>JASKMD010000029.1:17075745-17375799 GCA_030144725.1 Haematococcus lacustris
CACCCCATCCGCAGCCATCACTGCCGAGCCGGCTGCAGGTCAAGAGGCAGCAGGGGAGGCCCAGGTAGCGGGGGAGACCTCAGCTGTGCCCCATGCCAACGGGGGCAGTGGCACGGGCGGCACCTCCACCACTGAGCCCACCACCCAGCCCCCTGTCGCTGCAGCTGTAGCCGCCGCTCCTGATGCTGAGGTGGCAGCTGCTACCTCAACCGTGGGAGAGGGGCCTGCCCCTGGGCTGCGGGAGGTGGAGAAACTGATTGGCAAGCTGTTGGACGGAACCTGGTGTGGTGGTGGGCAGCAGGCTGGCTCCCAGCCCCCCCACCGGATGCTCCAGGCGCTTCTGGGGGCCCGGGATGAGTCAGGGGCGTGGCCGCTGCATGAGCGACACCTGCCACACATGACCATTCCTACCCCGCTCATCTTGGCGGAGCAGCTGGATGACGAGGTGGGGTGGGGAGGGGGCAGTGGTGGTCTCTGGAAGTGGGGTCATGATGTGGGGTAGGGTTGGGTCGAGGTGGGGAGGGGGGGGGGACGGTGTGCGAGGGAAGGGGCAGCAGGTGGTGGGGCGGGGCGGGGCGGGGCGGGGCGGGGCGGGGCAGGGCGGGGGGGCTAGTCTCAAGCGGGACACGAGAGGTCGGGTCGGGTCGGGTCGGGTCGGGTCGGGTCGGGTCGGGTCGGGTCGGGTCGGGTCGGGTCGGGTCGGGTCGGGTCGGGTCGGGTCGGGTCGGGTCGGGTCGGGTCGGGTCGGGTCGGGTCGGGTCGGGTCGGGTCGGGTCGGGTCGGGTCGGGTCGGGTCGGGTCGGGTCGGGTCGGGTCGGGTCGGGGTGGGGTGGGGTGGGGTGGGGTGGGGTGGGGTGGGGTGGGGTGGGGTGGGGTGGGGTGGGGTGGGGTGGGGTGGGGTGGGGTGGGGTGGGGTGGGGTGGGGTGGGGTGGGGTGGGGTGGGGTGGGGTGGGGTGGGGTGGGGTGGGGTGGGGTGGGGTGGGGTGGGGTGGGGTGGGGTGGGGTGGGGTGGGGTGGGGTGGGGTGGGGTGGGGTGGGGTGGGGTGGGTGGGTGGGGTGGGGTGGGGTGGGGTGGGGTGGGGTGGGGTGGGGTGGGGTGGGGTGGGGTGGGGTGGGGTGGGGTGGGGTGGGGTGGGGTGGGGTGGGGTGGGGTGGGTGGGTGGGGTGGGGTGGGGTGGGGTGGGGTGGGGTGGGGTGGGGTGGGGTGGGGTGGGGTGGGGTGGGGTGGGGTGGGGTGGGGTGGGGTGGGGTGGGGTGGGGTGGGGTGGGGTGGGGTGGGGTGGGGTGGGGTGGGGTGGGGTGGGGTGGGGTGGGGTGGGGTGGGGTGGGGTGGGGTGGGGTGGGGTGGGGTGGGGTGGGGTGGGGTGGGGTGGGGTGGGGTGGGGTGGGGTGGGGTGGGGTGGGGTGGGGTGGGGTGGGGTGGGGTGGGGTGGGGTGGGGTGGGGTGGGGTGGGGTGGGGTGGGGGTGGGGTGGGGTGGGGTGGGGTGGGGTGGGGTGGGGTGGGGTGGGGTGGGGTGGGGTGGGGTGGGGTGGGGTGGGGTGGGGTGGGGTGGGGTGGGGTGGGGTGGGGTGGGGTGGGGTGGGGTGGGGTGGGGTGGGGTGGGGTGGGGTGGGGTGGGGTGGGGTGGGGTGGGGTGGGGTGGGGTGGGGTGGGGTGGGGTGGGGTGGGGTGGGGTGGGGTGGGGTGGGGTGGGGTGGGGTGGGGTGGGGTGGGGTGGGGTGGGGTGGGGTGGGGTGGGGTGGGGTGGGGTGGTGGGTGGGGTGGGGTGGGGTGGGGTGGGGTGGGGTGGGGTGGGGTGGGGTGGGGTGGGGTGGGGTGGGGTGGGGTGGGGTGGGGTGGGGTGGGGTGGGGTGGGGTGGGGTGGGGTGGGGTGGGGTGGGGTGGGGTGGGGTGGGGTGGGGTGGGGTGGGGTGGGGTGGGGTGGGGTGGGGTGGGGTGGGGTGGGGTGGGGTGGGGTGGGGTGGGGTGGGGTGGGGTGGGGTGGGGTGGGGTGGGGTGGGGTGGGGTGGGGTGGGGTGGGGTGGGGTGGGGTGGGGTGGGGTGGGGTGGGGTGGGGTGGGGTGGGGTGGGGTGGGGTGGGGTGGGGTGGGGTGGGGTGGGGTGGGGTGGGGTGGGGTGGGGTGGGGTGGGGTGGGGTGGGGTGGGGTGGGGTGGGGTGGGGTGGGGTGGGGTGGGGTGGGGTGGGGTGGGGTGGGGTGGGGTGGGGTGGGGTGGGGTGGGGTGGGGTGGGGTGGGGTGGGGTGGGGTGGGGTGGGGTGGGGTGGGGTGGGGTGGGGTGGGGTGGGGTGGGGTGGGGTGGGGTGGGGTGGGGTGGGGTGGGGTGGGGTGGGGTGGGGTGGGGTGGGGTGGGGTGGGGTGGGGTGGGGTGGGGGTGGGGTGGGGTGGGGTGGGGTGGGGTGGGGTGGGGTGGGGTGGGGTGGGGTGGGGTGGGGTGGGGTGGGGTGGGGTGGGGTGGGGTGGGGTGGGGTGGGGTGGGGTGGGGTGGGGTGGGGTGGGGTGGGGTGGGGTGGGGAGCTAGTCAAGCCACAGGTTCCAGTCACGTGGCCATTCTCAAGACACAGTCTCTTGGCAGCCTGCCTGGAATGCTGTACCTGCAGGAGTGCAAGGACCTCATGGTGCTCCTGCTGGCCAAGGCGGGCCGCGTGGACCTGGAACGCCGCAGCCAGCGTCCACACTGGGGCGGCTGCACCCTGCTGCACATGGTGAGGCCCACTGCGCTTGCTCTCATAATCCCTGGCCTCCCACCGTCCAGCACCCATCATGAAACATATGGGACTGTGTACATCAGCTACACAAAGGTTGCCACCCTAAGCCCGCACTGCTTCCCTTGCTCCTGGGGCATTTTAACGGACAGGGAGTGTCATTCCACCTACTGCCCAAACCCTGCACTGATGTTTATCACCTTGAATTACAGGCGGTTTGGCAAGTATTGGCTGTCACAGCAAGATTGCATCACAGGCGGTTTGGCAAGTATTGGCTGTCATGATGCCACTGCAGATGCCAATCACGCACATGTTACCTGTATTACACATACCTGTTACAAGCATTAGGTATGAGCTATAAAGACTGCCATCGACTTGCACATGATCCTGCGATTGAGTTGCTCGAGCGTTGCAAAATGTGTATCACTAAAAACTTAGCGCTCGCTGGCCATCACCCATCATCAAAAGTATGGAACTGTGTTAATCAGCTACACAAACATTTCGTATCATACTATTGGCATAGGCCTATGCTATTTGGTTTGAATCGTTGCAATTCTAACAAACAAGCATCCACTGCCCTTCGCCCGCTACCAATACACAGCACTGCCACCGGAATCCCACTGGAACTTAACTGGCAGGGCGAGGGACGTCTCCTTGCAATGTCTTCCCATGAGCATAACTTGCCATGCTCTTTGGGTACTGGTCTTTGGCCTGATCTGGCTGCACCACAAGCTCGTCTGAACCTGGACTTACAGCCTGTTATCCAGCCATCTGGCTAGGTACAAGCGGTAATCTTTTGCCTCCACCTTGCATTCAATAAGGTTCACACACGGTCACAGTGCTTGCTAGTGTGGCCGTTCCTATGTGTGTTTACCCACCCACTTCTAAATGTGGGTACACCTAGTGCTGCTGTTCGATCTTGACATGTCCCATCTGGCCTAGGTGCACATAGCTCGACCTCCTCACCAGACTGCATGCAAAACCAGCACTAGTGTGTATGTATGCATAACCCAGAGCTGCCGCATGATTGCTGCGTGGCCGCATGGAGACATGTCTCATGACATGGAGCTGAGCATGTCCGCCATGTGCTGGGGCCCATGTTGTCAACATCAACCTGGATGACGACCCGGCAGCGCCGCTTCCCTACTGCACGCCCCCACGCCCCCTGCCCCTCTGCCCCTGTATCCCCTGCCCCCCGCCCCGCCCCGCCTCCCTCCCTGCGCCCCCCTCACCGCCCCTCTCCTTCCGACCCTCCTCTGCCCCTCTCACTGCGCCCCTCCTCCCTGCCCCCTTGCCTGCCCGCAGGCTGCCCACCACTTGTGCCCGGAGGTGGTGGAGCTGCTGCTGCAGCGTGGGGCGAACCCTCGCGCCGCCGTCCCTGCGCCCTCTGACCTCGCCCCCGCCGCCCCCCCTCACGCCCAGACCACAGCAGCAGGCTGCGGGCCGCTGCCAGAGCTGGCTGGGTGCACCGCCCTGCACCTGGCGGTGCGGGCCCACGCAGCTGCTGACACTGCACGACAAGAAGCTGCTGCTCAGGCCGGGGTTGAGGGCAAGGCAGGGGGCAAGGGGCAGGTGGGGTCCGGCAGGGTTGGGGTTTCTGGCAAGCAGGCGGGGCAGAAGGGAAAGAAGGGGGGTCAGGGGAAGCAGCAGGGGAAGAAGGGCGGAGAGGGGGAAGTGGGCAGCCTGGGTGTTGAGGAGGTGTCCTGTGAGGACAAGGCGGCCTGCAGGGTGTTCCAGCTGCTGCTGCAGAAGGACCCGGGTGAGTCGGTTGGGGCAGTTGGGCGGCGACCGCAGTCCTTACACACTGTTTGATGTTGTGTAAGAAGTGTGAAGTGTGAACCATCATAAACATTTCTACAAATATAATACTATAGGATACTCAGTGCAGCACCCGGGTAGCCTGCCCTGCCCTGCCCTGCCCTGCCCTGCCCTGCCCTGCCCTGCCCTGCCCTGCCCTGCCCTGCCCTGCCCTGCCCTGCCCTGCCCTGCCCTGCCCTGCCCTGCCCTGCCCTGCCCTGCCCTGCCCTGCCCTGCCCTGCCCTGCCCTGCCCTGCCCTGCCCTGCCCTGCCCTGCCCTGCCCTGCCCTGCCCTGCCCTGCCCTGCCCTGCCCTGCCCTGCCCTGCCCTGCCCTGCCCTGCCCTGCCCTGCCCTGCCCTGCCCTGCCCTGCCCTGCCCTGCCCTGCCCTGCCCTGCCCTGCCCTGCCCTGCCCTGCCCTGCCCTGCCCTGCCCTGCCCTGCCCTGCCCTGCCCTGCCCTGCCCTGCCCTGCCCTGCCCTGCCCTGCCCTGCCCTGCCCTGCCCTGCCCTGCCCTGCCCTGCCCTGCCCTGCCCTGCCCTGCCCTGCCCTGCCCTGCCCTGCCCTGCCCTGCCCTGCCCTGCCCTGCCCTGCCCTGCCCTGCCCTGCCCTGCCCTGCCCTGCCCTGCCCTGCCCTGCCCTGCCCTGCCCCAATTCCAGCCCCGTGCCTTCTGTGGCACACCGGCATGCTGCTGCATGTCGCGCTGATGCTGGTGTGCAGTCCTGGTGCCAGGTTTGCCCTGCCTGCCCTGTCCGGCACACTGACATGCATCCTGCTGCCAGGCCTGCTGCCGCCCCTGCCTGTTGCGCTGCAGGCCTTGTGCGCCTGCTGTCAGCTGCGGTCCACGGCCCTGGCAACAAGGTAGTGGGCGGTGAGCATACCCCCAGGGAGCTGTACGGCAGCGGCAAGGCCAAGCTGCACCTGAAGGCCATGTACGACGAGGTGGTACGCCAGGTGGGAGGGTTGCGGGCAAGCGGGGGGCGGTTGGGGACGGCTGGTGGGGTGGGCTTGAAGGGCGGCTGGGCTGGAAGGGCGATGCCTCCTTTAGAGCAGTTACAAGTAATAAATGGCAGTTGGGAACAGTTGGGACAATTGGCAGTGGTTCAGGCTTGCTGGGTGCAGGGGAAGGGCTGGGCAGAGTGAGTGCAGGGAGCCGCTGCATGCTGGTGTTGTCGGTGTGTGGGCTCAGGGTCAAAGGGCCTCAGGGGGTGGTCAGGGTGGGGAGCAAGCAGCCCAGGGAAGGAGCATGACAGGGCAGCACTTGAGGGTGTGGGTGTGCAGCGGATATCATATGTGATGTGTGATGTGTGATGTGTGATGTGTGTCAGAGAAGCTGGACGATTGGCAGCTGGGGTGTGTGGCTTCTCACTGCATGTGTTTAAATGTGTTTGCGCGGCTGCAGAAGGACACTGTGCACTCAGTGAGCTTTGGCAGCGGGGCGGACGGCAGCGGCGGCGGCGCCACCACCCTAGCCGCCCTGGATGCCGCTGCCAGCGGGTCTGGGGAGTTGGCGGCAGCAGGTGGTGGGCTGGCCCCTGCTGAGAGGCGGAAGAAGAAGAAGGAGGCGGCTGCGGAGCAGCGAGTCGACGAACCTGCTGCCATGGCGGCGCTGCTGAGGGCATTAGAGTCTGGGCTGTTCAATGCTGACACGGCAGCAGCTCCCACAGTAGCAGCAGCAGCAGGGGAGGCAGGGGCGGCTGAGAGGGGGAACTCTGGCACTCTCGTTCCCTACTGCTCCACTGCCCTGCCCCTGGAGCTGGGCATGAGGCTGGCCGCAGGGGGGGAGGCGGCAGGGGCCACAGCAGGCTCTGCGGGCCCCCAGCCAGACCTGACCTGCCTGGTGTCCATGTGGGACCTGTTCAAATCCAAGGGCAGCGAGCGGCAGCTGCTGGACTGCATGCTGAATGTAAGCAGCTGCATGGGGCATGGGGCAAGGGGCAAGGGGCGAGGGGCATGGGGCTGAGATGAGGTCGGTGAGCAGGCAAGGTGGTGGCATTCTTGTCCTCCAGCTCCTTCACCTCGCCACCATGTTCAAGAGTGCCGGAGGAGTCAGAGGCCCGAGTCAGAGGGGCCAGAGGGCCGGAGGAGTTGCTGCTAGGGGGTGTGATGTCAGGGGTGTGATTTCAATGTTGTGATGCCAGGGGTGTGGTTTTTTGGGGGGTGTGGTGTCAGCTCACTACATCACTACCTCCCCCCTGCCAACGCCAACTCCCTGATCTGCCCCACCACCCCTTGCTGCCGCCGCTCACAGCCTGCTGCCCACCCTGTCATGCAGAGCATGGAGCCTGGCATGGTGACCAGCCCGAGGCTGGGCCCGGCAGCCGCTGCAGCTGCGGCCCAGGCGGCCCAGGCGGGGCAAGGGGAAGCGGGAGCGCAGGCACGACTGGCCACTGACTCCGCCCTGCGACGCGTTGTGGACGATATGCTACCCAGCGAGCAGGTGCTGTGCAGCCTTGCTTGTCACCAAGCATGGCTGCACACCCTGCGCAGCGCAGCCAGCCAGCATGTATGTGCATGCTGTTTACTGCCATGCGCCTGCACAAGCTGATGGACCCCTGATCGATCTCTGCGTCTGACACTTTTTCTGGACTTGGGGCTTAGGTGTCCTTGTGAATTCTTGGTGGCTGGCCCTGTTTAGCTGGCATTGCTGCCTATTGACCTGCAGGCAACACCTACAGGCCACAGCAGGCAGGGTAGTGTACCACATTTGACCTCAATGCTTGGCCAGCAATACTTGTCGACAAAGGTCGAAGCAGTCCACCTGGTCACACAATGCCACACCCCTTGTCACACATCTCCATGCTGCACTTACATCTTCATGCTGCCATGTCCATGCCCCATGTCCATCCCCACCAGGTCGGCTGGCAACCAGAAGACGATCACTGCGTTGTGGAAGAGGAAGGCGCATACAGCGATGACGACGTGCCCTTCTCCACCCCCACTCTGGGTGCTGATCAGGGCGGTGGCAGCCTGCCAGGAGATGGTGGCTCAGGGGCGGCTCAGCGCGGCCCTGAGGGGCTGGACCCCTCGGCACTGCTGCAGGACCTGGATTGGATGTTCACCATCACAAAGGACGCGCGCCAGAGCTGGGCTTCACTGCAGCAATGGGCAAAGTAAGGAAATGCCTGCCTGCCTGGTGGCCGGCCGGCCGGCCCGCCCGCCTGCCAGCCCGCCTGCCTGCCCACCTGCCTGCCTGCCTGCCTGCCTGCTTACCCGCTTGCCTCCTGCCTGCCCACCCATCCAGTCCGCCTGTCTGTCTGGCTCGTGCTCTAGGATGCTTGTGCTGGAGCGGTTGCGCATCATAGGCAAGGGGCAGTGGACGCGTGCGGGTGGCGTGAAGAGGTTAGAGCCCGGTGACAACCGCAAGCTGCGCGGCCTGGTGGGTAAGGGGCGGCGCTGCAGCTGATCAGCAGCTGGTCCGACAACCAGAGTACTGGAGCTGTAAGCTGCCCCTCCCTGCTGCTGGTGTAGGACCTGTGGAGGTTGAAGATCGACAAGGGCGGGCGCATCCTGTTTGAGGTGGCAGTAGAGTACTTGGGTGAGCATGGAGGCCATTCACAGCATGGAGGGCATTAACGGCATGGAGGGCATTCACTGCATGGAGGCCATTCACGGCATGGAGGCCATTCACTGCATGGAGGGCATTCACGGCATGGAGGGCATCCACGGCATGGAGGGCATTAACGGCATGGAGGGCATTCACGGCATGGAGGCCATTCACGGCATGGAGGCCATTCACGGCATGGAGGCCATTCACGACATGGAGGCCATTCATGGCATGGAGGGCATTCATGGCATGGAGGCCATTCATGGCATGGAGGCCATTCATGGCATGGAGGCCATTCACAGCATGGAGGCCATTCACGGCATGGAGGGCATTCACAGCATGGAGGCCATTCACGGCATGGAGGGCATTCACTGCATGGAGGGCATTCACTGCATGGAGGGCATTAACGGCATGGAGGGCATTAACGGCATGGAGGGCATTCACGGCATGGAGGCCATTCACGGCATGGAGGCCATTCACGGCATGGAGGCCATTCACGGCATGGAGGCCATTCATGGCATGGAGGCCATTCACGGCATGGAGGCCATTCACGGCATGGAGGGCATTCACGGCATGGAGGCCATTCACGGCATGGAGGCCATTCATGGCATGGAGGCCATTCACGGCATGGAGGCCATTCACGGCATGGAGGGCATTCACGGCATGGAGGCCATTCACGGCATGGAGGCCATTCATGGCATGGAGGGCATGGAGGCTTTCTTTGATGCATGAAGTTTATGGAGGGCACTTTGGGGTTGCTGGTGCAAGCTGAAGGCGTGCTTGGCCACATCAGCTTGAATGGGTGGAGGCCGAGACGGCCCACCCGGCATGGTCATGGCTGAGCACAGGGGTGAGGGCGCGGTGTAGCCTGTTGCGCAGTCTCTATCGGATAGGACCGATGAGGTAAGGAGCATGTGCAGTATGCAGGACGCGGTTCGCTCTTCATCTGCGGCTAGGCTGCGGAGGCTAGGGTGGTGTATGGGTGGCCAGGGTGGGGTGGGGTACTTGTGTCTGTGTGGGGCCCGTGGCTCAGTCCCTGCCGGCACTCAGCAGCTATGACCGCTGAGGCTAGCGGGGAGGCCCCGGCACATATGGCCTGGTTGTGGCCTCTGCCGCAGTCCCTACCGCATAGGGGCATAGGGGCGCACAGCCGACTAAGATGACAGGGGTGAGACTGAGGTGTGGCGGAGATCACAGCGGAGATCAAGTTGACAGGGTTCAGGATGCAGTGTGGCGGTGTGGTGTGGTGCAGAGATGGAGCGGCGCTGGAGCGAGTGCATCCGCATCTGGTGCATCACCATGGACCACAAGCGCTATGAGCTGGTGAGCTGACACCTGTCTCCTGGGTGGGCCAGGGCCAGGGCCAGGGCCAGGGCCAGGGCCAGGGCCAGGGCCAGGGCCAGGGCCAGGGCCAGGGCCAGGGCCAGGGCCAGGGCCAGGGGCAGGGCCAGGGCCAGGGCCAGGGCCAGGGCCAGGGGCAGGGGCAGGGGCAGGGGCAGGGCCAGGGGCAGGGGCAGGGCCAGGGGCAGGGGCAGGGGCAGGGGCAGGGCCAGGGCCAGGGCCAGGGCCAGGGCCAGGGCCAGGGCCAGGGCCAGGGCCAGGGCCAGGGCCAGGGCCAGGGCCAGGGCCAGGGCCAGGGCCAGGGCCAGGGCCAGGGCCAGGGCCAGGGCCAGGGGCAGGGGCAGGGCCAGGGGCAGGGGCAGGGCCAGGGCCAGGGCCAGGGCCAGGGCCAGGGCCAGGGCCAGGGCCAGGGCCAGGGCCAGGGCCAGGGCCAGGGCCAGGGCCAGGGCCAGGGCCAGGGCCAGGGCCAGGGCCAGGGCCAGGGTTCGCCCGCTGCGTTCAGGGCAGGTGTGGCTTACCGCCCCTGCACCTGTTCCCGCTGGGCAGCCATTGCCCCCTGGGCTGCATAAGGTGTGTGGGGGGCCCCTCCCACCCATCCCTGTTGGCGCACCGCTCATCCATCACCTGCTGTCCCACTGCTGCCATCACCTGCCGACCCATCCTGCCATCCATCACTAGCCGTGCCACCCCCTGCTGCCCCTGTGTTTCCATCAGGCCATCGGTGCCGTGCGTGACAGCTACCGCCGCTCGCAAGACGTGCGCGAGCGCCGCCGCCTGGAGGTGATCTGGGACCCGGCCACCGCCCCCTCCTCCGGCTCCACGCCTGGGGGGCCACATGCGTCCAAGGCTGTCACCGTGGCAGCAGGGGGGGTGGGAGCCGTGCGCCTACCCAAGCGCTTCAGGGAGGTGGTGGCGGTGGACCACGACCTGCCCCCCCTGGCTGTGCAAATGGGCCCCTCGTCGGTGCTGGCTGGGGCCCGGCAGGCCGGGGGGCTGGCGGCCAAGTCTGCTAGCACGGCAACGCCCAAGAAGGGCATGGCCAAGGGGGGTGAGAGGGGGGAGGAGGAGGAGGAGGAGGAGGAGGCGGGGGGGAAGCAGATGCTGGACCATTTGCCGCCTGCCACCTATGACCCGGAGCAGTTCACACTGTTGAAGGTGAAACCCTGGGCGTGGTGTTGGTCGGGGTGGCACAGGGGGTTGCCAGTCATGAGCTCTTTGGCCCTAGCTTGCTCTCACAGGTGAGATACTGGTTGTGATTTTGACCCAGGGGTGAGCGCAGGGGGTTGCCAGTCATGAGTTGTACAACCAAGAAGGCAGGCCAAGCCTGCCAAGGTCCATGCCTACCTGCCTGCCTGCACAAGCGTGTCATCCTCCAGCGCAGGAGCCAGCTGTACTGCTGGTAGCTGCACTGCTAGACTGCTGCAGGGTGGCGGGGCCAGTGTGCTGGGTGATAGAAGGCCTCCATATCTAACAGATGCTCAGTCACTCAGTTGTTCAGTTCGTCAGTTGGTTTCTTGGTCGGTTGTTCGGTTATTTGGATGTTCGGTTGTTTGGTTTTGTCGGTTATTTTGGTAAGCTGGGCCAGGGTGCTACGGGAGGCGGTGCTGTGGTGGGCCAGGTGTGGTGGGTTGCCTGGGCGAGGTGCTGTGTCTTGGCAGTGTGAGTGACCTCACCACGTGGAAAGAGTTGCTGCAGTCGGCTGCTGGTTGCAGATGTACAATGTTGATGCGGTGCTGCTGCAAACAGTACTCAGTGGCCTCACAGACGCTCAGGTGAGCGCCAGCTTGGCCACAACAGCACGGCCTACTCAGCAGCTGCACCGCTGCAGCGCAGGGTCTGCAAACTCCACCCTGCCCTGGCTCACCCCACCACGCCACGCCACGCCCCTGCCATGGTTGTTGACCTACCCAGTAATGGTCATGGTCATGGTGTCTTTGAAACAGTCAAGCTGCGTGGGTGCTGGGCCAATTGATATGAAATTGGCTTCAGGTGATGTGGCATTGGGTAAGCAATGTGACCCACCCTAACCCACCCCGCCCCGCCCCGCCCCGCCCCGCCCCGCCCCATGTTGACCCGTGAAGTGCCCCACCCTGACCCTGGTGACCCCCAGGTGGAGCTCCCCTTCAAGCTGTCCCCAGCCGAGTGGGACATCATCACCCAGGTGCCTCACCCTCCAGCGCCCACCATCCTCCTGGGCCGCTCCGGCACAGGGAAGACCACATGCGCCGTGTACAGGTCAGCTCTACTGGTGCACTCAGGGGCAGGCCACGCGGGTGATGCTGGAGGGTGGGCCACTGCTGTTGACATGGCAGCCACTGGAGGCGCCAAGGGCAGGTTAGACACTGACACTGTCCTAGACATTGTGATGATTGTGTCACTTGGGGCGCTCCTTTCCCTTACTCTAACCCTAGCTTGAACCTTAGCCGAAACCCTAGCTGAAGCCCTAGCTGAAGCCTTAGTTGAAATCCTAGCTTGAACCCTACCCCTTATCTCAACCCTAGCCCAAGCCTCAACACTGATCCTACCCCGAGCAGTCTCCCTATCAGTTATCCCCTATCCAGTGAGCCAGGGGGCCAGGGGTGTTAGGCCTGCTCCTGCCTGCTAATGAAAGCTGCAGCACATGAAGGCTCGCAACAGCTGTGGAAGCCAAACCATCTAGCCACTGCCTGGTGCTTCCTGCTGCTGCTGCTGACCGCTGCAGGATCTGGGTGCAGTGGCTGCGCAGCTACAAGGAGTGGGTGCCGGGCTCGCGCGCCATCGCCGCCGCGGCTGCCCAGGACGCAGCCATCGCGGCCGGGGATGTGGAGGGGGCGGTGGCAGCGGGCGAGGCAGCGGCCAAAGCCCTGGGCCGGGCCACCGTGTTTGTGACGGCGTCGGGCACTTTGAAGGAGCAAGTGCGGCGCGCGTTCAGGCGCATGCAAGTGGGTGGGCAGGAGGGTGGCTGCCCTTTCAGGGCACCCTAGCCCACACATCATCTGGTGATGCTTGCAGTGCCTGTTACCCAGTTGCAATGATACTGGGGTTACCTACCTACCTAGCGTAGCTCCCTATCCCTGGCACCCTACCTTAGCAGGCAGATGCACCTTCCACACTGGCGGTGGCCTAGTCGCAAACCCCTACACAGCCCCTCGTGGCCCTGCCCCTGCCCCTGGTGGTCTCAAGGGCTGCTCCCAAGGCTACTCTCCTCCCTTGTAAAATGACGGCGAGGGCTTAGTCCCACCTGCAGGCCGCACTTGCGTTGACAAACGCTGACTACATCCTGAAACAGCCCGCCCCACCCCTGCTTGCCCGACCTGGCTAATGCTGCTCTCCCCCTCCTTGCCTGCACCTCCCCCCAGCCTGTGTCCTACACTTGCTGCCCAGATGGCGGCCATGCCCCCTGAGGAGTATCAGGCAGCGGAGGCTGCCGGCCAGAAGACATACCACAGCATGGCGGACGTGCCTTTTGAGGCCTTCCCGCTGTTCCTGTCATCGCGCCAGTATCTGCACATGCTGGAGTGGGTGCTGCCCCGGCCCCTGGCCAGTAATATTCTTCCCTAAGCAGAGCTGCCCCTGCCCCTGCCCCTGCCCCTGCCCCTGCCCCTGCCCCTGCCCCTGCCCCTGCCCCTGCCCCTGCCCCTGCCCCTGCCCCTGCCCCTGCCCCTGCCCCTGCCCCTGCCCCTGCCCCTGCCCCTGCCCCTGCCCCTGCCCCCAAAGCTGCAGCGAGCGCTGATGATGTCGCAGTGGCTCCCTGGAGGCTCCCTTCTTCAGGCGGCGGCGTGACGGGTCCATTGTCCAGGTCAGCCTGTGCCCGGCAGCCTGCCCCACACTGCCTCAATGCACACGCCACCACCCTATCCGCACCACCACCCTGGCACCCTCACCACCACCCCACCCTCACCACCACCCCACCCTCACCACCACCCCACCCTCACCACCACCCCACCCTCACCACCACCACCTCACCAGCAGAAGGTCAGCAGCACGGCACTTTGGCTCACTCTGACCTGTTGACTCACACGCCTTGCCACTCCAGCTGGACCATCTCACACCTCCCCTCAAGCAGCTTGTGTGGACAGCTGGGGTGAAGAGCAGACACCCCCTTCCACCCGTTATCCAGGGCTTGCAGCTGGCTGTGACTGTGGTGCGACTGTGGCCGTGGTGCTGCTGCTGCAGCAGGCCAGTGCCCAGCTTGGGCCAGATCACAAGCGCTGTGTGGTAGCAGGCGGTCGGTTGTGGCGGTTGCATGTCTGCAGGAGACTGAGGCGGATGAGGTGGACCAGGACAGCGCTGACGTGGTGGTGGACCTGGACTTTGGTCAGGGTGATGATGAGGAGGGTGATGAGGAGGAGGAGGAGGGCGGGGCTGTGGGCCAGACTGGGCTGGACTTTGATGACGGGTTTAATGACGAGCTCCAGGTGGGTTGGGCGGCAAAAGGGCGTGCTGATGGCTGTCATGTGTTGGTGACAGTGGCATTGAGGTGAGGCTTGTACCCTTACCTGATCTCTGTATGTGGCAATCACAACTGCCACCTGCCTGACGCACTCCCTGCTGCCTAGCACCCTGCTCCCCCTAATCGCAGCCTTGTGGTTTGGTTCATGAGTGCATGGTGCATGGTGCATGCACAGGGTGGGGACGGCATGGGTATGGACGAGACGGAGACAGGGGGGGAGGAGGGGGATGCCGCCGAGGGCGATGCTGCGGCAGCGCTTGCCGGCAGGGTGTCTGTCAAGCGTGAGGTCACCTACAACTTCTTTGTGGCGGAGATGTGGGACAAGGTCACCAGTGAGTCACCACTGCAGCCTCCACACCCTCCCCCTCCAGCCCAGCACCATTCCCCTCTTGGGCCATCACCCCCCTCCCTCCCCCTCCCCTGTTGGGCTAACCCTGACCAACCCTATCTAACTCTAACTAACCCTAACTAACCCTAACTAACCCTAACCTTCGACTCAAACCTAACCCTGAACCTCCCTTCGTGGACCCTCTCAAAGCCATTGCTGCAGGAGGCGTCAAGGCGGCCTAGCCACCTTCCTCCCTGTTGACTACTGCCTCTTGAACTGCTGGCTTAGCAGCAACCTTAGACGCACGCACACACACACACATAAGCCTGCGCACACACCCATGTGCCCATGTGCCCATGTGCCCATGTGCCTGCAACCTCCCCCACCAGCCTGCAGCTCACTACCTTGGCACACAACACAGCATCGTCCCTGTCCCTGAGATCCACATCTGGCCTGCACAGCAGCTCTTCAACTGCCGCCTGCCAGCTGCCCATGACACCAGGTTCACCTGCTCCTCACCTCTGGCTGCCTGCCCGTCTATCTGCTGCCCAGCCAGCCTGCCCCTGCCCCCGCAGCGCCCTCGTCAGCGGCCTGCCTGCCGCCCCACCTGGTCTCACCTCACCTCACCTGCTCCGCACCTGCTCTGCACCTCTGGCTGCCTGCCCGGTCATCCAGCCTCCTCCACTGCCCCTGCCCCCGCAGCGCCCTCGCAGCGCAAGCGGCTGCGGCCAGCACTGGTGTGGGCGGAGATCTGCTCCTACCTCAAGGGCAGTGCTGAGGCAGTAGCCACTGAGCTGGTGGGTTGGCTAGGGGGAGGGGGTCAGTGGTTCAGAGGGGCCCAGGTGGCTAGGGGGAGGGGGTCAGTGGGGAGGGGCCCAGGTGGCCCCCTCCCCCCTGCAGACCAGCCACCTAGCCACCCCCCTTCCCCCAGCAGACCCAATACCTAATCAACAATACCAGACCTGCTGACCTGCTGGCAGCTGGCTGCATAGCAACTTGTCTTTGAGCCTACGAGCGGCCCGAGCCTACGAGCGCTGCTCCATGCGGCTAGGGGCATGGAGGCGATGGTGATGGTGGTGGTGATGGTGGCAATGGTGGCGATGGTGGTGGTGGTGATGAAAAGCAGCTAATGGCTGCTCCATGCGGGCATGCAGGGGCATCTGAGCCTGGACACCTACCTTGCCCTAGGGGCCCGGCGTGCCGCAAACTTCAGCCGTGAGATGCGGGAGGTGGAGGTGTGGCCGGTGTTCTGCCGCTACCAGCGGGTCAAGCGACAGGAGTGGAGGTGGGTGGGGCGGGGCGGGGGCCAGGGCCAGGGCCAGGGCCAGGGGGGCTGTGGAGGCCTGATGGGGGCGCAGGCTGGGGGGCCCTTGGCTGCAGGGGTGCTGAGATTGGGGGTGAGGAGGGGGTGGCAGCTGCATGGGCTGGGGGCTGGCGGCCTACAGTTCCTGCTGCCGCTAGCGGCCCCCTGGCATCCCCCTGCCGCCCCTGCCGCCCTGCTGCTGGACAAGCCAGTCAGGGTCAGGTCAGGGCACTGCTGGACAAGGTGACTGCTGCCAGTGCCCCCGCCGGCTACCCCCTCGCCACCCGCCTCCTACTACCCCCTGGGCCCACAGGTGCATCCAGGGTCATCACACACTGACTGGCTTGCATAGTCACCTTGTCCAGCAGTGCCCTGACCTGACCCTGACTGGCTTGTCCAGCAGCAGGGCGGCAGGGGCAGCAGAGGGATGCCAGGGGGATGCTAGCGGCAGCAGGAACAATTGCCAGCAGTGCCCTGACCAAACACTGGCGGTGGCCTGGGCTGTAGGTATGACGCCATGGACCTGGTGGCGCACCTGTACCGCCAGCTGAATGAGGGCGGCTATCGTGGGGCCCTCATCACGGGGCTGTACCGCGACGAGGTGCGGCGCCCTTTTCCCTCATCCCACCCTTCCTACTCCCCCTCCCCCTCCCCCCACCCTCCCCCCTCACCCACCCCCTCCATTCACACTCACACAAAAACACGGAAACACAGAAACGATCCAGGCCATGGGCCAAGGGCAAGGCTCGGCACCTTGGAATTGAAGGTGGGCATCGAGGCACCCCACCCCACCCCACCCCTCCCATTCCATGTGCCATGTGCGCTGCTGCATGTGATGTCCCAATGGCGACGATAGGCGAGGGAAGACAGGTCCATATCCCAATGGCAGGGATGGCTGTGTGTGTGGGGATGTGGGGTGGTGGGTGCAGGTGCAAGACTTCATGCAGGCTGAGCTGGCGCTAGACCTACGCGTGCTGGCTGACCCCAACGCCCTGTTCTACTGCGGCGACACGGCGCAGACCATTGCGCGCGGCATCGGCTTCAGGTTCACGGACATCAAGGTGTGGCTGCGGGCCTCGAGGGGACGGGGTGCAGGGGGGAGGGGTGTTAGGGGAGGGCTGCGGGGGGTGGGTAGGTGTGGGGGGAGGGGGTGTGTTAGCGAAGAGAATGGAAGAGGAGAAAGGGGAAGAGAAAGAGGGGAGGGTGGTGTGCGTAAGCCAGCTGATAAAGTGTGTCCAGTGAGGGAGTGTGTGAGGGAGTGTTAGGTAGTATGAGGGAGTGTGAGGGAATGTGAGGGCGTGTGACCCGCAGACTCTGATTCATGCCGAGGGGGAACGGCGCGAGGAGCACGCCCTGAAGGCCCGCGCCCTGGCCCCTGTGAAAGGTGTGAAATGCATGGGCGTCTGAAAACCATCTGAGGTCTATCCAGCCTACCCAGTGGTGCTTTCAACCCCATGTTTAGGCAGTGTCTACTGGCAGCGGCAGTGGCACACGGGCTGGCATCGTTGGCATGACAAGCTGCTGAGGCTCATCCCTGAGGTCTAAGTAATCAAATCAGCTGGCTGCTTGCTGCTGTTGTTGTGCGGCTGGCTGTGCATGTTTTCTATGCAACTTGTTGGCAAAGCTTTGTTAGCTGAAAACTTGCTGTTGCCACGCCGAGCCCTTTGCCATGCTGACTCCTTGTTGGAAGACCCAAGTCTCCTCAAGCTTGTCCCAGACCCCAGTTCAAATCCCTGCTCCGCCCTGTTTGTGCCCGGAAACTGCCACTAGCAACTCACAAGAACCATCTTCTCCATAATTGTAGAGTGTGTAGGCTCAGCTGTTGGTGTGCTTGTGGTGTGCAGTGGGCATGCCTGGGGTGAGCCAACTGCTGACCAACTACCGCACTCACCAGGTGAGCTGGGCTGAGGGCTGTAAGCTGGTGAATGGCACAGGGTAGGGCACAGGCGGGCAGGGGCAGGGGCAGGGGCAGGGGCAGGGGCAGGGGCAGGGGCAGGGGCAGGGGCAGGGGCAGGGGCAGGGGCAGGGGCAGGGGCAGGGGCAGGGGCAGGGGCAGGGGCAGGGGCAGGGGCAGGGGCAGGGGCAGGGGCAGGGGCAGGGGCAGGGGCAGGGGCAGGGGCATTTGGTGAGCGGGGGCGGGGGTGAGGGCGGGGCAGGCAAAGGACTGAGCACTCCTACTGCATGTCCAGGGTTGGGCAATGATCACTGACATAGGGTGTGCAATGTCACAAGGCATTCCATGTTCTCAATGACCATTGGACCACTGAGTGTGTGGCCTTCACATCTGCCACTGGCGCCGTCCACTGTGGTCTCTGCTTTACCTGTGGCCTCTGCATGGCATGAGCTGCGCAGGGCATCCTGAACACAGCAGCGCTAATTGTGGACCTGCTCAAGGTTCACTATCCAGCCTCCATCGACAACCTCGCAAGGGAGAAGGCGCTGTTTGAGGGCCCTGGGCCAATCTTGCTGAGCACACTGGACGAGACGGACCTCACCTACCTCCTGAGCGGCAGTGACCGCAGCAACAGCCAGGTTTGTCTGCTGGCAGCTGCTGCTGCTGATGCCACTGCTGCTGCTGTTGCTGCTGCCGCCGCCGCTGCCGCTGCTGCTGTTGCCGCTGCTGCTGTTGCCGTGGCAGTGACCGCAGCAACAGCCAGGTCAGATTAGTGGCTGCTGCTGCTGCTGCTGCTGCCTGCCCTTGCTGCTGCTACTGCTGCCTCCCTTGCTGCCTGCCCTTGCCTCAGCTTGTCACAGCGTACCTGCTCACCAGCAAACCATATCCACACTGCATTGCATATCCTGCCGCTTGGTGCTAGACGTGCCCTGACCCGCTTGTCAGAGGCTATGCAGCGCATCTGCTTGCCGGTCATAGTCATGGTCACACTGCCATGGTCACACTGCCATGGTCACACTGCATTGAAGCCAAGTGTGAATCATACCCTGAGCGTGGGCCATGCAGGTGGAGTTTGGCGCCAACCAGGTCATCCTAGTGCGCAGCATGCAAGACAAGGAGAAGCTGCCGGTGAGCTGCCTGCTTCAGGTAGCCAGCTGCCAGCCAGCCTGGCCTGCCACAGCCAGCCAACTGAGTGCCCTTTGAGGACAAGGCAGCCGGCGAAAGCCAACCAGCATACAGCAATCAAGGCGTTGCAAGCTCGAGTCTCCCCTGGTGCAAAGCTGATACACTCCGCATGCCTATCCCCAACTTGACCCACCTGCCCAGTTAACTGGACCACCTCCCCTGCCTGCTGCCCAGCCTGCTGCCCAGCCTGCTGCCCTGCACTGCCTTTCACTGTGCAGCCTGAGATCCAGGCCAGCAACGCCATCGTGATGACAGTGCCTCAGGCCAAGGGTCTGGAGGTGAGGGGACAGCCTGAACCAGGCGAAGCTGGCCACCCTGCCCTGCTGACCACCTTCCAGGCCTAGCCTGCCCTCCCCTCCACCACCCAGCTTGCTCTGGCAGCCAGTCTGATTGCAAGACACTAGGGCATTGTGGGAAAGTTTCTTTTGATGTTGTTCATGTCTGATGAACAGCCAGGGAGCGCCCCACAGCTGTCCGCCCTGCTGCTGGTCTGCAGGTGTCTGTAGGTCTGCAGGTGTCTGAAGGGTGGATGTAGGTCTGCCCTGCACGGAGCTCCCTGTAGGGCGGCAGCTGGACCAGGTGTCTGTAGGTGTCTGTAGGTCTGGGTCTGGGTCTGTAGGTCTGGGTCTGGGTCTATATGTGGCTGTAGGTGTCTGTAGGTCTGTAGGGTGGATGTAGGTCTGCCCTGCACGGAGCTCCCTGTAGGGCGGCAGCTGTAGGTCTGCAGGTGTCTGTAGGTCTGTAGGGTGTCTGTAGGGCTGCAGCTGTACCTGGCTGCCTGGTAGCAGCTGGGCCCAGAGGCAAGGGAGCGGTGAGGTGATGCATTGCCAGGGTGGCAGAGTAGGGCCCAGTAGGCCAACAAGGCCTGCAAGGACCTGGTCAGTCTGATCACCCTGCTGCCTGCTGCAGTTTGACGACGTGTTCCTGCTGGACTTCTTCACGAACTCGCCTGCGCCTGCTGCTGAGTGGCGGGTGCTCAACGCCTTCATGGAGGACCTGCAGGCGACAGTGGGTGCGGGGCAGGGCAGCAGGGCAGCAGGGGCAGCAGGGCAGCAGGGGCAGCAGGGGCAGCAGGGGCAGCAGGGGCAGCAGGGCAGCAGGGGCAGCAGGGCAGCAGGGCAGCAGGGGCAGCAGGGGCAGCAGGGGCAGCAGGGGCAGCAGGGGCAGCAGGGGCAGCAGGGCAGCAGGGGCAGCAGGGCAGCAGGGGCAGCAGGGGCAGCAGGGGCAGCAGGGGCAGCAGGGGCAGCAGGGGCAGCAGGGCAGCAGGGGCAGCAGGGCAGCAGGGGCAGCAGGGGCAGCAGGGGCAGCAGGGGCAGCAGGGGCAGCAGGGCAGCAGGGGCAGCAGGGCAGCAGGGGCAGCAGGGCAGCAGGGGCAGCAGGGGCAGCAGGGGCAGCAGGGGCAGCAGGGGCAGCAGGGGCAGCAGGGGCAGCAGGGCAGCAGGGGCAGCAGGGCAGCAGGGGCAGCAGGGGCAGCAGGGGCAGCAGGGGCAGCAGGGGCAGCAGGGCAGCAGGGGCAGCAGGGCAGCAGGGGCAGCAGGGCAGCAGGGGCAGCAGGGGCAGCAGGGGCAGCAGGGGCAGCAGGGGCAGCAGGGGCAGCAGGGGCAGGGAGGTGTGGGCCAGGGCAGGAGTGGTCAGGGGTGGTCTGGTGTCACATGTGTCACACTGTGCGTGTCATACGCATGCTATCTTGCAGCCCTGACGTGCTGATGAAGGGCTTGGGCTGGCTGATGTCTGCAGCTCAAAGCACCGCACTCTGTCCCCCCTGCCTGCTTGCGTTCAGCAGCAGCCCATGACCTGCCAAGCCAGGCACCTAGTCCACCCCTGCTGTGTCCACCCAATCATGCACCCGTGGCGTTGCCCTGTGACCCACCTGACCTGCTGGCTCAGCCCTGCTCGCCCTGCTCGTGGTCTCCTTTGCCTCTCACCTTTCCCCTTTACCATTGCAGCTGATGAATCCGCAGCCTTTCCCTGCTGGCTAAACCTCCCTGCTCTTGGTCCCCTTCTCCCCCATTGCAGCTGGAGGGCCGCAAGCCCATGAAGGCTGGGCTGCATGACCGCTACCAGCTGGACACCACAGCCCTGGGCCTCAAGCTGGCCCGCGAGGAGGAGGGCTACCTCAGACCCACCAAGTGAGTCTGGCTGGAGCCAGAGGCGGTGGGAGGTGGGACGGGTGACTGGGTACCTACACTGCCGCCACCACCCCACCCCTGGCACCCCTGGTTGGGGTCACTGCTGCCACTGCCAGGCCCCCTTTCCTCCCTTTCCCTACTGCCATGCTATGGGACACCACCCTGCTGCATGGGCCTGACCAGGTTTGACCCCGGCAGCCATGTGCTGCTGCAAGAGGAGCTGAAGCAGCTGTACACCGCAGTCACCCGGGCTAAGAGCAACGTGAGTCGGCCCGGGCTTCACCACATGGGCCTCACCGCATGGGCCTCACCGCATGGGCCTCAGCATATGGGCCTCACCGCATGGGCCTCACCGGATGGGCCTCACCGCATGGCAACCAAGATGCTGCACCAAGAAACCTTTGTAGCTGCATGTAACACCAAAGACGACACCATCAGGAACGACAACAAGCGCGCCACCACCACCACCATAACCGTGACATGATTAGCAGCATGACACCCGCATCAGCACCACAGCAGAAAGCAATGCCAGTTTCACCAGCACCACCTCGGCATTGCCACCTCAGCGGCTGTGTCGCGCCGCAGGTGGTGCTGTTTGATCGCAGTTCTGAGCGGCGAGCGCCCTTCTACAACCTGCTGCGCAGCTTGGGTATGGCGCGCATTGTGAACAAGTGCGTCAGGGCATCACCTGCACACACCTGGATGAACAACACCTGAACTAGATATAAATATATTGCAATGACACCATATATATATATATATATACAAAGACACCATATATATATACTAGGGCAGTGGGCCCGTCCCACATCGGACGGCCAGCAGGCAACATATGTATGTGCGGCCTCCGGCCGCACCACATTTGTTTAACAACCAGCCCGATAGACAGCCGGTAAAGCAAGCCCGCATGCAGCCAAACAAAACTATGCACGTCCAAGTCCACTTCCAATGTGTGTATGAATGATGTTGGCATGCTTGCATGATGTTCGTTTTGCATCCCTTGGCATCTGAAAAGTGTGTGTGAGCATGCTGTCCACTTATCACTTCTGCACTGTGCGGTGTGTGGGTGCAGCAACAGTGTGTGGCAAGAGCAATTGCAACTGCAGTCACGGTGGCAACAGCAGTGGTGCCAGCTCAGTGCCAGGTCAATGCAGGTTGGCATGGCCTGTCACCAGCCCTCATCGTCGTCGGGGCTCATGCCGCCTCTGCTGCTCCTGCTGCTGCTGCCCCTGCTGCTGCCGCCCTACTGTTGCTGGTGCTGCTCATGCTGCTGCTGCCCCTTCTGCTGATGCTGCCCCTGCTGCTCATGCCCCTGCTGCTGCTGCCCCTGCTGCTGCTGCCCCTGCTGCTGCTGCTCCTGCTGTTGCCGCCGCTGCTGCCGCTGCTGCCACTGCTGCTACTGCTGCCGCTGATACCGCTGCTGCCGCTGCTGCCACTGCTGCCACTGCTGCCCCTGCTGCTGCTGCCCCTGCTGCCCCTGCTGCTGCTGCCCCTGCTGTTGCTGCCCCTGCTGCTGCTGCCCCTACTGTTGCTGCCCCTGCTGCCCTTGCTGCTGCTGCCCGTGCTGCTGCTGCCCGTGCTGCTGCTGCCCCTACTGCTGCTGCTGCTGCCCTTGCTGCTGCTGCCCCTGCAACTATTGCTGCTGCTGCCATTGTTGCCGTTGTTGCCCCTGCTGCTGCTGCCACTGATGCCACTGTTGGCGCTGCTGCCCCTGCTGCCCCTGCTGCCCCTGCTGCTGCTGCCCCTGCCGCGCCTGCTGCCCCTGCTGCCCCTGCTGCTGCTGCCCCTGCCGCCCCTGCTGCCCCTGCTGCTGCTGCCCCTGCCGCGCCTGCTGCCCCTGCTGCCCCTGTTGCCCCTGCTGCTGCTGCCCCTGCTGCTGCTGCCCCTGCCGCCCCTGCTGCTGCTGCCCCTGCTGCCCCTGCTGCTGCTGCCCCTGCTGCTGCTGCCCCTGCTGCTGCTGCCCCTGCTGCTGCTGCCCCTGCTGCTGCTGCCGTTGCTGCTGCCCCTGCTGCTGCCGTCGCCGCTGCTGCCGTCGCCGCTGCTGTTGCTGCTGCCGCTGCTGCCGCCGCTGCCGCCGCTGCCGCCGCTGCCGCTGCCGCCGCTGCTGCTGCCGCTGCTGCTGCCGCTGCTGCCGCTGCTGCCGCTGCTGCCGCTGCTGCTGCTGCTGCCGCTGCTGCTGCCGCTGCCCCTGCCGCTGCTGCCGCTGCTCCCGCTGCCGCCCCTGCTGCTGCTGCCCCTCCTGCTGCTGCCCCTCCTGCTGCTGCCCCTGCTGCTGCTGCTGCCCCTGCTGCTGCCCCTGCAGCTGCCGCCGCCGCCGCTGCCGCCGCTGCCGCTGCTGGCGCCGCTGCTGCTGCCGCTGCTGCTGCTGCTGCTGCAGCTGCTGCCCCTGCTGCCGCTGCTGCCCCTGCTACTGCTGCCCCTGTTGGTGCTGTCCCTGCTGCTGCTGCCCCTGCTACTTCTGCCTCTTCTGCTGCTGCCGCTGCTGCCGCCCCTGCCGCTGCCGTCGCCGCTGCTGCTGCTGCTGCAGCTGCTGTTTCTGCTGCCCCTGCTGCCCCTGCTGCCACTGCCGCCCCTGCTGCCCCTGCTGCCACTACTGCCCCTGCTACCAGTGCTGCCACTGCTGCCGCTGCTGCCCCTGCTGCCCCTGCCCCTGCTGCTTCTGCCCCTGCTGCTGCTGCCCCTGCCCCTGCTGCTGCTGCCCCTGCTGCTGCTGCCCCTGCTGCTGCTGCCCCTGCTGCTGCCCCTGCTGCTGCCACCGCCGCCGCTGCTGCTGCTGCTGTTGCCGCCGCTGCTGCTGCTGCCCCTGCTGCTGCTGCCTCTGCTGCTAGCCTGGCTGCTTTTCGAGGCTAGACACCTGCCATCAGGTGCATTGGGGACATGAGGCTCTGTCGCGCTGAGGCAGTGCGCAAGAGGCAGTGCGCAAGAGGCAGTGCGCAAGAGGCAGTGCGCAAGAGGCAGTGCGCAAGAGGCAGTGCGCAAGAGGCAGTGCGCAAGAGGCAGTGCGCATGTTTTACCGTATAGGCAGTGCGCAAGGTTGACGTGCACGCCACGGTTAAGTGGACTGCGGCTGTCAGTTCAAAATAATGGACCGACCTGTGTCATGTTCATCTAGGGCCGGGGCTGTACTCCGCAGGGGTTGGGGTCTTTCTTTGACTGAATTGTCGGTTGACGGGCCGGCAAGACCATTCAAAACGAAACATCGCGAGTAGACGCGCTGGCATCTACATTACCAGACCCACTACTCATCTCTATTTTTAAGACCGTTAAAAATCAGAACGACTTTCGATCTTACTGCACAGTGAGTCGCGCTCGATTTCCTCGATGTACGATGCGGAGTTGAAGTTAGGAGAGGTCGCACATTCAATCGCAGGCCATTCCGAGCACATTTGTCATCTTGCCCCCTTATATTTTTTATATGTAGATATATATATATATATATATATATATATATATATATATATATATATATATATATATATACTTATATATATACTTATATATAACTATATATACTTATTATGACTAACACCTGGATTCACCGTAGAATCCCTTTTTGTTCCTGAGGCCTGTGCGGGGAATACACTGCAATTTCACACTACCAAGTCCTGCCAAGTCCTACCACCTCCCACGCACGCCCTGGTCTCTGCCGGCACTGCACCCCTCTCAACACCAAGGGACCTAGGAGCCAGCCTCATGGCACTGAGGGACACTGGACCCTGTCACCTGCCCTGACCTGATGGACCACTGGACCTCTGCTAGAAGGTCACTGTTGGATATTCTTGGAGTGTGGATACTCCTACCCAGCCCTACCTCCTCCCTTGCCCCATTCTCTGCCCAGCATGCGACTCATCCCCTTGTGGCGTGTGCCGGGCTGCAGGTCACTGCTGGGGATCCCTGACCCTTCCCACAATAAAGCTCTACCACCTCCCATGCCCCATACACACATCTGCCCCCATGCATCTGATCTCTGACCTCTGACATGTCCCCATATGTCAAACCCCGTATGTGCGTCTATCCAGCTCTACGGCGTTTATCCTGCCCCCTTGTGGCGTGTCCTAGACACCAGCAAGGTCCACTTATCAAACTCTGGACAACACTGCCTGTCCTTGTTGCTAGCTCTGACCTTTGACCTCTGACATGTCCCCACACGCCCGACCCCATACATGCATCTGTCCAGCACAAGCCCCGCCCCCTTGTGGCGTGTGCCGGGCTGCAGGTCACTGCTGGAGGACGGATGTGACGCCGTCATTTTTGGGCTGTCGCAGCGCGCACGCAACAGCGCCGAGGAGTGGGCCAAGCGTGCGCAGTCCCTCATGGACCGCAGCCCAGGCCTGGCCGCTAAGGTGAGGCAGAGGCCAGTCAGCCCTCATCGCTGCGCACAGCGTGTGAGGCAAGGTGGCACCAGGCAGAGTGGCAGTAGGCTAGCAGCTGCTCAGGTAGTACGGGACAGAACAGTTGGCTAGCAGCAGCCCAAGTCTGCTCGAGCAGGGGCCGCACACACCGCACCTTCCCCCACCGCATGATGATAGTGGCCAAGGTGACGATGGTGGGGTCAAGATGCTGGGCTGGTTAGCCCTACCAGCTTCTCGCCAGCCTCTAGTGTGCAGGTAGGCAGGCAACCCTAGGTCCGTCAGACCCAGCTGCCAAGGCTCAACAGGACAGCTGACTCGGCCCCTCACCCCTCGAGGCTGCGCACCTGCCCTGCCCGCAGCCTGCTTCACCTGCCCTGCCCGCAGCCTGCCCCACCTGCCCTGCCTGGCTGCTCCCCCATTTTCAGGCATACCGCCAAGCCGGGGACAGTGTGCGAGCAGAGGTGGCCACCGCGCGGCAGAAGCGCCTAGAGGCGTCGGCCGCCGGGCAGCAGGAGGCCCTCGAGCTGCACCACCCCGCGGCCCCGTCTCGCGGCGGCCACGGCCACGGCACCACTCGCGTCCTTGGCGCCGGCGAGAAGCGGCAGCTGCTGACCGACGCGGCGTTTCGACTGCTCGCGGCAGTCATGCGGGCGCGAGACGCACCCACCCCCGTGACGCGGCAGGAGACCACGCGCTGGGTCCTGCTGGCTGCCCAGTGCTTCAAGGTGAGCCGTTGTCTAGGGCGCGGGCTGCTCTGCCCTCCACCAGGCCAGGGATCATGTGCTGTAAAACCAGGTTGGCTGTTTGGTGCTGAAGGATAACATGGGGTGTGGGGTATAGGGCGCCGCCACCTGCCCAGTCCCCTGACAGCAGCCAGGAGTGATGTGGTGTGATGTGTGACCGATGTCAAGAAGAGTGTCGACATACGGGTGTGTGGTGGCAGTCATCACACCGTGTGACATGTGCCGGCGTGTGATGCCTGTGCTGCAGCAGGTTCAATTCAGCAGTGGCTCCTACCTGCAAGCCTGCCTGCAAGCCTGCCTGCCTGCCTCCCTACCTGCCTCCCTGCCTGCCTGCCTGCCTGCCTGCCTGCCTGCCTGCCTGCCTGCCTGCCTGCCTGCCTGCCTGCCTGCCTGCCTGCCTGCCTGCCTGCCTGCCTGCCTGCCTGCCTGCCTGCCTGCCTGCCTCCCTCCCTGCAAGTGCAGTTATGTTGGAGCAGTGATGTTCTAACTCAGCTACATCTAGCTCCTGCTCCCGCTGCCCACTACCCTGACCGCATACCCACCACCACCTGCCTCCTGTTGACTGTGGGAGTAGGAGTGCGGTCAGCTGGCTGCGGCCGCCCAGCTGCTGCAGCTGGCTGCACGGTTCAAGAAGGCGCTGGAGCTGTTGCGCAAGATCCAGGACTGGGCAGGGGCCAGCAAGCTGTGCATCAAGGCGCATGCCCACTTCAGCCAGCAGGCCACGGCAGCTCGGGTGGGTGGAGGGGCCAGGGGTGATGATGGGGAGGGGAGGAGAATGGATGGAGTGGTAGAGAGGAGGGGGAGAGGTGTGCACAGTTTGGGAGGAGGTCTAGGTTGGGTATGGTGGGTGTCGTGGGTGCGGGGGGAAGGGGTGGGTGGGGGAGGAAGGGCGTGAAAGGGAGGGAAGGGAGGGAAGGGCGATGGGAGGAGAGGGGGGAGAGGGGAGAGGTTAACAAAGTGTGGGAGGAGGGAGGTAGGAAAGGGGCCCATGGGTCAATGCTGGCACAAAGAATAGCATTTGGGAAGAGAGGGCTGAGGTCATGGGGGAAAGGAGGGAGGGAGGAAGGGGGGAGTCTGAGTCAGTGCTTGCACAATGGAAGGCCATGCACATGGAACGGATGGATGAAAGGAAGGAGGAAGGGGTGAGGGAAGGCTGGGCCAATGCTTGTGTAATGAAAGGCCATGCACATGGTGAAACTAACGTGGTGCTAGTGGTGCTGCTGCCGCTGCAGGCCAAGGCTGAGGCTGCGCGGCGACACATTCTGGTGGACGGAGCTAGCTTGCTGGAAACATTGGCAGATCGCGGCCAACAGGTGATCAGTCAAGGTGGCAGAGCGCATGTGGTGCTCTGCTGTGCCTGTCGCATAGCCAGCTGCTAGGGATCAGACGTCTGACATCCAGCCAGCAGGTAATGAGCCGGCACCATGCACCATGCACCATGCACCATGCATCCATGCACCCATTCAGTGCTCTGCTGTCATTCTTACAGAGCTAGCTGGCAGGGAGTCCATCCATGGAACCATGCAAGACCAGCTTGGGGTGATGGGGTGATGGATGTTGCATTGCCTGGCGTTTGCTAGCCAGGCAATGCCCTGCCCATCAGCAGCAACGCACCACCCGTAGGCACACGTGGTGCACAGCTCCCTGGCCCTCACAATGCTGGGTGGATTGATGTGCTTGTTTGCTGCTTGTTGTCCACCCGGCATTGCCGTGTCCACTGTCCCCAATGCACGGCTCGCAGAGCTCGGCTGCTCGAGCAGAGGAAGAGGTGCAGGCAGCGGAGCAGGCGGCAGCCTCGGCAGCCCGCAGTGCACGCACCTACCTGGTGCTGGCCTGCCGCTTCAGCATCGAGTGCGGTGGGTGGCAAACGAGAGCCTGGGCTGGCCTGTTGCCTGCTGCCTGGCCAGTGTCTTAACCTAGCGCAGACTGTGGCTAAGGCTGAGGTATCAAGTCATTAACCTCAGCCTTGAGCCCAGCCGGGTTCAAATCCTTAAAACCACCGCCCATCACTCACACCGCATGTGGTGCTGCTACTGATGCTCCCCCTGCTGCTGCTGCTGCTGCTACTTGTACCCCCTACCTGCTGATGCTGCTGCTACTTGTACCCCCCACCTGCCGCTGCTGCTGCTGCTGCTGTTGTGGCTCAGAGGACTGGGAGCAGGGCCTGGAGCTGCTGAAGGGCCCAGCCGCTGAGTTGGAGCCTGGGGTGATGCTGCGGGGCTGGTCCGACATCACCACCAAGCTGATCCGTGCTGCCAACATGACCCATGTCAGTATATCACCCCGCCCCTCCTCGCTGCCCATCAAACGCATTCCCTGCCCTGTCGCGCTCCCACCACCACCAGCCATGCGGACACCAGTGTGTTTTTTATTTGCTTTTTTATGTGCTTTGTGATGTGAGCTTGTGTGCACCGGATGTGAAACTCTCACAACATCTCGCGAGCACCTATTTTGGTGCAACAAACAAGCAAGCAACACGTGTGGTGTGTGGCACAAATGTGCAAGAACAAAGGCATGTGTTGCTGTATGTTATAACGACGCAGACATCATTCCCATCATCCCTGCCTGCTGGTGTTGTTTGAACTTGCAGAAGCTTGGGAAGGTGGGCGTGGCCCGCCAGCTGCTGCATGTCACGCCGGCCTGTGACGAGCGTGATGAGCTGCTTACCAACTGGGGCTGTGAGTGGCTGTAGCCTCCTTCTCCCTCCTTCTCACTCATCATCCCTTCCCAGCCCTCCTCAGCGCTCCTCAGCACTCCTTCACCCTCCTCCTCCCTCTTCCGCCCTCCGCCTTCAGCCCGTCGCCCGCCTGCAACGCTGGAGGGAAACTTCTGCTATGTCATGCTTGGATATGTAGTACTAGTAAAGTGTGATAACCACCATGCACGTATCCCACATACCCCGCTCACAGCAGCACACCGCCACCTGTGCACCCTGTTGCCCTGCTGTGCTGTAGTCTGGGAGGAGCTGACGGAGCTGCGGCGCGCTGCTGGCGACTTCCTGGGAGCTGCTAGGGTGCAGCAGCAGCAGCGTCAGCACGCAGGCGCAGCCCGCAGCCTGCTGCAGCTCATCTGCCTGCGAGCCCAGACCCTGGCCATGATGCAGCAGCAGGATGGCAGGCAGGGCAGCACGCTAAGCAGGCTGGCAGGTGAGCAGCAGGGTCAGCCGCTAGGCGCCCCACACTTCAAGTGCCGCCTGGAGGTGCTGGGTTCAAACCCTGCCAGGGCTGCTATACTCTCTCCTAGGTCGTGGGTATGCAGGCTGCACTTGTTCTGAATGCCCCTGGGCTACTCCCTGAGTGTGACCACCTACGCATCACTATACACAACCTGAAGCCTGCCTGTCTAGCTGTGCCCCTCATGGCACAACCTGAAGCATATATCCTCTAGTTGAACACCTTGCCCTGAACCCAGACTGCCTCGCCCTCCCCATCTCCCTCCCCCTCGTCCCTGCCCTGAACAACTAAACCTAAAACCTGCCTGCCTAGCTTTGCCCTTCATGGCACCCCCTGCAGGCCAAGACCTCCTGATCAGCCAACCCACCGTGGCTCAAGCCAGTCAGGCCTTCCAGCCGGTGCCAGGCCCCATCTGGGAGCTGCTGAGCAGCTGCTGCCAGACCCTGACCGACGCGGGCCAGGTGGCGCCCCTGCAGGCCGTGCTGGCCAGCCCTGCCGTGGCCTTGGTGGCCAATGAGAGCCGTCAAGCCGCGGTGCTCAGCCAGCTGCGGGCCCACCTGCACACCTTGGCCCTGCACTGCGCCCCCGCAACCCCACTCAGCACCATGGCGACCAGGACCTCAACCTCCACAGCTTCTCCTTCCGTGGACACAGCAGCGGCGCCAGATCAGGAGCTCACGGCTGCTGCCGCTGCTACCGAGCAGGACCAGGGCAAAGAGGTGCTGGTCTCCGCACCTAACAAGCCTGCCCTGGCTGATGCTCGAACCACAGACCTGGGCCCCAGCTTGGCAGCTCTCCAGGTGTTTCACTCGCAGCGCAGCTGGCTGGGTGCGCTGCAGCTGCTGCAAGCCACCCCGCCTGCCCTGCCCTTTGCCGACGCCCTGGCCCCCGCCCCTGCACCCAACACCTCAAGCCCTGCCTCCTCGTCCCCGCCCAGTGCGGCAGGTATCCAGCAGCGCAACAGCCAGACCACGGCGCCTGCACAGGCCCCCGCCACCTTCATCACCTCGTGCACCGCGAGCAGCCACAGCTCGTCCAACCAGGCTAAAGGCCAGCAAGATCAGGCCTCCCGCCTGGCCACCCTGCTGCTGTACGAGGGGGCCTGCTGCCGCCTGCTGGCCGCACTAGCCTCGCTGGCCGCAACAGCACAGGACGGCGAGGGCGCACATGGCAAGCAAGGCCCCGCAGCCCTACCTTCAACAGCTGCCTCAGCCCAACAGCCCGCGGGGCCTGGGGCAGCAGCCGTGCCAAGCGCTGCGCCAGCCGGCAGCCTGGGCCAGGCGTCCCTGCTGCTGGACTTCGTGAGCACCTGCCTGCAGGCCTTGTCGGCGCTGCTGCACATGCGGGGACTGTCGGCTGTCCAGCAGAGCCACCTGGAGGCACTGGCCGGGCACTATGGCCTAAGCAGGAACAACCCGCAGGGCGGCAGCTACGGGCTGGCCGTGGAGACCCCCTCGCCAGTGTACCTGAGGGATGCCTCGTTTGCTTGGAAGGCGCTGTGGGGTGCGACCTGGCCCCTGGCACAACAGCCAGTGAAGCCACAGCCGCAGGAGCAGCAGCAGCAGCAGCAGCAGCAGCAGCAACAGCAGCAGGGGCAGCAGCAGGGCCAGCAGCAAGGAGGGGTGCAGGACAGCAGCAGTACTGCCAAGCAGCCCGCGGCTGCTCCCGCTGTACCCAATAGCTGGGCCGACATTGCCACTGGGCCCGCGAAGGTCAGCCCAGCTGCTGCTGCCAGCGCCCCTGCCAGCGCCCCCTTGGCAAGCCCTGCCATGGTGGCCGCAGCCACGGCGCAGCAGCTGCCGCGGCACCAGGTCACTGCCTGGCTGGCCTGGGACCTGGAGTGCAAGGCGCGACGTGTAGTGGTCGAGGCCGTGGGCGAGGTGTTGCGCACTGCGCTGACAGCTGTGGCCGCACAGGGACTGCCTCAAGCTTCCCTGCCGCCATTGCAAGAGCAGAAGCAGCAGCAGGAGCAGCAGGAACAGCCTGCAGTCTTGCCCGACCTGTGCACGACAGCTGGTCATCGGCAGCTGGCCTCGCAGCTGATGCGTGCGCTGCGGCTGCTGACCCAGCTGGAGGCCATCAACACCGCACGCACAGAGCTGAGCGCAGCGGCTGGCAGGCAGCAGGAGCAACAGGGTGCCTCGAGGAGGGTCGCAGAGCTTGGCCCTCGGGGACCGCGCACCACGTTTACTCGAGCATCCGCGGGGCCCGCGGCAGTGATTGCGGTACCTGGCGGTATCCAGGCTCAGAGCCTGCAGCTGTACCAGGTGCTGCAGGTGCTGCAGCTTCAGACCGTGGGCTTGCTCATGACCACTGGGCTGACGGCGCTGCAGCCTGCTGACCTGTATGACGAACTGCTGCACGACTTCCCACACAGCGCGATGACTGCCCAGGGGCAGACTGTCGCGGGGCTCACCCCAAAGCTAACGGCGCTGGTCAGAATGGGCAGCCCATTGTGAGTGGCAGCAGGGTTCAAGGGAGGGCTGCATGCCCACACCCATACCCACACTCAAACCCATGCATTAATCCAACAGGAGTGGCTATGGGTGGCTTGCCCTCACCTGCACCTTCACGTGCGCCCGCACCCGTCAACGCAGCGCCATAAATTACTACGCAGGTGGTCAAACAGTTGTGGGGTCCACTCTTTTATCGAACACCAACTTAAACCAAAGGTGTGCTATATGGTTGTTCACTGTGCAGGTGGGCGCTGAACCAAGGCCACACATTCATCTGCTGGTGGGGGTTCACCGCCATTATCCGGAACGACCTGGCCGCCCGCAACAAGGTAATCCACAACATGATCACCAGCACCGCTGCAGCTTGAGCTCCCTTCTTTCCCGCGGCTTCCTGCGCGCTTGCCTCCAGCCCATCCACCCCTGCTGTGTCATCCCCTTCAATCAACATGCTCTGCTCCACCCTAGGCTGTGTTGCCCTGGTCAGGTGGCTGACGTCCTGGCAGTTGTGCAAGGCATCAACAAGGACAAGTACCTTGTGCAGCACCAGAACCGGTGGAAAGTGCTGGAGGTGGTGCTGAGCAATGCCACCGACAAGTTCGGGTCAGACAGGCTACCACAGGCAGTGATCCATGATGTGTTCTACTACTTCACCAGCTCCCTGAACCTGTTCGAAGAAGCAGTGCAGCCCCCTGCCCTCACGTCCCCCAGGTTCCAAAGCGGGGCTGCAGCGGCCTGCCCCCTCCTTCAGCCACGCCTGCCCTTGGAGGTCTTTGTGCTGCTGGTGGAGCTTGTGGGATCACACTTATCGCTGGGGGTCACTCTTATGCCAAATGTGGCTCATGGGCCCACCAAGGGCTTGCGGGTCTACCTGCCTGAGTCCTGCTTGGACCTCCTGCAGCACTGCCCCATCCTGGGCAGGAACCCGGGGCCTGTGTCGTCGCGGATGACGTCGTGGAGGAAGCAGGTGGGAAGCTGGGTTGGTAGAGGCAGAGGAGCAGGCAGGTGTGGGAAGGGTTAGGATGGCATTAGGGTAGGGCAATACCAGGGGCACACCAGTTGGGGCAGGGGCAGGGGCAGGGGCAGGGGCAGGGGCAGGGGCAGGGGCAGGGGCAGGGGCAGGGGCAGGGGCAGGGGCAGGGGCAGGGGCAGGGGCAGGGGCAGGGGCAGGGGCAGGGGCAGGGGCAGGGGCAGGGGCAGGGGCAGGGGCAGTATTCCCACATTCTCGGTGCGGTCGGGATCGTGTTCGTCATATTGCGAGAGGTCACCGGTTCAAATCCTTCCGAAAACCTTTTCCCGCCAAGGCTGCTGTTAGCAAACATGCTCCTTGAGGCATCACAATGCAGGATGACACACAAGGAAAGCCTAAGGCTCAAATGTCAAAGGATCAAAGGGTGGGTTAGGTGGTTCATGTGCTGAAGGCCAAGGTCAGAGCCTCAGCCTCCAGAGCTGCCATACGGGCAGTTTCCTTAGCCATATCTGCTTCCACTTTCGCCCGGATGCATGATTTATAGCTCAAAGTGTCATGGCATAGGTTCATACCCCTGATGTTATAGCTCGACCTTACTTCAAAACATCGCTCAGGTAGAAAACTTAACAAAAACTACGCTAAAATACCAAAATCTCAGGTTAAATCGCAATTTTTATAGCGCAGTGCGAAGTAGTGAAGCTCGAGAAGCGACCATTTCATAGCGCAATAGGACCCCTGAAATGTCGCTTGTTATAGCGATCGCTATGTATAAGGCGAAAGAAAAACTGGTATGTGTCAGGCACCCGTTGGCACATAATGAGCACAGAACAGAACCTCGTCTCTCCTGGGTTGAGCAGCTGCAGCAGCTTGTAGGCTGTGACGGTGTTTCTAGGTGCCACTGCCTTAGGTGCAGCTGCCTGAGCCATGGCCTATGCAAATGCTGCCCTCCTTGCTGCAGCTGTCCACGACCGCTGGCCAGTTGTCCACAACCAGCCAAGGCACCACCTGCCTGCAGGCTGCCAACTCCATCGTTGAGCAGCTGTGCATGGCTTGGCAGCACATGAGGAGCACATGATGACGTGCAAGTAGCAAATGCAGGTGCAAGTTGCAGGAACACGTGCAAGTTGCAGGTGCAAGTCATCAATCATGTCCTTGGTCACCACCTCTTGCGACGCGTTGCGTGAAGCACGTTGGCGCGATGGGGAGGGCTCCATGTCATCTTTGCCGTGGCGCTTGTGAATAAACGATGCAGCTGAGGCTGCAGCTGCACCTTGATGCCGCACTAGTTAGACCATCTCTGGGTCGGGGGCCTGACATTTCTTGACATCGCTTATAGAGCCGCTGATGTGCTGTGCAACGTGAATAACGCTCTTGATGCTGGCTTTCCTGGGGCAGCGCTTGCAAGTGACTTACCATGCCGACTTGCTAGGTGACTCCTCCCTATGAACCGTATCCGATACTGCTGCGTGGTAGGCGCTGAAGCGTCCCATCACGCAGCGCTCAGCTAGCTCACTGGACCCGGACAGGTTGTATCGTATCGTCATATCGTCATATCGTCATGCGTCGTAGCCAACAAGTCAGATTACGAGAATACGAGGAATCTGGCTGTATTTTGACCGTAGTTGGGAACACTGGTGTGCTCCACCTGCCTTATGCTTGCAGGGCGAGTGGATCAGGTACATTGAGGTGATGCAGCAGCTGCTGGGCCACAGCCGCCAGCTGGTCAGCATCATGCAGCAGGAACTGACCCGACTGCTGCCCCCTGCCTCCTCACCGCCCACCGTCCCTCTGCTCCAGTCACCAGCCCCAGGCACCAACCTGGCCCTCGGCAGCACAGCACAGCACCAGGTGCTGGCCCTGGTGGCAAACGCCTTAGCCTCAGCCTCTAGCCTGTCCAGGCCTGCCCCGCCCGCATTGCTGGCACCACAGCTCAGCCCTGCAGCTCAGGCCAGGCGGGCGCTGCTCCTGGGCGCTCGCCTTGCCCAGTGGGCCGCTAGCGTGCTGCTCAGCCTGGAATGGTCCCTGGCGCTGCAGGTCAGGGAGGGGTGCGGGGCAAGGGGCTGTGGCAGCGCCTGTGAAGGGCAGGGAGGAGGGAGGGCCAGGGGCAGCTGCGGGGGGCAGTGGAGTGACGTCAAAGCCTGCCTGCCCCTGCGTCTGGGTTTGCAGGGCTGCAGCCTGCCTGACCCCGCAGGTCACTCTGCAGGCCCTGTGCTCCACTTCCACCCTTTGCTCTACTGCCTGCTAATAGATGCCAAGTTCAAGTGAGCATGTCAGAACTAGGCCATAGCCATGTACAGACCATCATTGGCGGGCGGTGCTGCTGATGATGATGATGATCCTGCTGATCCTGCTGCTGCTGCTGATTCTGCTGATCCTGCTGCTGCTGCTAATCCTGCTGATCCTGCTGCTGCTGATGCTGCTGCTGATCCTGCTGATCCTGCTGGTCCTGCTGCTGCTGCTGATCCTGCTGCTGCTGCTGCTGCTGATGCTGATGCTGATGCTGCTGATCCTGCTGATCCTGCTGCTGCTGCTGATCCTGCTGCTGCTGCTGCTGCTGCTGATCCTGCTGCTGCTGCTGATGCTGCTGCTGCTGCTGATCCTGCTGCTGCTGCTGCTGATGCTGCTGCTGCTGCTGATCCTGCTGCTGCTGCCGCTGCTGATCCTGCTGCTGTTGCTCCTGCTGCTGCTGCTGCTTCTGCTGTTTAACCTGCAGGCGCCAGGGGTACGCGATCTGGCACGTCAGCAGAAGGTGGTGCACGCCACTCGCCAGGTGCCTCCCTGCCTTGCCACCTGCCCTGTGGCAGCAGGTCTCCTCCCTCCCTCCCTCTACACACTGACTCACGCTCCTCTGTCTGCCCTTGCTGCCTGGCTGCCCTCCCCTGCCTACCTGCCCTGCTGTGCACGTTTGTCACTGCCCAGCTGTTGCTGTGACCCTATGACACCTGCTTTTGATTTGCTCTTAATCCTAGTGCTTGTGCTTCAACCTATCACATGTGCATCTGCTTGCACAGCTTGACATTTCCCAGCTGCCCCTGCTGCAATCTGCACACCTGCTTAAGGAGCTCTCATCCCACTTGCTGCCTGCTGTCTTTACCTCGCTGCCTGCCTCCCTGCATGCCTCCATGACACAATTGCCCAGGACTGCCTTGCTCGCTGCCTAAAGAGTACAGTGCTCTAACTGCCCGGGGCTCACTCACTGCATGCCTCCACCCTGCTCCAGCTCACCTGCTGCTGTCTCCTGCTTCCTGCATGCCTCCGCTGCTGCTGACTGCAGCTGCTGGAGTCGCTGGCCAGCCTGATGGACACCTGTCACTCCGTGCCTGGGGTGGTGGGTGTGGCAGGAGCTGAGGGCCCGCTGCCCCTGCAGCTGAGCCCAGCTCTGCCGCAGCGCGTCCAGACCATGTTGCAGGCAGCCACCGTGCGGGCACTGTCTCAGGCCGTCCTGGGGACTTGCCAGGCGGTGTATGAGATCACACCCTCCACTGCCAGGCGCTTTGACGGCTACCCTTACGGAGCAGACTGGGATAAGGTGGGGGGCCAGATGCGCTGCCATGATGGCGGCTGCATGGGGCATGAGGGCTTAGTGGATTTAGTGGATTTGGATCAGGATTTAGTGGACTCAGACAGTAAGTCAGTGTAAGTCTGATGCTTTTTGTTGCTTTGTACGCTGCTACTGGTGATGCTGCTGGGGGCGCTGCTGCAGGCATTGTCCAGGTCCACCCACTGCCCAGCAGCTGGCTCCAATGCGGCTCATGCTGCCTCTGGCAAGGACAAGGCGGCTGGTGCACAGCCTGCTGCTGCAAAGCCGCCAGGCAGCCAAGTTGGTCCAGAAACAGCAGAGGGTGCGGATGGGGAGGAGCAGGAATTCACCCAGACACCTAGGGCTCCCTATTCCAGCGCAACTGACGGAAAGGAGGATCGGCTGCTCAAGGTAAGTGCCTTTCTTTGTCAGTCATACCTGAAAATACATGCTCCAGGTAGGAATAGAACACTGTACCTAAAGCCCTAGAGTTTCGTCACAAAGTCGTCAACCAGCCTTGTGGATTTGCCCTACACCTTCTGCACTCACGAACCCATGCGAGCCCAACTATGACCGAGCTGGCAACCAACGCACTGCCGTACCCCCATGCTGTGCCCTTGGCCAGGCGCGGGTCATTCAGCAGCACTGGCGTGCATACATGAAGCGCAAGAAGGAGGCGGCCGCAGCAGCAGATCTACGGGCACGACGTATGCGCCTGCTCATTGCTGTAAAAGCGCTGGTGAATGACCCCCGCAGCAACGTCAGGTATGACCAACAAGGGGGTGGGGTCAATGACATGATGTCAGCATGATGTGGGCGTACAAGCTCCTCGTTATGGCCAGGGCCAGGGCCACGGCCAGAGCAAGACTCTGTCTGACTGCTCTGTCTGTCTGCAGATCCGGCTGGCTGGCCCTCGTGCACAAAGTCCGCGAAGTGGTTAGGCAGCGGCAGCAAGTGCGCGAAGAGGCCGATCGTCAACAACGCGAGGCTCTACAAGCTGGGCAGGACGCCGTGGCCCGGGCCATGGTGCAGCATCGGGGCGCGCTGGGCTCAGTCACTGCCCTGCTGGGCTCAAGCCAGGCTAAGGACCGCTGCCAGGTCTGCCCCCTCCCCTCAACTGCCTCTCAAGCTACCCGCCAGCCAGCGCCGGGCTCGAGCGCCGCTGCGGGCCAAGCTGCCGCGGCAGCCACGGCCTCAGGTCAGCACTCGCAGCAGCAGTGGGCGGCACACTCACAGCAGGTGCCAGGCCAACAGGCTCTGGGACAGGAGCAAGCACGCAACCCACAGCAGCCAGGTGCACCGGCTGGGGTGCCATGTTCGCCAGCTGCGAAGCAGAGAGTTGTGCGCGAAGCTAATGAGCAGCTGGGTCTCGCATCGAAGCAGTTCAGGTTTGCTTACAAGAAGTACAAGGACTGTGAGCGCGATCTGGTCAGCCTCTCGCAAGGGTGCTCTGGCATGGAGAGCCAGCTGCAGCGACTGGATGACGAGATCAGCAAGCTGCGTGGGCAGCTCGGGAGGACTGGTGTGCACATCGTCACGCTGCAAAGCTCCCTGATGTCAGGATTTCACGCCTCTGGCGTCCCGGTCCTACCAATAGAAGCGCAGGGCATGAATGCGCGGCGCATGCAGCTTTTTCAGGAGCAGCAGCAGGTCAGCGCGCAGATTGATCAGGAATTGGCCCGCCAGCATAACCTGCGCCGGGCGTTCAACCAGGCCAAGCTGAACAAGGAGCGATGTGCTGCAAACCTCGCGGTTGAGGAGGGGCATGTGCACGCGGCACGGTCTAACGAGGCCGCTGCGAAAGCAGCGTTGGCTGCGGCACAGAGGATGGACATAGGGGCGGTGGAGAAGTCTGGCCAGGCTGGTGGGCAGAGCCCTCCTCAGGACGCAAGGCTACAGTCAGCCGCTGTGCCTAGCCTGCACCAGCCTGCCAGCCAGGCGCCAGGTGCATCAGCCCACCCCTCTGCCCACCCCTGGCAGCCACCTGCCCCAGCTGCAGCCCCCATTGCACCACTTCACCTCCCAGGCCCTCCAGCAGCGGTCGGCCAGACCGTGTTCCCAGCTCCCAGCGCAGGGCAGCCAGGAGCAAGCAGTGGCGCTGGGCCCCCTCGCAGCTTTGCAGCCGCAGCTCAGAGCAACGCGCGTCCTCCCGGCCACTCTGTACACATGCCTTCGTCCCGTCTGCTTGGGTGAGTCTTCATGGAGCCAGGCTCTCCGCAATGGTGACATGGAACAGAAGGTTGCTAACCTTCCTGCAAAGGGACGACCCACTCGCATGCTTCATGTTGTTGCTGCACTCGCTGGAGCCTGATGCTGTGGCTTGACGTGGTACTGAGCTGGCCGCAAGTGAGGGTTAGGGTTAGGGTTAGGGTTAGGGTTAGGGTTAGGGTTAGGGTTAGGGTTAGGGTTAGGGTTAGGGTTAGGGTTAGGGTAAGGGTTAGGGTTAGGGTTAGGGTTAGGGTTAGGGTTAGGGTTAGGGTTAGGGTTAGGGTTAGGGTTAGGGTTAGGGTTAGGGTTACGGTTAGGGATCGCTGGCGTTGCTCTCGCTGGAACCTGATGCTGTGGCTCGACGGCTGGCTGGCTGAGCTGGCTCAAGCCACTGCCCGCTAGACCCCTGCCCTGCCATCCCGTGCTGCCTGCTGCAGGTCTGCATTGCGCGCCACTGCTACAAGCTTCGTTGCGCACAGCTCTGACCCCACGCACAAGGCCGCAGAAGCTGCATTCAAATCCTTCTCGGCAGTCTACAGCAGCTCGCTGTGCTCAGCGCTGTGGTGGAGCGAGACCCTGCGGCACACCATGCAGGACGCCCTGGCCATGCAGGGCAAGGCTGAGACGTCTGGGGGCTCGGCAGGCGGCAGCTCGATCCTCGCGGGTATGGCTGTCGACCTGGACAGCAGCTGCTGCAAGCATGTGCAGCAGCTGGTGCAGGATGCGCTGGCCACTCGCAACTGGGCCAAGGCAGAGGGCCAAGCGCTGGAGCTGGCAAAGACCATGGTGCAGCAGGTATGGAATACTCAGTGCAGCTGGTATGGATGAAGGGCCCTTCCAGGAAAGATGTTTCTCCACCGGGGGATGTTGTACGCAACCATGCAGGGTATGTTGATACTACTACTTGCATTTCGTGATGCGGTGACCTGTGCTGTCAATCTGGTCGAGGTTGAGATTCAACACCCTGTCCCAACCTGGGTCATGCTAGCAGTGCCCCAATTGTGTGACCAATGCCTGTCCTTGTGAGCAGCTGTCAGAAACAGTGACCAACCCTACCCCAACCCTAATTCCATACAGGCTCACATCTTTCTATCGTGTGATGGCATGGTCATAGCATTACAATGGTGGTGATGACTCTGGACGCCACGGCTTACGAGTGCACGCGCACCATCTCGCATGCGCTGCCTGGCCCTGGCCCTGCCTGCAGGTTTTCTGGGGCATCATACTTATGGCCAAGGCAGGCTGCCTGGAGCTGCTGCCAGATCGGCTGGAGGCAAGTCGCAAGCTGTGTGGCCAGGGCCTGGTGCCTAGCCCTACCGCCCAGGCAGCCAAGGAGGACCGCACGGCACTGCAGGTGTGAGAAGGATGGCAGGGACTGAGCGTGTGCATAAGTAAAAAGCAAAAATTTGTACACAACAAAGTACACAACAAAGTGGCGTACAAGGCCCATTACTACTCCACCATTGTACCATTGTAAAAGCCAATGTATGCACCATTGTAAAAGCCAAGCATAGAGCCGCGCAACTCTTCCAAATACCTTTCCACTGTGCCCTTGTCTGTCTCAATACACACCAGCTGCAATGATGTGACATGTAAATATGGCGTTGCTCCTATCCACGTTCGCAAAGACTGGCACCAAAACTTTTGTACGAGCGGCTACCCATCCCACTACCCTCATCAAGGCCAATAGCTCGTCATTAGCTTTAACCGGTGGCAGTCCATAGGCACTTGAAGTCTTGCACATGGACATGCAAGCATGCTACTTGCAAGATCCCTTCCTGGCCTTTTTTGCAGCTTTCTTGGTTGGCTCAGCACCACCTCAAGCTCAAAATAGAACCTATCCTCTGCTGGGTAACGTAAGCCAGGCTGCGTATGGGCTGATTGTTGAGTTGCAACACGCGACATTGTGCCGTCGACAAAGGGGATTCAGGGTTTGAAGGCTGGTTGCTGCTTGCCACCCTTCATGATGGCTCCTGTGCCTGCTGATTATCTTGTTGTCAATAATCTTGTTATCAATGATATCTTGTTATCAACAAAAATGTATATGCAGCACAATAGTACCAGTTCTATATGCCATGTCAAGCATGCAACATAGACACAATGTATCCCTTAGGGAGCTGCCATCCTTTCCTTACCTTCCATCCGTTGTAACTGCCACTTGTTGCCAATTACGGCAAGTTGTCTGTCCTGTACTGTGTGTCCTGTGCAACTCCTGTCCTGTCTTTTCCAGACTTGTGTGTTTAGACAAGCTGGTAGCGCTAAGGCGCCCTGCGCCCATTTGCTTGTGGAACATCGCTCATCTTGCCACTCTTAATGCTGGGACATTTGCTGTTGTCGCTGCAGGCTGAGGTCTTCCCTTCGAGTTTGCTTGGCCTGGCTTCTCTAATGGGAGTTGAGGACGTTGTCGTCCAAAATCTGCAACAAGAGTGGGCTGGCCAGGTCGTGGATGCTTCCACGCCGCAACGAGGGACTGGCCACCAACCTGGAAATCCCTTCTTCTCCCCCAATGGCATGCGCCAGCAAGGCCGCACAGCTCAACATGGGCAGCGGCAGGCAGGCAAGGTCCCTGCGGATGGACAACTGAGCAACCCTGGAGCAGACGCCACGCACGATGATGGTGCTGGCCGCTCACTGCTAGAAGACGATGCGATGCTTAAAGATCTCGGGCAGCAACTGCTGAGCGGCTTGGACGCGCTAAACACCTCAACTAGGGCGGCCGAGGAGGACGACGCAGACGAATTCGGCGAAGATGACGATGGCGACGGTGAGGAGGACGACGAAGATGGCTGGACGACGCAGAAGAGTAAAAAGGGCCGAAGCAAGGGAGGCGGCGGTCGCAACAACGGCGCGGGTGGCAATGGAGCGCGCAACCGTGGTAACGGCGGTAACAACGTGAGAGCACCTCATCATGCGACGGGTCCCGTCAACCAGCGGCGCAACGTGCCGGGCAGCAGCGGAAGAGCGGCATCAGGGTTTGCCAGCAACCCGTACAGTGCTTTACAAAACCAAAGCCAAGGCCAGCGCCGACGTTAATGAGTGATGGCTGTAGGAGCAGCGTGGTTGCTTGGTTGATATGCTTCGGTTCGCTTGCGTGGGATCGCGCTGAGATACTGCGTAGTGGTCTTGTACGTTGCCTTCATCGATCTCAGTACTCAGTGAAGTTTTGATGCCCTGTGGACTTGGCGTGGTCCACTGCCTCTCGCTCGCCTTTCAGCCCGACCTGCACACGACCGCACGCCTGCCTGTTGCTGACGCCAACACAACCGTAGCACATCACATCTATACGTACAATGGCATGATACTACTGCATCTGTCGTATGTGCTGTGTCACACGGGGTAGCCGCCTCTTCCAGCCGCTGAGTTGTAAGCAACTCACCTGGCATACGCCACAACGGAGGGCGAAGGACGCGGTGTTTGTGAACATGCGCGCGTCGTGGCAGGCAGCCACCTGCGCGCATACACACTCGAGCGCTTAGCTACCCGCAGCAACACATCCGACATCCGGCGTCCGCGACCGAGGTTGGTATGACGGCGCTTCCAATTCGCGACGCTGACTACTTGGCACCTTGCTTGCCACCGCTTGAGTGCATAGCTTTAAAACAAGCTGGGCTGCAGTGCACGCGGTCATTTGTTGGGGACAAAGAAACCGTCTCACCAGCTTGGACGCGCCTTCCTCGACCATGGCAAGCTGGCGAGGAGAGCTTAGGTCTAATATGCGAGTGTCTAGCTCCTCGGGCGCCCCTTCAAAGGCCGCTACCGCGAGACTGTCATAATGGAGTCCGTCGTACAGCAGCATGACCCGCTCGCTGTACCCTGCGCACATGATTATGGCGATGCATGTGAACGCGCGAGAGAGAGTGAGAGAATGTGACAACACCCCAGTTCACAGCAGCACATTGGGCGTGACCAAAACGCTATTGCAATCATTTCACTGTGACAACTCAAAAAGAAAATGCGAGCCTGCAATCAGCAATCACGCACTGTCCACCCCACTGGCACCCCATCTTTGCACCCCTCCCCAGCATTGCCACACCTGCATCCTGGCCGTACAGGTCACACCTCTTGGTCTGGATGTCATACGCCGCAATCTCTCTCCCAAAGTGGGCCGCAAGGATGCTGAGCTCGATGGCCCCTCCCCACTTGTCTTTGCCCAGGATCCAGCTGCAAGGCCACCAGCACAGCACACCCTGCTGACCCAGCCTGTGTGCTGGGAGGGCTGTGTCGTAGTGGAGCGCCCTGAGCTGAGCTGAGCTGAGCTGGGTTGAGCTGACTTGAGCCGGACTGAGCTGAGTTGAGCTAGGTTGAGCTAGGTTGAGCTGAGGTGGAGCTGGGGGCATGGAGTCATGTTCTTGTGCTACAATGGGCTGGTTCAAAATATGGCGTCAACCAAGCCAGTCAGTGGTGGCCCGGGCTAGTATATAGCAGCAGTGGCCTGGGCTGTGATCAGGCCACTGTGCTGCTGGCAGCAAGTAGCAGCTCAACAAGGACCCCCAAGAGACCTGCCCAAGCACCACCTGCCCTCACCCATGAATGGCAATGCATGTGCATCATAGCAAAGGTGGCCATATGCTGGAGAACAAGGGCTGGAGCCATGGCGTGAGAGTGAGATCCCTGTGTGGCAAGCAGCTGTGGCACGGCTGCTGGAGGACGGCCCACCTCGCCCCTGTACTAGCTGCAGCTGCTGGGTGCAGCAACTGCGAACTGGGAACACATCTGTTCCAGACAACGTGCACTCGTCAACAACCCACCTACCAGCTCCAGAACCCTCCCCCCATGCATCTGCTTGCATGTGCATGTACACTTGCATGAGCATCATGACCAAGGTGACCCTGTTGCACATGTTACAGCCTACACACCCCACAACACCTATCCACGCAGCATGTCCCAATCATTCAGGTCCCTGCTTGCAGTCATGGTGTGCATGGAGGCATGCATCACTTGCCTGCAGTACTGCTCGTTGGGTTTTGCAAGGAACACCTCGTTGTAGGTGACAGGGTCGGCACGCACGGTGTCCGCAATGACCTTGCGCAGCCGGGGGGCGGCGTGGCGGCTGCCCTCCATCACATAGCCCACCTGACCTAGTCGCAGGGCCAGGCAGCGAGGCAAGAGCTGGGCGACAGCCAGTCTGTCAGACCCTGGTCACCCAACCCACACCTGCAAAGACCTACACCCTCCTTTCCTACATAGTAATTCTGTATCTGTAATATCCTCTTCCAGAAACTCTACTCCAGTGTTTTGTTTTTACGCTAAATATAGCTTTCGCTATGAAATGCCATATTTCAGGGGTCGTCTTGCGCTACCTCGCACTGCTCTATAAAACATGACCTTTAACTTGCGATTGTGTGTAATTTAGCGTAGGGTTGATTTATGAACTATATATATATTATGTATAAATTCAGAAGTGTGAACCTTTGCCATGTCACTTTGAGCTATAAATGATGCATTAGGGCGAGCAACGAAAAAAAATGACTCTACCCCCTCCACTTTTTTTTCTTTTTGCAATCCACACCTGCTGGACCCCCTTCTCTTCCGGAGACCTACACCCTCCTATTCACTTCCTCCACCCGAGCCCTGACTCCCCCTGGCCCACCATCTGCCCCTCATTATCACTCCCCCACGGCCCCCCTCCCTCTTCACCCCTCACCGCATTGAACAGGCAGGAGTTGTCGCTGTCTATGACCCGCCGCGTGACTGCGCTCCCATCGGGCAGCGCCACGCTGGTAGGGGCCAGGCCAGGCTTGTGCCCTGCCGCTGGCCCTGCCTGCGAGCTGCCCTGCTGAACCCCTGCTGCTGCCGCAGTAGCAGGGGGGGGAGGGCCAGGCTGCCTGCTGCCTTGGCCTTGCCCACGACCAGGCAACCCAGGCCCTGAGCTGGCAGGGCCCAAGCTGCTGGCAAGGGAGGCGGCCAGGGCGGCGGCCAGGTCAGGGTCGGCGTCATCAGCATCCCCATACGCAGGCGCAGGCGATGCCCTAGAGCCGGCTGCTGCTGGTGCTGCTGCTGTGTGATATTGGCCAGTGATTGCGGCCTGACCTGTGGCAGGGTAAGGTGGAGGAGGGGGGAGGGAGGGGCTGCTGCTGCTGACCCCGTTAGCCGGGGCTGTGCCCTGCACGAGAAAACATGAGGGTGCATCATCTCACCCGCGTGCATGCATGCAATCATGCTAGCAGCAGCCCCACATCACCACTGTAACCTTCCATCCAGGGTCAGCCCAGCCCATGCCCTCACACCATTTACACCTTCCCCTCCTGCCTGCCGCTCTGCCAGCCTCTCTGCCAGCCTCCATGGAAGCCTGTCTAGACTGCTCCCAGCAACATGCTCACCAGCTCAGCTGCTGTGGCTGGGGCTGTCGCCTTGGCCCGAAGTGTGATGGTGTCTCCATTGGCCAAGGGCAGGGAGGACAGGGCGGCCCCGGTCACGTCTGTGGGCAGCTGCAGCTGTCTGGGTGGGTAGCCTGCCATGACCTCCTGCTCAGATGCGGCAATGCCTGTCTTCTCGCTGATCAAGGCCAGGAACGCCTGCACTGTCATGTCGGGGCTCAGCCCTGCAGTGACACCACCAGCGTGGGGCTGTGCATGGAGCTGGACATCAAAGATAAGATCTGCCCGACGCCGGCCTGCAGCTGGGTAATGACCTGCTGCGATGTGTACAGTGCACAGTGTCTCTGGTCACTGTGTTACTGTGTGGAGATGTAAGTATGGGTGCTTCGTAGCCAAACACACTGTACTCTAGTAATGCATGTAGAATAGGGTGCACATAATGATACACGGACCGGATGAACCTGGGACCGGCCGACTTGGCTGTCGAAGTCTGTCACCTGTGAGCGTGAACTGCGTAGTCGGAGCCCTGCAGCGGAGCGACCAAGCCATCACGTTAGCGGTTCAAAGGTCCGAGCGATGACTCAGGCTATCGGCAAGCAGCGCTGGGGAACAGCTGTGCTTACAAAGCGCTTCACATGCAAATATACATGTTCATCACGTCACGCTCTTCCCCCACTTTGTTTCTGCTTCGGGGTAAGTTGGAAAAGACGGGCTGTACATTCAGCAGCAGCAGCACGGCGCAGCTATGCTGACGCTCTCACCGGCAGCGAATCGAGATGGATGGTCGATGACACGTGTTCGGCTAACCTCGCATGTCGTGCACTGCGATATGTAGGGCTTTAAGAAGGACGCGTGGGCAGCCTAGACACTGAAGTTTGGAATGTCGGAGACGCTTTCGGCGGGCGCGCGGGGTAATCAGCGCACAGCGCACGATGGCCTGCTTGGCCCATGCTAACCCATCACAACATAGTACTATGGCGTAACACGGCGGACAGGAGGTTCGTCGGACCTCTACGCGACTTCTGACTCGCGCCTTAGCGGGGCCTTTATTTGACGGCAGACAGGAGGCTGCCGCGGCGCACAGCATAGATTCGTATGCAGGCGGGTGGTGTATAAATCATCGGCGGGGCGGGGCGGGGCGGGGCGGGGCGGGGCGGGGCGGGGCGGGGCGGGGCGGGGCGGGGCGGGGCGGGGCGGGGCGGGGCGGGGCGGGGCGGGGCGGGGCGGGGCGGGGCGGGGCGGGGCGGGGCGGGGCGGGGCGGGGCGGGGCGGGGCGGGGCGGGGCGGGGCGGGGCGGGGCGGGGCGGGGCGGGGCGGGGCGGGGCGGGGCGGGGCGGGGCGGGGCGGGGCGGGGCGGGGCGGGGCGGGGCGGGGCGGGGCGGGGCGGGGCGGGGCGGGGCGGGGCGGGGCGGGGCGGGGCGGGGCGGGGCGGGGCGGGGCGGGGCGGGGCGGGGCGGGGCGGGGCGGGGCGGGGCGGGGCGGGGCGGGGCGGGGCGGGGCGGGGCGGGGCGGGGCGGGGCGGGGCGGGGCGGGGCGGGGCGGGGCGGGGCGGGGCGGGGCGGGGCGGGGCGGGGCGGGGCGGGGCGGGGCGGGGCGGGGCGGGGCGGGGCGGGGCGGGGCGGGGCGGGGCGGGGCGGGGCGGGGCGGGGCGGGGCGGGGCGGGGCGGGGCGGGGCGGGGCGGGGCGGGGCGGGGCGGGGCGGGGCGGGGCGGGGCGGGGCGGGGCGGGGCGGGGCGGGGCGGGGCGGGGCGGGGCGGGGCGGGGCGGGGCGGGGCGGGGCGGGGCGGGGCGGGGCGGGGCGGGGCGGGGCGGGGCGGGGCGGGGCGGGGCGGGGCGGGGCGGGGCGGGGCGGGGCGGGGCGGGGCGGGGCGGGGCGGGGCGGGGCGGGGCGGGGCGGGGCGGGGCGGGGCGGGGCGGGGCGGGGCGGGGCGGGGCGGGGCGGGGCGGGGCGGGGCGGGGCGGGGCGGGGCGGGGCGGGGCGGGGCGGGGCGGGGCGGGGCGGGGCGGGGCGGGGCGGGGCGGGGCGGGGCGGGGCGGGGCGGGGCGGGGCGGGGCGGGGCGGGGCGGGGCGGGGCGGGGCGGGGCGGGGCGGGGCGGGGCGGGGCGGGGCGGGGCGGGGCGGGGCGGGGCGGGGCGGGGCGGGGCGGGGCGGGGCGGGGCGGGGCGGGGCGGGGCGGGGCGGGGCGGGGCGGGGCGGGGCGGGGCGGGGCGGGGCGGGGCGGGGCGGGGCGGGGCGGGGCGGGGCGGGGCGGGGCGGGGCGGGGCGGGGCGGGGCGGGGCGGGGCGGGGCGGGGCGGGGCGGGGCGGGGCGGGGCGGGGCGGGGCGGGGCGGGGCGGGGCGGGGCGGGGCGGGGCGGGGCGGGGCGGGGCGGGGCGGGGCGGGGCGGGGCGGGGCGGGGCGGGGCGGGGCGGGGCGGGGCGGGGCGGGGCGGGGCGGGGCGGGGCGGGGCGGGGCGGGGCGGGGCGGGGCGGGGCGGGGCGGGGCGGGGCGGGGCGGGGCGGGGCGGGGCGGGGCGGGGCGGGGCGGGGCGGGGCGGGGCGGGGCGGGGCGGGGCGGGGCGGGGCGGGGCGGGGCGGGGCGCATTTTGAAAAAGCTTTGAGGTAAGCAGCAAAAGAGCTGTATTGGGAAGTCGGGCTGTACATTTAGCAGCATGCTGACGCTCTCACCGGCGGCGAATCGAGATGGATGGTCGATGACACGTGTTCGGCTAACCTCGCGACTCGTGCACTGCGATATGTAGGGCTTTAAGAAGGACGCGTGGGCAGCCTAGACACTGAAGTTTGGAATGTCGGAGACGCTTTCGGCGGGCGCGCGGGGTAATCAGCGCACAGCCCAGTCTAGACCTCCATGGCAGGAGGGTACGAACTGGCAGCATACGATGGCCTGCTTGGCCCATCCTGGCCCATCGCAACATAGTACTATGGCGTAACACGGCGGACAGGAGGTTCGTCGGACCTCTGCGCAACTTTTGAGTCGCGCCTTAGCGGAGCCTTTAATTGACGGCAGACAGAAGGCTGCCGCGGCGCACAGCCGCTCGCAAAAAGATTCGTATGCGGGTGCGACTCGGGAGTCCCCAACATGGGGTTGGTAATCTTCATGCAAGTACTCTCTCAATACTGCACCGTTTCCAATAGCGTTTATTGCATTGGCAGCTGCGAATTACTGCGCGTTTCCTGGCAAGCGGCGCGCGCGCGTACCTCTTGCGAGTGAGGCCATGCCGGCGCAAGCGATCGCGGACGAACCTCAGCTGCTCCCTGTCGATTGTTCTAGTGGTATGTAGCGGCACCAATGAATGAGCTGCGCCTGGCATCGAGCCAGAAGTACAATCTCATTTCAGCCCGCCAGGCTTGCTCCACGAGCCTTTCATTGGTGCAGGCGGCGTCGGAAGACCGTCGTGGGGCAAGTTACTGAGCGACATTGCAAGATACGCGGAGAATGTGCGTTTCTCTCTAGCCAGTCACGCAGAAAAAGGGACCCCCTTCCACAAACTGGCATGTTGTGAGCTGACCACACTGAATACCTAGATTGTAGCTCTGTAACTTTGTTCCTTACTCAACGACACAGCTGTTGGAGAAGAAAGCATGGCATTCCATTAAGTAGGCCTGTTGCAAATGACTTTGGCGCGACATAACTTTGCCGTGCAGTAATGACTAGCCTACTCCGTGTAGCGAACGGCTCCTCGAAGCCTAGCTCGCCTCCCAGTACTTCTGTACTGCAGTGTGACATGGTGGGCGAAAGGGGCAGGTGGGCCTTCGCGCACACCTGCTTCAGAGGTTCGACTCCTCGGGGGAAACGTTCTAAACCCTGGCCGTGTCACGCTGTGGGAACGAAGGTAGTTAACGGTTGTCAGCGTGGTGTCTTGCACGCTACATTTTGGTTTCCGACCGACGTTGCTTAACGTTATCTTCCTTCCTAAGCAATATGACTGCCAACAAGGAACCTCCGCCTGGCGGAGATAAACGAGCTGAGCGTCCAGCTCCGGGGGGCCAGACTCTTGGTTCTCCGCCCCCAGCGACTCCAAGCACTGCCGCTGGAGCCAATTACTGGCACGGCACCTTCTGCCAACAACACGCCTCCTCTTTCTGCTGCAACTCCTGTTTTCGCAGACGTCGAGAAGATCACAGGCCTGCAGCCCGCGCAGGCGCTGGATTTGCTGAGATCTGTGTTGTCCTCGCTGAACAGCATCGCCTCTGCCCAGCCTCCGGCTACTCCCGTCCCTCCTGCGACTGCTCCTGGTGCTGTTCCTCTCTCGTATGCGGGCGTCCTGGCAGCTGCACCCATTCTCCCTGAAGTCGGCACTTCTGCCGCAGCAGTTGCAGCTGATGAGATCCAACGCCTGCGCCAGCAGCTGGTGGGGGTGACTGCGCACCTGGAAGCCGCCCAAAACGAAGCTGTCCGCGTTCGGGCTGAGCTGTCGGAGATGGAGAACCTGCAGGACCGCCAGAATGCAGTGGTGAGTGGAGAGCAAGGTGTTGCAGCCATTCGCAGCCAGTCGGACAGGCCTGTTGTAAACAGAAGCAGTGGCACCTCTGCCGCGTTACCTGCTCCTGGTGCTACGCCAGCCTTGTCAGGCACTGTTGCACCTGTGGCCCCGTTGTCGGGCAGACAGACACCTTTGTCTCAGGTTGCATCTCTTGCAAATGCGACACTTGCTGCGCCAGTCCCCATGTCCAGGGTTAAGATCCCAGGTCCTGACAAGTGGACGGACCAGTGCCTTGCCACTTCAAGGGTAGCAGAAATCTTCTGTGAGGATCTTGAGGCGCACTGCGCACATTTGCGCATAGACCCTGCTGATGCCTTGCCCAATTTCTTGACAGGCAAAGCCAGAGAGGTGTGGTACCCTGCAACCAGGAATGCTCATATCCTTGCCCATGGCTCTAGGCCAACATGGGCCCACCTGCGTGCTACCTTTAAGGAAATGGCTGGTAATGACCTGCGCAATGAGTCAGATGTGCACCGCAGGAAACTCCTGGATCCTAATGCCTTGCGCATGTCAGCAGGTTCCACCTTGAATGCTTATATCACTGATTTCAGGAACACTCTGACGGTGGCAGGTTCTACCTGCATGGCGCCAGCTATGCTGGTGGCCACCTTCATTAGGGGGCTCACCTCTGAGCTGCAGTCCTCTGTGGTGCATGATCTTGCCCTGATGCGTGACCCCACCCCCAATGATGCCATTCAGGCTGCTGTGAATGCACAGAAGGTACTGTTTGCAGTAGCTACCAACCATGTGGGACGTCGCCCACCTGCTCCCCATGTGGCTGCCTTTGTGCCCCCTAAGCAGATCAACCGCATCAGGACTTTTCCTGCCCCCGCTGGAGGACCACCTCCTCCTGCCCCTCGTGGCCCTTACTGGGACGTGTCCAGCAGCAGCAGCAGTGGAGGTCACCGTGGCAGCCGCCACAGCAGCCAAGGTGGGGGCCGCCATGCTGGCCGTGCTGCCCAGGCTCCCCCTGCCACGGCCCCTGTGTGCCAAGCACCTGCTGCTGGCGGGTCCACCCTGCCAAATCCTGGCTATGCGTGCCATCACTGCTGGAACCCCAACCACTTCCGTGACTACTGCAACCTGAAGCACCTGCCAGCAGATGAGGCCCGCCGGGTCAGTGGCTACCCCCGCCCTGCTTCCCTGGGCCCCCCTTCCCGCCATGCCAACCCTCCTGGGGATCTTCCCCCCCGGCCCCAAAAGCGAGACCGCAGCCCTCCTGGAAAAGGGGGCTGGAAGCAGCAAGGCTCCAGGGGTGACCGGCGCCGTTGAGGCTTTGCCCAACCAGTGCGCCAGGCCTGTGTTGGTGCCTGTGGGACTGTGCCAGTTAAGCAGGCATGTTTGCCAAGGGACAGTGCTGCAGACGACAGTGTTTTACACTTCTCGTTCTCTGGCAAGGTGAATGGTAGGGACTACACCATGATGTTTGATAGCGGTGCAGCAGCAAGTTTCATCAATTGTGCAGCTGTTGAGATGTACTCTATGAGTAGCTACAGACTGCAGCAGCCTAGGGAGTTCCAGGTTGCAAATGGCCAGCCTGTCATGTGCACACATGCATGCACTGTACAGCTGCAGGTCCAGTCTTTGAACTGCCAAGTAGACTTGTTAGTTATGCCAGAGATGTTCTCTGCTTTTGATGTGTTAATGGGTAGCGACTGGTTGCAGTCCAACGGTGCATTGCTGGGGCTGGCGGTGAGGCACCTCCACGCGGTGGCCCTGGTAACAATCCGCGTTGACTTCGGTCGCACGGATTGGCTAAGCTACCTCACCACCGCACCCAGCGGTATATAAATTGGGATGCAACGGGACAGCCTTCCCAGGCTTGAACGGGCACCGCTTTGTCCAGCGGAATACAAATGAGGTCCGGGTGCCGCACACGACCGCTGCGGGTCACCGAGCTGTTGTAGAGTTGCTGGCGTCGTCAAGGAGGGAGCAGAGCTACCTAAACGCGGGACGTTGGCTGCCAGCTGAAGTTTGAACTTTTGGAGCTTGAACTTCAGCTTTTAGCGCGACATCCGGCGGACAAGGCTGGAATTGCTCTCGTCAACGAGGAGAAGAGATAGGTCCAGCTGCCGAGTGCACTGGTCTTTGCTCCTCTCATGCCTCTTTGTTTGCCTTGGGTGCTAGCTGTGGTCTGTGGCTACAGCTAGGGCAGCTTGGTGGGGACATGTCCAGCCTGTGTCCAACGTTTGGAGGTGGGAGCAGGCCGCGCCACAGGCGGAAGCTCCTCCCTTAATGCACGCCGGTTTTTACCGGAGTAGTTTTCTTTCTTTCTTCTTTCGGTGCATTGCTGGATTACCTGGCACGTACAGTGACCCTGCAGATGTCAGCTAATAAGACCGTGCTCAAGTGTGAGCCTGCAGCGCCAATTCTGGCCCCACACTGTGCCCATATACTGGCCAAGCATAGTCATATCTGAGTTTGAGGACGTCTTCGCACCCTTCAACAAACTGCCCCCTCAACGTCCAGTGGGACATACCATCCCCCTCCAGCTCTGCCGTCTTATAAGATGAGCCAGCCTGAGCTGCTGGAGATGAAGAAGCAGGTTGCTGCCTTCCTGGAACAGGGCATCATTGAGCCGTCATCCTCACCCTATGCAGCCCCTGTCCTCTTTGTGAAAAAGAAGTCAGGTGAGTTAAGAATGTGCGTGGATTACCGCCAACTCAATAAGATAACCCTAAGGGATCAATACCCACTGCCTAGAGTGGATGACCTGTTTGACAGGTTAGCTGGTTGCACGGTGTTCTCATCACTTGATCTACAGGCTGGTTATCACCAGATTAGGATCCCTGATGAGGATGTGCCCAAGACAGCTTTCAGGACACCTACTGGCTTGTACCAGTTTAAGGTGCTATGCTTTGGCCTCACCAATGCACCTGCCACGTTTCAACGTGTTATGAATAATGCTTTTGCAGATGTCATTAATGACTGTGCCCTGGTGTATATAGATGATATACTCATCATGTCCAAATCAGTCCCAGATCACTTCAATCATCTCAGGAGGGTCTTGGAGCTGCTGAGGAAACATCAGTTCCAAGCAAAGCTGTCAAAATGTGAGTTTCTAAAAACTGCCCTGAAGTTTCTGGGTCACATAGTCAGTGATCAGGGTATTGCTGTTGACCCTGATAAGGTGAAATCCATCACCTCCTGGCCTGTGCCACGCAGCTTGACTGCAATGCAGCAATTTCTTGGTGCTGCCAAATTTGTGCGGAAATTTGTTCACAATTTCAGTGCTCTTGCAGCACCACTCACTGACCTGACTGGCAAAGCAGGCACTGAGTTTAGTTGGCATAAATGGCCTGATGACAAATTACAAGCCTTCGATGCTCTCAAGCATGCTATATCTAAAGTACCTCTACTTAAAATACCTGATATCACTAAGCCTTTCTAGGTATATTGTGATGCCTCTTTGCAAGGCGTTGGAGCTGTGCTCATGCAAGAGGGTTACCCTCTAGCTTATTTAAGCAAGAAGCTGATTCCAGCTGAGAAAAATTACACCACTGGAGAGCAGGAATTACTTGCTATCATTACTGCGTGTAAAGAGTGGCGTTGCTACCTGGAGGGTGTCCCTTTCACTCTGTATACAGATCACAAGCCCTTAGTGGCTCTGAAAACACAGAAAGTCTTATCAAGCCGCCAAACCAGATGGTTAGAGTTCCTCTCACGGTATAATTTTACCATAGAATACCTGCCTGGTGATACTAACCCTGCTGACCCCCTGTCACGCATACCTGATGCTCCTGTTACAAACCCTGTCATGGTTATGACCAGGAGCAGGAAGCGCCTTTTGGAGGGGGAGGAAGCTACTGTGCAGCAGCAGCGGCCAGTTATGCAGCAGCCGCAGCAGGAGCCGCAGCCACAGCTGGTGCTGGAGCAGCCTCTGCCCCCAACCCCTGTGCCTCTGCACCCTCTGCATGCTGTCAATATGACGCAGCAGCTGCTGGCAGCGTATGCAGCAGATGAGGCTTTTGCCAACATGGTGGATCAGTATGATCAGGATCAGCATGGGCTGTATCGCACCAGAGAAAGGAACCAGATAGTGGTCCCTAACTGCCCAAAGCCAGGATATTGGTGGAGATGCATGATGCGCAGTTTGCAGGTCATGCGGGTATCACCAAGACGCTGGAGCGTATCTCAAGGAAATTCTGGTGGCCCCGCATGAGGTCTGAGGTACGCCATTATGTGGCCAATTGTGATGCTTGCCAGCGTAACAAATCTGTTAATACCAAACCTGGAGGCCTGCTCACGCCTCTGGCCATCCCTTATGATAGATGGGAGTCTATTTCAATGGACCCAATTACTAAGCTACCACCTGGTGAACATGGCTTTGATGCCATTGCTGTGTTTGTAGACAGGCTATCTAAAATGGTGCACTTTGTGCCTTGCCGTGAGTCTATGAATGCTGAGAGCTTTGCCCGTCTCTTCATTGACAATGTGTTTAAACACCATGTAGTACCTAGAGAAATCATCTCTGATAGAGGCTCCCATTTTACCAATCATTTCTGGGCGTCAACTATGACCATCCTTGGTGTAAAGGAAAGTAAGTCTAGTGCCTATCATCCACAGTCTGATGGTCAGACTGAGAGGTACAATCGTACCCTAGAGGAAATGCTTCGCCATTATATCTCACCTGCTCAGTCCGACTGGCCTTTCTTTCTATCTCTGGCTGAGTTTGCTGTCAACAATAGTTGGCAGGAGTCCATCCAGTCCACGCCCTTCTTGGTCAACACTGGCCAGTCACCTCTGACACCTGCCCTGCTGGAGCTGCCTGGCGAGGTGTACTGTCCCACTGCCAGGAGACTGTCTGAGTGGTGGCAGAGCAATGTCAAGCAGGCTCGCCACTTCATGGAACTGGCTCAGCGGCGGCAGGCCTATATGGCCAACAAGGGACGCAAGGAAGTGGAGTACCACACTGGTCAGTTGGTGCTTCTTAGCACTAAGAACCTCAGGATGAAACCAGGTAAGGCTAAGAAGCTGCTGCCTAGGTTCATAGGACCTTTCAAGGTGTTAGAGCATGTAGGTCCTGTTGCTGTTCGCCTAGACCTGCCACAAGCCATGGCACGCATGCACCCTGTGTTCCATGTGTCTCTTCTGAGACCCTACACCAGTGAGCATCCTCACTTGCCTCCTCCTGTGGAGTGGTTGGATGAGGCGCCTCTGTATGAGGTGGAGAAGTTGCTTGCCCATCGTGGCGTGCGTGCTGGTAAAGCACGAGGCTACTTAGTCAAGTGGCAGGGTTATGATGACTCTTACAACACATGGGAGCCAAGGAATAACCTTGTGAACTGCCTAGAAGTGTTAACTGCATATAATGCAGTGCATGGTTTGTCCTAGCATCACTAATTAGTGTTGCGAGTCCTTGTGTTCTCACGAGGGCGGAACGTTTCCTCTTTGGAGGGGGAGGAATGTAGCGAACGGCTCCTCGAAGCCTAGCTCGCCTCCCAGTACTTCTGTACTGCAGTGTGACATGGTGGGCGAAAGGGGCAGGTGGGCCTTCGCGCACACCTGCTTCATAGGTTCGACTCCTCGGGGGAAACGTTCTAAACCCTGGCCGTGTCACGCTGTGGGAACGAAGGTAGTTAACGGTTGTCAGCGTGGTGTCTTGCACGCTACACTCCGATGGCCTGGACCCCGCTCCCTAGAACCCCTCGCATCCCCCCGCAACTCCTTGCTCCCCCAACCTCTCCCTGGCCCCAGCCCCGCCCTCCCATCCTCCCTCCCACCACCTTCCAACCCCAGCCCCGCCCTCCAACGCCCCTTCCCAGCCCCAGCTCCGCCCTCCCACCCACATCGGTTCAGCGTGCCATGTGAATCGATTTTACTGCGGAGACTGTCCCTGACTGTTTGCAGGATCTGTTGGGCCACGTTGGTCGCGGCGGTCGATCGCGGCGAGGCCCGCATGAGCAAAACTGGCATGAACTTGCACCGCATAGCTGACGGAGTCCTCTATCCAGGGATGTGCGAAACAGACGCGGCGTCGTTTTGATTACCAGGGGTCGGTTTCCTATCATTTCCTGTCATTTTTTGTTAGTTGGGGACACCTGAGTTACAGCCGTCCTACTACCAGGGGTCGGTTTCATGTCAATTTTTGTTGGGAACGCCTGACTTGCGGGCCCTTTGGCGCCGGCATAGTCCTACTTACAGCGCGCCGCATGGCACGCGTCTTCACCTGAGCATCTTGACGCCGCAGCCGCCGGTACTCTGACGCACCGGGGCCGGCTTCCGTGCCAGGTGAGCCAATCGCTGCATGCGCGCATCAGACGAGTCGCCTGCTTCAGGCTGACCACGGCGTCTGGGACGTCCGCACACTGTCCGCGCCCGATGCAGCCGTGGTAGACGGTTTGCATCCTCAACAACACCAACAATCAGTCCTCGCCTCCTCCGCCCCTCCTTCCCTTCACCCGCACGATCCTAATTTTGAAGACCCTCCACTTGAGGGCGACGTTGGACTATGCGCCGTGGCTAATGCCTCTAGCGCAGCTACAGCTGTGGCCACACCATCCTCACGTTGCAGCTCCTGCATGCATGGCAGTATCAGAGCGCATTCAAATGTTTGGTTGCTGGGTGTGTGTGTTCAACACCGTATCGGTCAGGTCTAGTGGTTTTGCCGGGCGCTAGGTGCTAGCCCGTGAACACAACCGGTGCATGCCCCTGTTGGCCCCCATATGCTTCTTGTAGCAGCTGCCAGCGGACCTCAAGTGAGTGGGTGGCGGCTAAGTTGCGTTGGCCTGGCCGCCGCCGATGCATTGTGCATGACAGCCATTGACATAACCCTGCCCATTGCCTTTCTTCTCCCTGATGCATGCGGAATATTCGGATAAGGTCGGAGCTCACCTGCGCGAAGGCCAGGCAGGCTTCAGCTCGCGAAGGACGCAGGGCGTCATGTAATGCTGCGGCTACCCGCAGCGCTGCAAGCGCTACTTGAGCTTCTACGGGCGCGGGTGGTCTCGGCCGTAGGCTCAGCGCTGCTTGCGTCGCGCGCCCCGGAATGTCCAAGGTTTCGGCGCTGGGCCACTGCCCGGTGTGTGAAGTATTGCCCCCGTCAGCGTCGCCAGATTTGAACGGCGCGGCTCCTCCCGTCCCGCGCAGCACCTCCTCCGCTGCAACCTCAGAGTTCCCAGCGGTGCGAGATGAACTGAGCTCAGTTTCCTTGTCCGTTCCTCGCCTCGCCCGTTTGCCAGCCAGCTGGAGCACGGAATCGTCAAGTCTTCCAGCGTCGTCTTTGACCACCTGCCGTGACTCCGTCGTGGCCCGTCCCCGCGCTTTCCCAGCGGACCCTCCCGCCTCATCGTCCGAGGCCTCCTTGGCCTTCTCCGCGCCTCCTCCGGCTTCGGCCAACGACAACCCGGGGGGGTGCAGCAGCAGTGACCTTGGGAGGGGAGGGGGGGTGAGGCCCAGGTGCGCTGCCCGCTCAGCATGATAGAACTGGTCAAACATGAAGGGGCACATGATCTGAGGGATGCCTGCATGCAGCAGCCAAGAGCAGCCATGCAGCCAGTGTGAGAGGGAGGGAAGGCTGGCAAGGCCTGGCCGGCAGCTGCAGAAGTGATTGCACAAACTGCCAGCTGGCCGGCAAGCAGACAGGCAGGCAGGTGCTCGTTGAGGTACGCCAGGTAAACAACAGCATTGCCCGTAGCAACAGCAGCAAGCAGCGGCAACGGCTGCACTAACCTGGCCCATTGCAGCAAGTCAGTAATCAAAGTGCGATGTGAGACATTACATTATGGAGGTGTGATCCCTGCTGTGTGATGTGAGATGTGGCAGCAGTGTGAGACCCACCACAATGCAAGGCGGCGCAGGTGGTGCCCGATCCTCCATGATGCAGCAGGGCAGCGCAGCGCTTGAGCAGTGGGCCGTGAGGTACGGTGCCGGGCCACAACAGCAGGCGCTGGTCCAGCAGCAGCGGAGGCTGTGCAGGGGCTGGGGTGAGGGTGGGAGGAGGGTCGGGGGACAGGAGTGTGGGCAGGGGGTGAGCGCCCAGGGCTAGAGCAGCAGCTGCCCAGCACGGCCAGGAGGCTGTCAGCAGGACTCCGGTCCTAAAACACGAGCAGGTGGAGCAGCATTGCGACGCACAGTGCATACAGGCGCCTGGCCGCGCCAACATGTTGTAAAGAAAGGGATGCAGTCTGCTCGTCATGCACTGAAGTAGGCAGCTGAGCAAAGCTGAGCAAAGCTGAGCAAAGTTGGCGGGCGGGCGGGAGGGTAACCCTCCAGTGCTCTGTGAGCCTCCCTCACCTGCCTGTACTGCGCAAAGCCTGCTGCAGCACCTGCAGGGTCCAGCGAGGGTCAGGCACGAGTCCCATGGCAGGCATACTTCCTAAGTCCACACACAGAGGGGCCCGGCAGGGGGGCTGCTGCCCCTCATGCTGCCCCGCCTCTAGTTGCCACTGCTGCCTTGCTGGGGCCACCTGCATCCCTGCAGCAGCACAGGGTAGAGGACCAGCAGCACGTCGGTCAGGGTCAGGGTCAGGGTCAGGGTCAGGGTCAGGGTCAGGGTCAGGGTCAGGGTCAGGGTCAGGGTCAGGGTCAGGGTCAGGGTCAGGGTCAGGGTCAGGGTCAGGGTCAGGGTCAGGGTCAGGGTCAGGGTCAGGGTCAGGGTCAGGGTCAGGGTCAGGGCGAGGGCGAGGGCGAGGGCGAGGGCGAGGGCGAGGGCGAGGGCGAGGGCGAGGGCGAGGGCGAGGGCGAGGGCGAGGGCGAGGGCGAGGGCGAGGGCGAGGGCGAGGGCGAGGGCGAGGGCGAGGGCGAGGGCGAGGGCGAGGGCGAGGGCGAGGGCGAGGGCGAGGGCGAGGGCGAGGGCGAGGGCGAGGGCGAGGGCGAGGGCGAGGGCGAGGGCGAGGGCGAGGGCGAGGGCGAGGGCGAGGGCGAGGGCGAGGGCGAGGGCGAGGGCGAGGGCGAGGGCGAGGGCGAGGGCGAGGGCGAGGGCGAGGGCGAGGGCGAGGGCGAGGGCGAGGGCGAGGGCGAGGGCGAGGGCGAGGGCGAGGGCGAGGGCGAGGGCGAGGGCGAGGGCGAGGGCGAGGGCGAGGGCGAGGGCGAGGGCGAGGGCGAGGGCGAGGGCGAGGGCGAGGGCGAGGGCGAGGGCGAGGGCGAGGGCGAGGGCGAGGGCGAGGGCGAGGGCGAGGGCGAGGGCGAGGGCGAGGGCGAGGGCGAGGGCGAGGGCGAGGGCGAGGGCGAGGGCGAGGGCGAGGGCGAGGGCGAGGGCGAGGGCGAGGGCGAGGGCGAGGGCGAGGGCGAGGGCGAGGGCGAGGGCGAGGGCGAGGGCGAGGGCGAGGGCGAGGGCGAGGGCGAGGGCGAGGGCGAGGGCGAGGGCGAGGGCGAGGGCGAGGGCGAGGGCGAGGGCGAGGGCGAGGGCGAGGGCGAGGGCGAGGGCGAGGGCGAGGGCGACCATCACTGTGGTAGCAACACCAGCAATAGCCTGCTGGGCAGCAGCTTTGGCCCTCACCCTTTTCGATGAAGCCAGTGTGCAGCCAGGTTGACAGTTGGTGCCCCAGCTCAGGCTCGACTGCTGCTGACCTGCGGAGCAGGAACCAGGGATGGGTAGGGAGGTCAGCGATAGCGTCATACAGTGCTTGGAGAGCATCAGTAAAGCTGCTTGAAGCCTGCCACCCTCACTCTCTAGCGCCGACACCTGGCAGCCTAACCTGCGTGTGCGAGCTAGCATTGTGTGATGCACATCAACATAGTGTGACTGTATACTTGCTTGAAACCTGACAACCCTGGCACACTCCCCTCCCCTCCCCTCCCTTACCTGACCTGACCTGGCTTGATCTTACCCAAGCTAATCTATCCCAGTGTTTCTAAGGCCCAGCCACTGCACCACTCAGATGGCAAGGGGTCCTTGGCAAGGGGTCCCCACCAACCACAGCTCCTCCTACACCCTGCACCGCACCCTGCCTTGCCTGCCCTGTCCCAGCGGCTATCCCGCAAACCCCCTCGCTGCCCCGGGACCTCCATCTCTGCCCTCACCTGCCTCTCACCCCTGAAGCCTCTGGCCCCTGAGCACTGACCCGGAGGGCAGTGAGGGCAGCGGCTGCCACCAGAAGCCACACACCCGCACGCTGGCCGGCCAGTGGCTGGGTCTAGGCACCCACAACTCACTGAAGCCTGCAATCAGGGTGGCAGGCAGCTGCCAGACATGGGTAGGCTGGCAGGCCAGCTGCCTAGACAGGCTGACAGGCTGGGGTGCCACAGGCTTATAGGGCAGAAGGTCGTGGTATCTTGTAGCGTAATCTTGTAGTGTCTAATGCTTTCCCCTCCTAGAGGGTCAGGAATTATGATACAGGCATGGACCTGTTTCCCAGTGCCTGTCTCTGCCATATCCCTGCTGCCTGTTCTGGTCACACACCTCCACCTGCCTCTTGCCTGTTCTGGCAACCTACCTCCACCTGCCTCTTGCCTGTTCTGGCAACCTGCCCGTCAACAGTCCCCTGCAGCCAGACCTGCCCCAGCTCACCGTACAGCAGGGACGTGGCAAGGGGCAGGTGCTGAGCAGGCCTGTCAGAGCCGGGCAGGTGTAAGGGGCAGGCTGCCAGCCCCAGCCACTGTCTATAACCCTGCCATCGCTCTGTGAAGAGAGGCCACATCCAGTGATGCACCTAGGCATGGGCATGGGCACGGCCATGGGCATGGGTGTCAGTGCAGAGCGTCATTTCAAGCGTGGGAGGTGCTGCCTCGCCGACTTGTCATGTCATGTCAAAGTGTCACTGGGCACCTGTCCGTGAACGCTGCCCCAGCAGCTTGACATCTTTGCTGCTGTGCTGTCCCCTGACCTTAGCTAGATAGGTCAGGTCAGGTCAGGTCAGGTCAGGTCAGGTCAGGTCAGGTCAGGTCAGGTCAGGTCAGGTCAGGTCAGGTCAGGTCAGGTCAGGTCAGGGTCAGGGCATGTGGTGGGCGCCACCACAGTGGGCACAAGCCAGGGTGTACAGCAGGGCATACAGTGTGCGCAACACTTCACCCCTCACCTCCCCCCAGCCCAGCAGCTGGGGCTGGTCGCTTGTCACGCTGTTGATTTGATCAGGATGTGTAGCCCTCCCCATGCTGGCTGGCTGATCTGCAGAGGCTTGTCGCACCGCCTGCAGCTGCTGGTATAGGGTGGGGTGGACGGCCTGGAACCTGCGTGGGAAGGAAGTGGGGCAGCTATAGGGCACCTGCGGGCACCCCAAGGTAGCGCAACCAGATCAGATCAGATCAGATCAGATCAGATCAGATCAGATCAGATCAGTTCAGATCAGGTCAGATCAGATCAGTTCAGATCAACCCACAATGGCGCTGTGTGATGGCAGGCCTTGCCCGTACAGAGTTTATGGTCACGGGCCGGATCACATTGGTTTGGCAGCTTGGATGGCAGCCAGATGAGGCAACAGAGCAGGTGCTGGCAATGCAGCGTGTAGTCTGCTGGCGGTGTCACTGGGGTCCTGGCTCAGCTCCACCAGGCACCTGGTAGCTGTGGCACGCCGCGCAGGGTAGCCCCAGCGCCTCCGCAATGTGCCACACCTCCAGCGCGAATAGGTTGAACACCAGGGTGGGTGCGGCCTGCCCCACACCTCTCCCACCAGGGGCATGGCTGCGGCAGCGGCAGGGCAGGGCATGACAGGCTGACAGGCCCTCCTGCAGGTTCAGGACAGGTCCTTGCCAGCTGCTCTCCTGGTCATGGGACCTGTGCGGTTGCAACATGTCCTCCATGCATGCCAAAGCAGGTGCAGGGTCACGCCTCCGTCTTCCCTGGTCACACCTTGTCATGCTGGTTTGCTGCTGGAAGCATGCGGCCTCAGGAAGAGAGGCAGTAGTGGACAGCGGCCTGGCCGTGGGTAGGGCTGCGGCTGCAGAGTGGATTGCAAGCCATGTGGCATGGAAGGAATGGTCTGCACAGCTTGGGTCCCGTGGCTGCTGTGTAAACTGCAAAGGGGGGGAGGGCTGTGCTGTTCCTCCTGCTGCTCCTGCTGCTTCTGCTGCTGCTGCTCGCCCCGCCTTTGCTGGTGTTGCTGCTGTTCCCTCTGCCTCTGCTATTCCTCCGTCCTCTGCTGCTGTTGCTGCTCCTCCTGCTTCTGCTCCTGCTGCTGTTGTTTTTGCTGCTCCAACTATGCCTAATGCTGGCGCAGCAGTGCCAGCAGCGGTCAAGCATGCCTGCCATGTCGCTGCTGGCAGGCTGGGCACAAACACGGCGTGCAAGGGATGAGCACCGCCATGTGCGCTAAGCAGCCAGCTCTGCAGAGCAACGTGCAGCAGGGGACGGGTGACGAGGGTAAGAGGGAGAGGGAGTTGCAGCTAGAGACATGGGCACTGGGAGGACCATGCGTAGTGAAGCCTGCCTATTTGTGTGCACCTATGATGTGTGATTCTCACACGTCATCACCTCCCCAACCCTGCCCTAAAGGGTGGAAACTCCAGACTATTGCCCCCCTTGATTTCCTCTGTTTCTGTCTTGCAAGCAGCTGGCAGCCACCCCCTTCACACACCCTTCCAGTGCTGACCGTGAAAATGGTGATGCAGACATGCTCCTCACTGCTTCTAGGTGCTGCGGGGCGCATGGAACCTGCCTGGTGGGTTTGGTGTGTCACAAGCACTGCAGGTGACCGACAGCGAGCAGCTAGCAAGGCCAGCGGAGCTACATCGCCCCTAGACCCATACGCCACGAAGATGAACCCCCCTGGGTTTGTCATGGGCCGCTCAGCGCTGCTACCCGAACACTCATGGCCAGCTGGCCTACTTGCTTGCATGCTGGGCCTTGATGTGTTCGGATGTGAGGTCTCGGTATACGAGATGTGCAAGGTTTCGCAAAGAATCCATGTGCCGGTAACGAGCAAACTCAAAGCCGGCTCGGACTCCGACACAAGAGTGAGAGTGAACAGAGCCAGCCATTGCTCTTCGCTGGCTTACACCGATGGCACTGTTAACAATGTACATTCTGCTTAGGTGTATCGCTGCCATCCGATGCGTACCACCTTTCGCCATTTGGTGACGCCATGCATGCTGCGATACGTTTCCTTCGCCCACAATACTCCCACCACCAGGGATGCATGTGAAGCTTCCACAGTCTTTGAAACAACCTTGATACAAGCCATGCGAGGCCGAGCCAGCACGAAGCAAGCATGACAGCTGCATTTGTGTGACAACTTACCATCACACTACACTGGATGGCGTGTGGATGACATCACATCATGCTTTCCCCTAGTGCAGTCTGTGTACCTTGCCAACACCAGTGCAACACGAGTGTGACGTACCAACACCACACCACACTACACTCGAGTTGAACGACACCACAGCCCGCCTCCACCCCACATCCAGGCTGCGTGCCCCGCATGAAACATCAACAAACAGCATTGACACTGATTCTGCTGACTACACTTGCATGATGCACTCTTCTGGCTGCAGTGCCATGTGGTGATGCGCATGAAACCCATAATAGAAACAAACTGGGAATGAATTTCCGAAACTTCCAGAACTCCCTCCACCTGCACCATTACAGGAGCGGAGCGTTTATGTGGAGATGCGCATGAGACTGCCCACGGGCGTGCCACATGTCGAGCACTGGCGGTACTGCGCCACTCCATAGGGGCAGCATGACGGGCAGGGGCCCAGGTGATGGCAGGCCTGCAGCGAGCTCACAGCAGGGCAGGGCCTGGAGGCTGGGCGGGGGGCTGGGCGGGGCTGCGACGAGCTGGTGAGGCATGCTGCCAGCCAGCAGGCAGGCGGGCAAGAGGGCAGGCAGGCAAGAGGGCAGGCAGGCAAGAGGGCAGGCAGGCAAGAGGGCAGGCAGGCAAGAGGGCAGGCAGGCAAGAGGGCAGGCAGGCAAGAGGGCAGGCAGGCAAGAGGGCAGGCAGGCAAGAGGGCAGGCAGGCAAGAGGGCAGGCAGGCAAGAGGGCAGGCAGGCAAGAGGGCAGGCAGGCAAGAGGGCAGGCAGGCAAGAGGGCAGGCAGGCAAGAGGGCAGGCAGGCAAGAGGGCAGGCAGGCAAGAGGGCAGGCAGGCAAGAGGGCAGGCAGGCAAGAGGGCAGGCAGGCAAGAGGGCAGGCAGGCAAGAGGGCAGGCAGGCAAGAGGGCAGGCAGGCAAGAGGGCAGGCAGGCAAGAGGGCAGGCAGGCAAGAGGGCAGGCAGGCAAGAGGGCAGGCAGGCAAGAGGGCAGGCAGGCAAGAGGGCAGGCAGGCAAGAGGGCAGGCAGGCAAGAGGGCAGGCAGGCAAGAGGGCAGGCAGGCAAGAGGGCAGGCAGGCAAGAGGGCAGGCAGGCAAGAGGGCAGGCAGGCAAGAGGGCAGGCAGGCAAGAGGGCAGGCAGGCAAGAGGGCAGGCAGGCAAGAGGGCAGGCAGGCAAGAGGGCAGGCAGGCAAGAGGGCAGGCAGGCAAGAGGGCAGGCAGGCAAGAGGGCAGGCAGGCAAGAGGGCAGGCAGGCAAGAGGGCAGGCAGGCAAGAGGGCAGGCAGGCAAGAGGGCAGGCAGGCAAGAGGGCAGGCAGGCAAGAGGGCAGGCAGGCAAGAGGGCAGGCAGGCAAGAGGGCAGGCAGGCAAGAGGGCAGGCAGGCAAGAGGGCAGGCAGGCAAGAGGGCAGGCAGGCAAGAGGGCAGGCAGGCAAGAGGGCAGGCAGGCAAGAGGGCAGGCAGGCAAGAGGGCAGGCAGGCAAGAGGGCAGGCAGGCAAGAGGGCAGGCAGGCAAGAGGGCAGGCAGGCAAGAGGGCAGGCAGGCAAGAGGGCAGGCAGGCAAGAGGGCAGGCAGGCAAGAGGGCAGGCAGGCAAGAGGGCAGGCAGGCAAGAGGGCAGGCAGGCAAGAGGGCAGGCAGGCAAGAGGGCAGGCAGGCAAGAGGGCAGGCGGGCAAGAGGGCAGGCAGGCAAGAGGGCAGGCAGGCAAGAGGGCAGGCAGGCAAGAGGGCAGGCAGGCAAGAGGGCAGGCAGGCAAGAGGGCAGGCAGGCAAGAGGGCAGGCAGGCAAGAGGGCAGGCAGGCAAGAGGGCAGGCAGGCAAGAGGGCAGGCAGGCAAGAGGGCAGGCAGGCAAGAGGGCAGGCAGGCAAGAGGGCAGGCAGGCAAGAGGGCAGGCAGGCAAGAGGGCAGGCAGGCAAGAGGGCAGGCAGGCAAGAGGGCAGGCAGGCAAGAGGGCAGGCAGGCAAGAGGGCAGGCAGGCAAGAGGGCAGGCAGGCAAGAGGGCAGGCAGGCAAGAGGGCAGGCAGGCAAGAGGGCAGGCAGGCAAGAGGGCAGGCAGGCAAGAGGGCAGGCAGGCAAGAGGGCAGGCAGGCAAGAGGGCAGGCAGGCAAGAGGGCAGGCAGGCAAGAGGGCAGGCAGGCAAGAGGGCAGGCAGGCAAGAGGGCAGGCAGGCAAGAGGGCAGGCAGGCAAGAGGGCAGGCAGGCAAGAGGGCAGGCAGGCAAGAGGGCAGGCAGGCAAGAGGGCAGGCAGGCAAGAGGGCAGGCAGGCAAGAGGGCAGGCAGGCAAGAGGGCAGGCAGGCAAGAGGGCAGGCAGGCAAGAGGGCAGGCAGGCAAGAGGGCAGGCAGGCAAGAGGGCAGGCAGGCAAGAGGGCAGGCAGGCAAGAGGGCAGGCAGGCAAGAGGGCAGGCAGGCAAGAGGGCAGGCAGGCAAGAGGGCAGGCAGGCAAGAGGGCAGGCAGGCAAGAGGGCAGGCAGGCAAGAGGGCAGGCAGGCAAGAGGGCAGGCAGGCAAGAGGGCAGGCAGGCAAGAGGGCAGGCAGGCAAGAGGGCAGGCAGGCAAGAGGGCAGGCGGGCAAGAGGGCAGGCAGGCAAGAGGGCAGGCAGGCAAGAGGGCAGGCAGGCAGGCAGGCAGGCAGGCAGGCAGGCAGGCAGGCAGGCAGGCAGGCAGGCAGGTTCTTGAGGACGCAGGCAGGTGAGGGATTCCTGGCAGATGAGGCGGCAACGAGGCAGGCTGCGCCAGGGCCTGAACCCACCAGGCTGATCCAAGCGGCTCGGTTCACGCGGCACAAGGGGCAGGGGCCGCCAGCGCTCCCAGCCGCAGGGCCGCCCTGCACGCCCCCCCTCCCTGGGGCAGGCCCCCCCTGAAGAAACACGCTGGTGGGAGGCTGCGGGTGCTGAGCGCCAGGCAGCTGCTGCGACCAGGTGGCGGCACCGCTGGGGCTGGGGGTGGAGGTGGTGGGCCCCAGCCCGGGCCTAGAGTGAGGGCGAGAGGGGCTGGCGGCAGAGTGCTCTGCCAGTCGCCCCCCCAGGTGGTACCCTCTGCCTCCACCACTCCCTGGCGGTGGGTCCGGCCCTGCCCCTGCCCCTGCCTGACCCACCGACACAACAGACCCCTGGAAGCCAGCCTGGCCTGTGCCCACCGCCCATGATTGGTGTGACACAGGGTGTTGCACATGGTGTGACATATGGTTTTGTGTAGAGTGACCAGGTGTGACCAGGCTAGGGGCGAGCAGGGTGGGGGCCACCCGGGTTGGGGCAGCAGGCACAGGCGGGTGCGGCGCCAAGGGTAGCGGCTCCACCCGGGCTGTGTTGAGGGGCCGCATGGCAGCGCCCTGCACAGCGGTGACTGCAGGTCTGTACAGCACTGACTGTGACTGCAGGGTGGGAGTCAGGCTGGGCCCAGGGGCTGCGGGGAGGCTGCCGGGAACTGAGGGTGGGGCAGCCGCCAGGTGAGGCTGGGGGGGTGGCAAGGTGGGAGGGGGAGCAGAGGAGGGTGCGGAGGGCATATGCACTTGCACAGGCGTGGGGCGGGGCGGGGCGATGGGGTCGCTGGGGGGCATCGGGGGGGGGGTAGGCTGACTGGGGGGTGGGGCGGCAGAGGGCATGCCACGGGAGGCAAACAGATGGGCCAGGTGAGGCGGCAGGCTGGCTGGGACACGGGCTGCACTGGGGGCTGCCCCTGCCCCTGCCCCTACCCCTACCCCTACCCCTAGCCCTGCCCCTACCCCTGCCCCTACCCCTACCCTGCTGCCTGGCCCCGGTCCTGCATCCATCCCTGCTGTTGCGATGCGAGTGATTGCTGTTGGCAGCATGACCTGTGTGGGGGCCACAAGCAACGGCGTGACAGCTGCTGGTGCTGCTGGTGCTGCTGGTGCTGCTGGTGCTGCTGTAGCTGCTGGTGCTGATGATGATGATGCAGGGGGCACTGCTGCCACAACAGGCGTTGCCACCACTGTTGCTGCTGCTGGTGCTGCTGCTGCCACGACAGGCGTTGCCACCACTGCTGCTGGTGCTGCTGGTGCTGCTGGTGGTGCAGGGACCACTGGCGTGACAGCAGTGGCCAGGACTGGGGGCTGCGCTGCTAGGTGCTGCAGCCCTGACATTAGGGGGGGAGCGGGATGGGGGGTGAAGGGGGCGGTTGGGGGTGGGGTGGGCTGAAGGGGAGCAGAGGGGGGGGGGAGGGGTGCCCGGGTGGGGGGGGGCTGCACATCAGTCTGGGCAGGGGCCAGGAGGGAGGGGTGGTAGGAGGGCAGGGTGAGAGGGGGCGTGGGTGGCATGGTGCCACTGGAGGGTGAGGGGGTGGATACAGCAGCAGCAGCAGCAGCAGCAGCAGCTGAAGTGGTGACGCACAACGCCTTTACAAGGGGCCGGAGGGGGGCAGGCTGTGTGGCTGACTGATACCCCCCCACCCCCCCTGGCGGCACTGCTGCTGCTGCTGTTGGCGGACATGTCTGCAGCGGTGCAGCCAGCTGTGCGGTGGTCTGTGTTGGAGCAGGTACCCCTGCCAGTGGCGGTGCAGGGGCGGGCGCAGGCGGGGCGAGGGGAGCCGCTGGCTCCGTGCTGTCAGCCACACCAGGATGGCCTGCGGGTGTGGGGTCAGCAGGGGCTTGCGGCTGCAGCAGCGGCTGGTACCCTACCGGAGGTGGAGGTCCAAGCCCTGACCCACCCAGCGCTGGCAGCCACTGGGGGGGTCCCTCACACTGCTGCCTGACGTCCTGCAGGGACGCCTCTGCTGCTGCTGCTGCCACTGCTGCCCGTGACCCCACCCAGTGGGTACCTAGTCCTCCGCCTGACCCTGCAACCCCTCCAGGTAGGTCAGCAAGGGGGGCGGGGAGGCTGGGGCTGGCAGCAGACCAGGCAGAGGGGACGGCGGCAGTGGCGGCTGTGACTTCCTCCCCCCCTGCCTCCCCCCCCTCACCGCCATCCCCGCCTGCCCCTCCCCCGCTGCCTGCTGTGCCAGCGTCTGCCCCTGTCTGCTGCTCTACCCCCTGGCCATCCCCACCCTGCTGCCATGCTTCAGGCAGAGTCGCGGGCTCCACGCCCCCTACTACCTCTGCCTCCTCCATCACACCTCCTACCCCCCCTCCTGGGCCTGCCTCCACCCCCGCCTCCCTCCCTGCCTCTGCCTCCTCCGCCACTCCCCCTCCCCCCCCTCCTGCACCTGCCTCCACCCCCGCCTCCCTCCCTGCCGCTGGCTCCTCCCCTGGCCCCTGCTGCCACTGACTGCACAGCTCATGGGCTGATGCAGCGGCAGAGGCAGCGCTGACCCCGCTGCTAGTACGCTGCAGCCCACAAGCATCCCCCCCGTTGACGCTGACAGATGAGGAAGCTGGTGGGAAGCTGGTGCCAGTGAGGGTAGGGGGAGCTGAGTCCAGCACCTCCCCCCCGGCCAGGTCCCCTGCCGCTGCCACTTCCGCCCCCACTGTTGCCAGGGAGGCGTATGGCGTGAGGGCGGGGGAGAGGGAGGGGGAGGGGGAGGGCAGGGAGGGGCTGTGGTCCCTGTTGCTGGAGGGGCCGTGAGGGCTAGCGGCACGAGAGGAGCGCCACACTGGGGCAAAGGCTGACAGGCCGCTTGACCGGCCTCCTGCCCGCCCTTCCTCCCCGTCCCCTTGCCCCTGCCTGAGCGCAGCCTGCCCCTGCTGGCCTTGCTCGCCTGCAATGGCCCTAGTGGGAGGGGGGGGAGGGGGAGGAGGAGGGGGAGGAGGGGGGAGGGCAGCTGAAGGTAGGACCCCATGGCCTGAAGGGTAAGGGGGGTGGCTGCTGCTGGCATGCCCCACCCCCCTGCCACTGCTGCCTTGGGAAGAAGCAAAGGGTGAGTTGAAGGCAGTTACTGTTTGGGAGGGGTCAGTGGGGGCAGCAGTGCTGTTGGCTGATGGGGGCAGAGGGGCCGGGAGCGGGGGGGGGGCACGTGAGGGGGGTTGGGGAGGGGCCCGCGGGGGGAGAGGGGCAGAGGGCAGCGGCAGCCCCTGGTTGTACTGGTAGGAGGGGTGGGGCTGAGGCGCAGGGGGAGGGGGAGGCAGGGCAGGGGAGGGGGTGCTGGCAGGGGCAGGGGCAGGGGGGGGGGCTCTGTGATTTGTAGGGCTGAACCGGTCGAGACTGTTTTCGATGTCTGCCCATCCTTGACTGGCTTGAGCAAGGATGCTGCATCATGGAGTCAGGGACAGGTGAGGACGGCTCTAAGTGCAGGCAGTGTTGTGGCGCAGAGGGCGGAGGGCAGGAGCCCCATGGGAGGAGGGCAGCAGGGCAGGGTGCGGGAGGAGGGCAGCAGGGCAGGCGGGCGGATGGAGGAGGGCAGGAGGGCAGGGGGAGGGGGGCAGGAGGGCAGGCGGGCGGATGGAGGAGGGCAGGAGGGCAGGGGGAGGGGGGCAGGAGGGCAGGCGGGCGGATGGAGGAGGGCAGGAGGGCAGGGGGAGGGGGGCAGGAGGGCAGCAGGGCAGAGGTTTGCAGATTGGTGCTAAGAGGCTGTAGTTGACAACACTGAACATGGCACGCACCCTTCTTGGCTGCCGCCCCTTCCCATGACCCTCCCCATCCCCTTCCCCCTCCCCTGCTCCTGCCCTGCTGATCCAAGTCCCCTACACTTACTTGTGTGCAATGTCAGGGGCAGGGAAGTCCTCCAGGAAACAGACTTGAATGCGGCGGTTCAGCAGCTGCAGGTCACCGCCAGGCACCAGGAGCAGCAGCTTGCTCAGGACACACCCCACCCCACCCTGACCTGACCTGACCTGACCTGACCTGACCTGACCTGACCTGACCTGACCTGTGTGCCCTCGTCCACACCCCGTGCACATCTGCCTCATCGCTGGCTCTGCTGCTGCTGTGCTCCTGTACTGCTGCAGGCCGCCAGGCCGGGAGGTGCTTGCTTGCTTGCTTGCTTGCTTGCTTGCTTGCTTGCTTGCTTGCTTGCTTGCTTGCTTGCTTGCTTGCTTGCTTGCTTGCCCGCCCGCCCGCCCGCCCGCCCGCCCGCCCGCCCGCCCGCCCGCCCGCCCGCCCGCCCGCCCGCCCGCCCGCCCGCCCGCCCGCCCGCCCGCCCGCCCGCCCGCCCGCCCGCCCGCCCGCCCGCCCGCCCGCCCGCCCGCCCGCCCGCCCGCCCGCCCGCCCGCCCGCCCGCCCGCCCGCCCGCCCGCCCGCCCGCCCGCCCGCCCGCCCGCCCGCCCGCCCGCCCGCCCGCCCGCCCGCCCGCCCGCCCACCCACCCACCCACCCACCCACCCACCCACCCACCCACCCACCCACCCACCCACCCACCCACCCACCCACCCACCCACCCACCCACCCACCCACCCACCCACCCACCCACCCACCCATTGCCCGTGGTGCATCATGCGGCAGTGCTCGGCCTGCTCCCTGCTGCCCAGCGTCAGCGCCACCGAGCCCTGCGCCTCAAACACTGCCGACTGGATGACCTCGGCGCCATCCGCTGCCATCAGCACGCCAATCTCCTGCGGGCCACACACGCAGGGGCAGCCCCCAGCCCACATGCTGTCCACCCTACCCCACCACACCACACACAGCAACCTGGACGGCTGCAGTGCCAGGGCACATCAGTCGTGTTCATGACCTGAACAGCACAGGCTGCTCCTGTCTGTGTGATTGATTGCATATGCTTGCATGCTCAACTACCTGAACCTACTCCAAGCAGCTCCTTCCTCGTGCTATGGCCCTGCCCTGCCCTGCCCTGCCCTGCCCCACCCCGCCCCGCCCCGCCCCGCCCTGCCCTGCCCTGCCCTGCCCTGCCCTGCCCCACCCCGCCCCGCCCCGCCCCGCCCTGCCCTGCCCTGCCCTGCCCTGCCCTGCCCTGCCCTGCCCTGCCCTGCCCTGCCCTGCCCTGCCCTGCCCTGCCCTGCCCTGCCCTGCCCTGCCCTGCCCTGCCACAGCCCCTGCCCTGCCCTGCCCTGCCCTGCCCTGCCCTGCCCGCCCCGCCCACCTCTGCAGGGTCCAGGCCCAGCTCCCTGAAGCCGGCACAGTTCACGCAGTCCACCATGATGTGGGGGGAGGAGCGGTGGGAGCCCAGGCCTGCAGCCAGGTGCAGCGCAGTGGGGGGGTGGAGCAGCAGAAGGAGGAGAACGATGAAGAGGAAGATATGCAGGCTCCAGCACACGCCTGAGCACAGGGCCTGCCCCCAGCGCCTCCGCCTCCTACCTCTCCGGCCCTACCCACTTTACTCCATCCCCCGGCCCCCTGCACCCTCCAGCCCCGCCCCCCTGCACCCTCCCTTTGGCTCACTGATGCGCAGGCGAGCCAGCACCGTGTCGACCTCCTCTTCTGTCAATGGCCCGCGCAGCAGCGACCCGCCCACCCCCCCTGCCCCCCTCTCCCCTGCATCCCCCTCAGGCCCCCTCAGCGCCCCTGAGGCTTCCAGCGTGGTCAGGGGGGGAAGAGGGGGGGAGGGACAGCCGTGGCGGAGGGGGACACCACCGGGGGGGAGTGGAGGGTACACCATTGGTGCAGCAGCGCTCAGGGCGGCATGGGCTGCAAGGTTGGTCTGCAGTGCAGTGTCATTCGCATCAACTATAGCTTGCATGTGGAACTGCTAAAGCACCCTGCCCTTCCCCTCCCTCATTCCAAGCTGGCCTCTCCTCCCTCAATCCTCCTGTTTCTTCCCCTCCCCCCATCCCAGCCGCCCCTCCTCCTCCTCCTCTCCTGTGAAGCCCAGTATTGAACTTCCTGGCCTAGACCTTAGTGACCGCTGTGCCCCCTAGTGCTAGTGACCCCTGGTGCCCTAGTGCCAGTGCCCCCTAGCCCCTTAGTACCAGTGCCCCCTGCCAGTGCCTTAGTGCCAGTGCCTTAGTGCCAGTGCCCCCACAGGTGCAGCTGTGGGGTGCTGTCCTGTGCAGCCGCAGACACTGCTGCGGGGCCTGAGCCCCCTCCCAGCCGCCTGGCAGCGCATTGCGGTGCTGCTCAGCCAGGAGGCACAGTGCTGCTGAACCGCAGTGCCGCCCAGTATTGAACTTGCTGGCCTAGACCTTGGTGATCCCAATGACCCCTAGTGCCAGTGCCCCCTAGCCCCTTAGTGCCAGTGCCCCCTAGTGCCTCCACAGGAGCCAGGGCTGCTGAATCTCACCTGGCCGGACATGAAGGCCTCTTCGTGTTGTGGTCCCGCCCAGCTGGTCGGGGGGGGGGCTGGCGCGGTGGCTGCCCGCAGCCCTGCCTCGAACTCCTGGCCTGACAGCTCGCTGGCTGGCTCGGAGATGAAGGTGAGGGGCAGGAACAGCTTCTGGCCCTTCTTCCGCTTGCGACCTTCGACGGGGGGGGCGGGGGCCTTGTGCTCCTCCTGCACCCTCACATGGCCACAGCTGTGAGGGACAGCAAGTGGGGCTCTGGGCTGCTGGCCTCCCTGGGCTGGGCTGGGCTGGGCTGGGCTGGGCTGGGCTGGGCTGGGCTGGGCTGGGCTGGGCTGGGCTGGGCTGGGCTGGGCTGGGCTGGGCTGGGCTGGGCTGGGCTGGGCTGGGCTGGGCTGGGCTGGGCTGGGCTGGGCTGGGCTGGGCTGGGCTGGGCTGGGCTGGGCTGGGCTGGGCTGGGCTGGGCTGGGCTGGGCTGGGCTGGGCTGGGCTGGGCTGGGCTGGGCTCACTCCACTGCTGTTGTGGCTAACAGAGCGACGCACCCCCCACATGCTAGGGACCCCCCCTCCCCTTCCCCTTCCCCTCCCCGTTCCCTACCCCCCATTCTCTCTACTCACCTCAGCCCCCTGCTGCTGTGCCTCCTGCTTGGCCGCTAGCCCCAGCATCAGGACCTCGTCCTCCTCCTTCTCTCTGCCCCCCACCTCCTGCCTCAGGGAGGCAGCCAGCTCCACATCAGCCACCCCCCCTCCCCCTGGCCCCCCTGCCCCTGCCGCTCCCCCCTCCCCCTGCTCTCCTCCCTCCTCCAGCACTTCCTCCCGATGGCGTGCCATGATGATGGTCACCCCTCCCCCTCCTCCTGACCCCACACCCAACGCCGTGGATGAGCTGCTGTGGCTGGCCAAGGCGGGGTGGCTGCTGCCGCCGCTGTGATGGTGATGGAGGGAGGAGGGCGGGGGCCGGTGTCGCTCCCAGTGCTTGCGCCGTGCAGCTCGCAGCTTCGCCAGCCCCGCGGCCTGGGATATGGACAGGGGCAGGGGAGGCGAGAGGTGGTGCAAGGGGCCAGGTGCGACGGGGCCAGGTGGTGGGGCGGGGGCAGGGCTGGCAGCAGGGGGAGGGGCTGGAGCCTCAGTGTCAAAGGGCAGCGTGGGGTGAGGGGAACTAAGCAGTGAAGGGCCAGGGGGCAAGGGCCAAGTGAAGGAGTAAAGCAGTGAAGCAATGAAGCAGTGAAGTAGTGAAGCAGGGGGGGGGAAGTGGTGTAAGCATAGGGCGAAGGGGGTGTCCAGACCTGTGGCAACCCTGGGGGCATACAGAGTGTGACCAGTGTGGAGGAGGAGGGGCAGGGCCAGTGCTCGCTTGTGGACAAGGTGGGGAACAGCTGCTGTCCTGCTGCTGGCACACAGGAGGAGGAGGAGGAGGAGGAGGAGGAGGAGGAGGAGGAGGAGGAGGAGGAGGAGGAGGGGTGTGAGGGTTCAGGCACGTGCCGGCTCAGGTTCTGAGTCTGTGTGTTGACCTGGCATATGCCAGGAGGTTGTGGCTGAGAAGCCCTGTGTGTCACACCCCTGGTCACACCTCAGCTGCGACTTGAGTCGCTTTAGCCGCCTTCTGCTGCGCCTCCTTGTCTTCTCTGGCCCGGGCCCTCAGGGCTGACACCTGCAGGGGCGCCACAGGCCTGGAGGGGCGGGGGAAGCGGGAGGAAAGGCAAGCCGATGTAGCACCTTACCACCCCTGTTGCCGTAGGGCTCATGACCACTACCTTTAACTGCCCAACACTGTTCATTGGTCAACCATCTTCATTCGGGTCAACAGGTTAACCCTAACCCTTATCCCAACCCTAACCCTTACACTAAACCCTGAAGTTTAAACCCTAACCCTCAACCCAGACCTGCTGGTCAATGAATGAAGCAGTCAACCAGTCAGTCAGCCAGCCGCCTGGTCAGCACATCAGGGACAACCCTCCTCCCATACTTTCTCCCACCTCTCCCCTTGCCCCTCCTCCCTCCCCTCCCCTCCCGTCCCCTCCCCCCCTCCTGCTCCTGCGGCTCCCTGCCCACCTCCTCCTCCCTGCGTCCCTTCACCCTTGGTGCTCCCCTTGCCTTGCCCTACACCTTCAGGGGCCCCCACCTTGTCCTTCACCTCCCCCGGCATGTCGTACTGAGCTGTGCGCACTCGTTGCCCTGCCCTCCACTCCACAAGGTGGCAGCTGAGGATGAAGCCCGTGCAGCCCTCAGTCAGACACACCAGCGGCTGCGGCTTCACCTGGGCAGGGGGACAGCAGGTGCCACAACAGACAGCGGGGATTTGCAAGCAGGGGGGCTTGGCAGGCAGGCCGGCAGGCCGGAGCGCAGGCAGGAGGGCAGGCAGGCAGGGCAAACATTCCGCCCCGCAGCACAGGTGTCGCTAACCCCAGGCCCTCAGCAGTGCCTGCAGCTACCCAGGCTCCAGCTAGCGGCTAAGGCCTGTGGCTGTGCCTCTGCCTCACCTTGCCTCCTGCTCACCTTGCCTCCTGCTCACCTTGCCTCCTGCTCACCTTGCCTCCTGCCTCACCTTGCCTCCTGCTCACCTCGCCTCCTGCTCACCTTGCCTCCTGCTCACCTTGCCTCCTGCTCACCTTGCCTCCTGCTCACCTTGCCTCCTGCTCACCTTGCCTCCTGCTCACCTTGCCTCCTGCCTCACCTTGCCTCCTGCTCACCTCGCCTCCTGCTCACCTTGCCTCCTGCTCACCTTGCCTCCTGCTCACCTTGCCTCCTGCTCACCTTGCCTCCTGCTCACCTTGCCTCCTGCTCACCTTGCCTCCTGCTCACCTTGCCTCCTGCTCACCTTGCCTCCTGCCTCACCTCGCCTCCTGCTCACCTCGCCTCCTGCTCACCTTGCCTCCTGCTCACCTTGCCTCCTGCTCACCTTGCCTCCTGCTCACCTCGCCTCCTGCTCACCTTGCCTCCTGCTCACCTTGCTCAACACGATGTCCTCGAATGCCGGGTTGACGTGCGCCTTGTAGGCTGCCTTGAAGTGGCGCCAGCACCAGGGGTAGTGGAACAGCAGGCTGCAGCCCTTGTCGCAGCTCACCTCCAGACGGCGCTGGGGCTCTGCGGGCAGGTATGGGGGCAGGCATGGGGGCAGGGCAGCCTGGAAGAGCCTGGAAGAAGGGGCAGGGGCAGGGCAGCGAGGCGGGGCAGGCTCAGGGTCACGGGTTCAGGGCAGGGAGGCGCCAGGGTCACACCGAGCTCAGTGTTAAGACGAGCTGACTGAAGACAAGAGTGACAAGAGTGTCAGGGCTCACAGGGTGGGGGGTCAGTGTCTATGGGAGGGTCAGCAGCTGAGCACAGTGCTGTGGAGAGGGGCAGGGGCTGTAGGTGGAGGTGAGGGTCAGCAGCAGCAGCAGCAGCAGCAGCTGCAGTCACGCCTCCTGCCTGTAGTTAATGGCGGGTTGATGCGTCCTAAGCTACAGCTGTGGGCAGTGAGGAGCATCTGGTGAAGGTCCCAATCAGCCTGCCATCCTGCTTGGCTGCACCCCCTGGCTGCTGCTGGTGCTGCTACTAACGCTGGTGCATGTGCTGCTGCTGCTGCATGGATGCTCTCCCCCTGCTGCTGCTGTTGCTGTCACTGCCAAGGGTCAGAGTCAAGGGTCAGAGTCAAGGGTCTGCTGCTGCTAATAGTGCTGGTGCTTGTGCTGCGCCCCCCTGCTGCTGCTATTGCTGTCACTGCCAAGTATAGCAACAGAGGGTCTGAGTCAAGGCAACCGGACCATCAGCCAGGCACACAACCAGCAGCTGCCACCACCGCCGCAGCGGCGTCAGCGGCCCCCAGACATCCACCTGTGACCTGCGCCTTGCTTGATGCCAGGTGCTCGCACACCACAAGCTGCTCCTGCCGCTGCCCATTCATGCAGGAGGCGCCAGGGCGCAGGCAGCAGCGCCCCAGCACAGGGTCGCTGGCCCGGCTGCTCATGCCTACAGCAGCCTTGGAGGGAGCCTGCACCTCAAGCCCTGCCTCGCGCCGTAGCATCTCCCGCTCCCTGCAGGTGGGAAGGTGATGCAGGGTCAGGGCCAGGGCCAGGGTCAGGGTCAGGGTCACGGTCAGGGTCAGGGTCAGGGTCAGGGTCAGGGTCAGGGTCAGGGTCAGGGTCAGGGTCAGGGTCAGGGTCAGGGTCAGGGTCAGGGTCAGGGCGAAGTTCAGGGTCAGAGTCAGGGTCAGGGACAGGGTCAGGGTCAGGGTCAGGGCCAGGGACAGGGTCAGGGTCAGGGTCAGGGTCAGGGCCAGGGCCAGGGTCAGGGTCAGGGCGAAGTTCAGGGTCAGGGTCAGGGTCAGGGACAGGGTGAGGGTCAGGGTCAGGGCCAGGGCCAGGGTCAGGGTCAGGGCGAAGTTCAGGGTCAGGGTCAGGGTCAGGGACAGGGTCAGGGTCAGGTGTGGCCATGACTGCGGCTGCGGCTGCATGGTCATGACTTGTTTCTGCGGTTCCCCCCTTCCATTGCTGCTGCGGCTTGCACAACTCACTGCTGCCGCGCCTTCTGTAGCTCAGCCAGCTCCTGGGCAATCTGTGAGGGTAGCTCTGCCGCCTGCGTGCAAGGCAGGGCAGGATAGGGGCGGGCAGGGCAGCAAGCGTGGCTGTTGGGTCATGGCAGCTAACAAGGCGATGAGGGCACGGGGGCACGAGGGGGAGGCAGCTGACTGGGACCTCACCTGGCACTGGCCACCTCAGGTCACCCACCCCCTCTGTCCCCCACACCCTGCCTCACCCCCCCAGCCCCAGGCCCACCCCCTCCGCCCTGCCCCCCTTGCCAACCTCCCTGCCCCAGTTACCCTCCCCCTACCCCTGCTGCCCCTCACCCTCTTCTGCTTCTCCCCCGCTGGCCCTATCGTGTCCTTCCTGAGCTCAGCCTCCTTCAGCTGCTCCTGTTGCTCCTTCTGCAGCGCCTGCTGCTGCTGTCTCCGCCTTGCAGCCCTTGTGTCGCCACGCGGAGTGGCCTTGACCTCCTGACCGGCCTCATCCAGGGGGAGGGGGGCTGGGGGTGTGGTGGCGGCCTCCACAGGAGCGCCTGGTCGCGCCGGAACCTCAAGCGGGGTGGGCAAAGACGGCTGCCCGGCAGTGTGCACGCAGCTTAGGGCGCGAGGGGAGGGAGGCAGTGGCTGAGCGGGCAAGGCTTGGCTGGGGGTGGCGGAGCGGGTGGGGTGCCGTGCGGGCGGGGGGGCTGCTCTGGGTCGGCTATTCAGGTAGCCTGCGCAGATGCACAAGTCAAGACGCAAGGGGAGGTGGACGACGTGAAGTGTGCAGCAGCTGCTGGATGCAGGCGATGCGTCAGTCAGGGCGTGGGAGGCTACGACCCTCCTTGCGTGAGGGTCTAGGAGGGCGCCCTGTGTGATGTGAGTGGTGGTGGTGGTGGTGGTGGCAGGGTGGGTGGACACGGGTGGGGTGGGGTGGGGTGGGGTGGGGTGGGGTCAGCAGTAACATTGCTGGAACTGTGGAGGCGTGAGAGGTTGTGCCCTTCAGGCTAGAGAACAAGGCAGACATGTGTGGGCCTGGAAGACCTGTTGTGCTGCATGGCACACCTTTGCGCAGACCAGGAAATTGAGGGCCGTCCTCTGACAGCGCCTGGAGAGCGTATGCTATGCGGGCGGTCGCTGAGGCTGCAGGGCTCATCAGGTGCTCATTGTGAAATATCTGGCTTGCATCAATGGGGAAAAGGCCACCGGATTGTGCACAGCAAGGGCAGACTCCGCCCCTTGGGAAAAAGAAGCTGGAGTCATCATCATCCGACTCCTGTGATTCTGAATGGTTAGAGCTAGATGGCTCAGGGTCTTCCCAGGGAAAGATACTGCGTTTTGAACGGTTGGAAGTGGGTTGCGAGCTTCGTTTCGGTGCTTCTGTGGGCTTCACCGATGTGAACGCCTTGGCAGTTGATGGCGATGGGGCTGATGGTTGCGGCACAGCCAAGTCAACAGCGGTTGACGTTCGGCGCGCGGCAAGCAATTGCTCCTCACTAATGAGAGCTGGGATGCAATCGCTGTCGTCCGAGTCGGACATCCCTTTAGGCAGGCGTCAGTGTCACTGACCGTGGCAACATGGATTAGATTGCACACTCTTTCGCATGGAGGACTAACTGCGAATGGAAAGAACATTGATATCTAGGCGTATGGCAGGGGAGTTAGGGGCCTGATGCTTAAACGGTCTAAAAGTGGTCCGGACAGCTCACTTGCACCTACTTCTTCTACTGCAAGTGCTGCACCGGCTACATTTCTTTTGGATAGATATAAAACTAACAGGATCGAAGGCAGTTAGCGCCACAGTTAGCTAAGCGAGGTAGGAAAATGCAGCGAAACAGACAGCGTAGACGTGATCGTAATGCCTCGGACAGTTAGGTTGACCGTGAGGCCGACGCGCCGCCAGAACCAAGTCAGGCTCAGCGGAACAACTGTCCGAGGCAGGCCAACTGTGAACTGGCCCACATAACACATGGCACGCAAAAAAGTGTAAAATGCTCACCGTGATGAGGGGTGTGTTCGCTGCGGGGTTAGAGGCGGGCGCGGTCGTGCCGTCCGAAGTGGTGGAGGCGCGGCTCTACGACCAACTTGTGCTTTGGGTGGAGGCCTGCAGCAAGAGGGCGCTGCTCGCCAGCTTGCTGTTGGGCCTCATGGTGCGCGACTGCTTCACACGCGTCACTGTACTTGCGGATGGCCAGGAGGTCTTTGAGGAAATCCCTGCCGAGGACGCGGTCATCCCGAACTTGGCGGAGCGCAACCTGTACCTGCAGCTCGGCCGCGGTACGCCTCCTCCCGGCGAGAACTCTCGGCCCAGCTTAGCTGTGGTGGCTGTTTTGGCCGCATACCCGGTCCTCCGTGCCGAGCTCAACGCTGTACCTCGCTATCCGCACGACTGCAACACCGTCGACGAAGTGGGCCAGAAGCTGGAGACTAGCTTTGCCAACAGCCTCACCGAGCTGTTCATCCGCAGAGTTGAGCAAGCGGTGGCTCTGGCTGGAGCCAGGGTCATCGCTGGCTCACACGAGCACCAGCGCCGCTGTGGGCTGCCCGTGGATGGCAGGCCAGCCTGAACTGAGCGTCAGCGCAGCTGGGTGTCGTGGAGTGTGCGGGGGAAGGAGGTGACCTGGCTACAGGGTCAGGGTCCGGGTGAGGGTGGGGTGGTGCCTACTAAGGCCATGCGGGATGAGGTGGCCAGGCAGCGGAGGTTGCTGGGGGTGGGTCAGGGGGTGGTGGTGGACAAACCTGGCGGGTGATGGGGGTCACCCGGGGCAGCCTGTTGTGCCATGCGGTGGACAGCAGCAGGCAGTTGGACGAAGCCCACGTCAGCTGGCAGGCTGACTGTTACGTGACCATGCTGAGTAAAGTAGCATGCGGATCTGAGATCTCTACTCCCATGTGAGAAAGTGTTAGTGGTGAGGTGTTCTGAGGCTGGGTCCGATTCCCAGGTAGATGGACTACGCCCTGATCTACGATGGATACCTCAGAACACTATAGCCGCTAACGCAACAGTGGTTTCCGACCGATGTTCTGAGCCGGACTGGGTGTGTTTGAGCCGAGCGACAGAGAGCGTCCTGGTTGGCGTGTGGAAGCACGGTTGTATTGAAGCGACTGTAGTGCGCCAGTGTAGTGCGCCAGTGTTTGTAAAAGTCGCGAGGCGACGGCGGAGTGCGGACGCTGAGTGGCTAGTGAGCCTGTGAGAGCTGAGAGCCTGAGTGGCTAGTGAGCCTGTGTGGCTAGTGAGCCTGCGTGCGGAAGACCTTTGTGCGGTACAATGACCCAGTCGGCTGAGGGAGATTCTGCGAGAGCGGCGATGGAAAGGGGCAATAGTCCGGAGGACTTGCAAAGAACTGTGGAGACCTTGCAAGCTCAGTTGGCCGCAAAAGAGCGGGAGTTGCAAGAGTCCCGCGAGCAAGGGAAGCGTAGTGGTGGCCCAGGAAGTAGTGGGCGTGAGGCGATTGAACGCCGAGAGGCACATTCTGGAAGCGCGGCCGGGGGTGGTGCAAGCCAGCATGGAGCGCTTGCAAATCTTGGCGGAGCTGGCCTGGGAGACGCAAGTGGTCGGTCGCTGCCAGGAGCACCAGCGGCACAGCATGTGGTCAGAACGAACGTGAGCCTGCCTGAGGCTTGGAAGATTGATGATGTGTTGCGAAACAGGGACTTTGAGTCTTATTTCTGGCTTGTGGGTCAATGGTGCCGTGCAACGCAGCAGCCACTGGTGGCGGGAGTGCTGCAGGCGCTGAGCGGAGACCTGAAGGCCGCCGTGGTACAGCTGGTGAGCAGCTACAGGCAGCAAGGCAAAGATCTCAGTGATGGGGAGCTGGAAGCGTGGCTTAGGAGGGCCACCGGGTGCACCAATCAGAATAACGAGGCCGAATTGATGCAGAAGCTGGTGGATCGGGAGTATCACCAGAAGGGAGCGGAGCTTATGAGCTATTGTCTGCAGTTTTCTCTGCTAGCCATGCGCTTGCATCGTTTGCCCCAGGACCTCCTGTGCATGTACTTCATCGCTGGCCTGAAACCTGAGCTGAAGCGAGAGTGTGCGACTATGCCCGATGGGAAGCGATGGGAGTCGCTGGATGCGCTGCTTGCTTTTGCACGTGGGCGTGATGTTGCTGCGCGAGCTGCCAAAACTTCTGTGCGTGCTGTCACTGCACCATTGGCTTCATCCCTGCCTGACGACGATGGGTTTGATGGAGGGCCCGGAGTGGCCGTGTTTGCGGGGCGAGGGCGCAGCTTCAGTGGAAAGAGCGATGGGCGCTCACGAAGCCGTTCTGCTGATGGTGGGCGTACCTTGCAGGGTCGTTTGAATGAGCGACTGGACCGGTTTCAGCCGTCGGACCTGCGGCGTCGTGATGAGGGTCGCGGGCACAACAGAGGCCGCAGTCCAAGCCGGGACGCACGCCATGTGTCGTTCGCAGACGACCGTGACCGTGACCGTAAGAGACACAAGGGGCCCAACCAGCCCAGTGACGTGTGCTACGAGTGTGGAGGGCGAGGACACTACGCCAAGGACTGTGCCAACAAGCAACAGCACCGTGGTAGCCGTGGGGCTCACAATGATGATCAATAGGGCTTTGCCTGGTGGGAACGAGGTGCAGACCTGCCAGGACCGCCTTTGTATGAGCCTATACCTGTGTTTGATGAGAGGTCAACATGTAAGAAGCTCATCTTGGCTACCGCACCGACGGGGACTCTCAGTGACAAGGCTGAAACGCTACAGCTACCCTTCATGTATGTGGGCCGCTTTGGAGGCAGGCCATGCCAGATTATGATGGACACTGGCGCTACCTTCAGCATCATCAGTGACCAGTGGCTGCAAAAGCACAAGATAGACCCATCTGATGCTACGTTGGAAAAGGAAGCCATGAGGCCAACACCAGTATTGACTGCCAACAATGAGCGTGTGGTGCTGAATGAGAAGAGGACAGGCCTGCTGGAGATTCAGAAGAGCAAGACCATCGTAATGGCCAGAGTCATGCCCAGAGTAATTGAGGGTGTCGACTTAATCCTGGGAATCGGACCCAGCCTCAGAACACCTCACCACTAACACTTTCTGTGTCTTTCTTTGTCACCTCACCACTAACACTTTCTTTGTCACCCCGCTTGCCTTGGCTCTTGGCCAGCCGGTGATCCACCACCTTCTCCACCTTGTACTCTGGCTCTCCATCTAGCCATTGCAGTGGGGGTTCCTGGTCAAGTGGCAGGGCCATGGGGACGAGCACAACACGTGGGAGTCCAGGTCACAGCTGGTGGGGTGCCAGGAGATGTTGACTGCCTACCTACAGAAGCTCGGTTTGGAGGCTGGTACGGCTGAGGCTGAGGCGGTGGGCTGATGTGAGGAGGCCATGAAAGGAACTCAGACACCTAGCGCTAGTGTGGGCGCGAGTGACGGCACAATGTGCCTGAGCGGGGCAACACCACGGTGGTCAGCTGAGTGCAGCTGAGCCAGGTGGGGGGGAATGTTACGTGACCATGCTGAGTAAAGTAGCATGCGGATCTGAGATCTCTACTCCCATGTGAGAAAGTGTTAGTGGTGAGGTGTTCTGAGGCTGGGTCCGATTCCCAGGTAGATGGACTACGCCCTGATCTACGATGGATACCTCAGAACACTATAGCCGCTAACGCAACACTGACTGGGCGGACTGGCAGGCACCTGGGGGGCAGCCCAACTCCAGGCCCTACCGCCCCCTGGGTGAGGTGCATGTGCATTGTAGGAGTGCGGTCATTACATAGCTGTAGAATGGCACCTCATACACCAACACCGTTTAGACTAGACATGGCTTGCCTTGACACTTGGTTTGGCAATCTTACACGTGTGCATTGACATGTATGTCGCCTTGCAGATGGCTGCGCCCGGTGCGCAGCATGGCGACGCGGTCCCGGATCCGGGGCCTGATGTGCTGAACAAGCAATGGCATCAGGTTCTACGACCGGGACGTGTCAGCCGCGCTGAACATCCGCCGCATTGCAGCCGGGCCGGGCCGCCCTCGCGAGCTCAGCAGCTGGCTGGGCCGCCCCGCCATGACCAACCCAGGCAGGCCGGGCTAAGAGTGGGTGTGCGTGCGCGACAGAGGCCTGCGACAGCGATAGTGACATGTGCATCATGCCATGGATCAAACAAACAAACAATCCGATTGCCCCTCACAAAGGGGATGTGTGTGCGCTTCAGGCGTTCCCAACTACCTGAAAACCACCCCCCTGTGATAGGAAGCCCGTATCTCCGCAGCCACTCAGTGAAAAATATATGTAAACAGTGCTTTAAACAGAGGAGACTCAAAGCTACAAGATGGCAGACACAGCAAAAACTGTCTCGCTCTCAGCGGTGCTCAGTGCCTGCCCAAAGATCGACATTTGAATTCATGCGATTTTGCCTCATGCGAGGCGCCACACTAGCACGCTTCGCCACACCGTTGTTGCTGGCACCTGCAACGCGCAGAAGCAGTCGGAACATGATTTGATTTTGGCATGTGGACGCGACGACGGCAGTCGTGACGACTGGATACCACTATCAGCTTTCTGAGCTGCTGCTGGCGCTGGTGCATTCCCGGCTGCTCTACTACGCTTAACAAGGGGCTAGGTGCAGTACGTGGTGTTGTCTCACCTTGCTTTGTTGCCCTCGACTTGTTAGCTGCAGATGCCTCACGCTTACGTGACGTGCTTGCCGCTGAGGGGGTGCACCAGCAGGCACAGCCAGCTCAGGGATAGTGCCTGCAGGTGTCAGCTGTTGCTGAGGGGGCGCAGCTGCGGCGAGCTTTCCACGGATGTGGGTGCACACGTGGCTCTGTAGCTTGGGTACCCTCCAGCTGGTGTGTACCTCCTGCTTGTGGAACTGGAGGTATGTCTGAAGCTGCTTTCCTGTCATCTTCTTTGCCTCCTCAACAGTTGTGTGGCCATAATCATGCCCCCCCAAGGCAAGGGCATGGGCCGCTGCAAGCCGCTCTTGGCACGCATGGTCACTCACATTAATCACAACCCTCCCCACCTTGTGCGCTGCATCTGTGATCTGGCCGGTGTGGGTTGGTGAGGACGCACTGCTCAGAGACGAAGAATTGCCGGCACTTGGAGAGGGCACGGCGTCTGACACCGGTCTCTAGATGCAACCTGACGGTGCTCAAGCAGTGGTGAGCATTATAGGGTGCAGTCCTGGCAGCTGGCCTCCCCACAGGGCCCTCTTGAGTTGGAATGAAGATGTCTGTTGGTGAGGGTGCGAGGCCGGCTGGGCTGAGCTGCTCCGCCATGCTGCCCATGGGCCGGCCATGGCCATCCAGCCTTCCGTAGCCAGCCTCTGCACACCGTCTCAACACCTCCACTGAGACGGGGTGCTGCTCCAAAACCAGCAGCTGCTGCCTCTGCTTGAAGATGAGTGGGGAGTAGTGGGGGCGGCGTTTGTGCCGGTAGATATGCACCTGACCCTGGAGGCGGCGTCGAGCAGCCCGTAGGGAGTGGTTAGTAGCTGCCGCTTTGGATGCCACCTGCTGCAAAGCCGTATGCTCATCCTGCAGGCATTGGTGCGCTGCCTGCAGGTCGTCTAGATCGCCCTGCAACCCATCCGCGGTGCCCGTTAGTAACTGCTCCACATCCCGCAGCCGCTGCACCTCAGCCTGCAGGTCACAGTTTGTCGCTTGTGCCCTACAAGCTGCAGCCTTGATGTTGTTAGGGCAATGCAGATTGCCAGCCCTTGGCGACTTGTTTAGTGCATTGAGCTGGGCGCTCTTTGCCTTGCTTATTCTCTTCTTCATGGTTAGGGTGGTCAGGGTGATGGGGGGTGAAGGATACAGAGATGGGTGAAGGAGAGGTAGGGGGGAGATGGGTGAAGGAGAGGTAGGGGGGAGGAGGCGAGGAGAAGGAGAGGTAGGAGGCAGGAGGGAGGAGGCTGATGGCAGGCTGGGCTGCTGGGAGGAGGGGCTACTGGGGGCTGGGCTGGGTAGACGAGGTTGGGAGATGGTGGGTTAAGCTGTGTTGGTGGTGGCCACGTGGCGGAGTGGTACGCCAAGCTCAGTCGGCTCCTCGTGCACCTGTAGCCATCAGCATGTGTACCTTGTAAGGGGTCAATCTTGACACCTACAGACCCAATGATTGAGTTGCATAGTGCCACGGACGCGTTATTGAGTATGCTATAACAAATTCGAGTGAGGCCAGCCTGTTTGTTCAATGGTTGATAAGATAAAGCGGATCATAGCTGGATGGGGTGACTAGTCCCTACTGTGCCGCCCACCATTATAGCGATACAGCGCTGCCACACTCGAATTTGGGTTTCTTCACATCCTCGCCAAGCGGCCTGCACCATCAGGAAGCTCGCGCAGCCATGTTTGCCGGACTTCGGTGGTGTGCGCCACCGACATGTCGTGCATCGCTAACGGATAGCCAAGGACGTAGCTTACCAGTGTAGCTAACCACGGTCTGTGATTGGGACACATCCGGGGTCACATGTGGCTGCCCGCATCGAATGACTCCGATGGCAATTCCAGTCTTACATTAAACGCGCATTATCGCATTGCAGCAGACGCAGCAAACGTTACATCAAATGATGGAGTCGATGGGCTGCACTTGCATGAAGATTATCAACCCCATGTTGGGAACGCCTGAGTGCGCTAGAGTATGCATGGGGTAGGTTAGGGCTCTAGCGACTCCTGGGTTAGGGACCTAGGTTATAGACACACACTGGTCACTGACTCCTGTGGAGAAGTCCTGTCGGACATCTCTTTAGCCTAAAGTTTAGCCTAAAGTTTAGGCAAGCCTAAAGTTTAGCCTAAAGTTTAGGCTAAAGTTTAGGCAAGCATCTGCCAGGCAAAGTAGAAGTCAACAAGTTTTGATCCCTACAACCCTCATGCAACACCAAAATAATATGAGTTGTATCAAACACAGGCTGCGAGATCATTATTGTAAAGGCTACTGCTATTGTGCCTAATGTCAGAGCCTCCCAACTCTCTTGAAAAGAGGGTGTGTCCTTTACACGAGGTTTATTTCTCGCTCAGGTTGCCGATTGAGCATCGAAGCACACCATTGGGTAGAGGACTCGCTTGGCTACACGGGATGCCTGTCCTAAGGTCTATCGAATGTGTACATGATGCACTACCTGGGCGTGAACCTGGCATACATTGTGTGGGCAGATATCACCATGCACGCCTCCTCCACCCTCGACCTTCTTAATGATGTGATGACGCAAACCCAAGTATGTGTGCGGTCGCGCTTTGTGTTGCGATGGCCGAAATCGCGAGTTTGAAACCTAAGAAGCTGAAATGCCTCTTTAACGCACCCACACCACTACTTATGCTGCGATTAGGGCAGCTGCATACTTCTTAGCATCTATTAGCTTTCACTCGTCACTTGTGTCGCTCGCGCTGTCACGCGTAAGACGGAGTAGTTGGCTACCCCTCCCATTGAACCACCACGTAAGGGACATTTGACTTTGCGGCGTGCCTGGTGAGAGTTGAGTTGTCATTTTAACGCGGAACGCCTTATCTTTGCGTTGCGCTTGCGCCTGCGCGCCCGAGCTGCTGGCACCCTACGGTGACCGGCAGTCAGCCAGGCACGCGAACGGTTTCGCTCTGCGCAATGGGCCTTTCTAATGCTGCTTCACAACACCCACAACGCAGGATGCGGAGTTCTCCGCTGCGGTACACTGCGGTACACTTTACGCATGGAGCCCAATCTCAAATTTACACAGCCAGCTCAGTCGCACTCTGCCTGCTCATTTAAATGCTGCAGCACCATGTATCGTAGATCAGCACGCAAGGTGTTGGCTGGCACACACAACCCCACTGCCTTGCAATACTCGTTTAACATCTTGACGCTCAGCTTCTTGCCCAAGGTGCACAGCTGCATCACGCTGTCTGGTGCAAATGAGCACAGAAGGGTGAGGCACTCATCGTCCCAATGCTTGTCATCCCTCTTCTGATCGGTTCTCCGCATGCGTGGCAGGAACATGGGTGGGAGCAGCCGGCCCTGACCTGCTCCTGGCACTCCCCCTGATCCTGCCCCTTCCCCTGCTCCTGCCCCTCTCCCTGCTCCTGCCCCTCTCCCTGACCCTGCCCCTGTCGGTGTGTGGTGCACTGTGTTGCGCTGTGGCAGCACGGGTGGCAGCTGCGGGAGGGGGGGCTGGCGGGGGCGGGCTGGGGCTGGAGCGGGGGGAGGGGGAGGAGGAGGGGGAGGGGGAGGGGGAGGGGGAGTGAGGGGGGCAGCAACATGCTGCAGCTTTGGCAGCCCCCCTCACTCTGAGGAACTGTATGGTGCTGGGTGAAAAGCGTGCCTCCACCTCGCACAGCCACCTGCTCCGTTCAGCAGGGCTTATGGCCTGCAGACAGGCCAGGTTTTGGTCGTGCCAGGGGCAGGGGTCGGGGCTAGGGCTGCAGCTGGGGCAGGGGCAGGGACTGGGGCAGCCCGGGGGGCTGGGGTGAGGGCTGGTGCGGGGGCTGCGATGAGGGCTGAGGTGGTGACGAGGGCTGGGATGAGGGAAGGAGTGGGGACCAGGGCAGGGGCTGGCATGGGGGTTGGGGCTGGGGCTAGGCTCATGTTGGGGTTGAGGCTGGGGCTGGATGAGTGGCTGCATGGAGGCTGATGGCATGCTGTATGCCGGCGTATTGACCTCGAAGTGGATGGCCCCCTGCTGCAAGGGTGCGGGGGTGCCAGGACCCTGGTCTCCAGGTAGTGCTGCCAACTGGGATGTCGAGAAGGGCCTGCAGCACATCATGGTAGGGCAGGTAGCATGGTAGGTCCTTGTAGGGGTGATACTTGGATGTCGGCATGCTGCAGGCATGTGCACACGCCAGCTTGTAAAACCCCTATTTGCAAATCTCCGCAAGAGTTGGGACCTTGGCAGGGGGTCCACAGATAGGTTCCCTAGCCAGTGACGCAGGGCTGGGGCATTCGATTGCGTTCGATGGTCGTCATAGAGGCATCAGCGGAGTGGGGAGCATGGAGGAGGGTTTCCCCACCTTTTGGAGCCTAATCAACAAGGGATTGATGCAGCTGCCACTGCTGTGCTCCTACTGTGGTCTCCTCCAAGTTTCAGAGCCCCTGAGCCAGCGCATGTTGGTTATCATGATGGACATGGGGTCGGGCTCCTAACACATCGCGCACTATCCATCGCGTTAAAAAGGGACTCACTGCTACTGGGTCAACGTACATCAAGTCCGCAGGCTCGGATACCCGGCAACATGCCCTACCGGCTCAGCGTGTGCCTCAGTGCAGCCGCTCTTCGACGCTTCAATCCGCGTGTGAATCCGTGCAGAAATGAGTCCGGAAAAGCCGTTGTCCCTTATCGTTAGGGGGGTTGGTGGTTCAATGGGAGGGGTAGCCAGTTGTATGCTCTAGCGGTTTAACAAGACACTATGTGCACCCTTCACCTTTGATTACAGTAGACTATCTGGCCTGATAGTCAAACTGACCGCGGGACTCATCATACTCAAGCCTTTTCTGCTCGTTTCGCTGTCTACGCCCCGTATTCATTGTAGCTAGAGCATGTGTGCAGATGGGCAGTCTTCGTTCTGTCGCCAAAGCGGTTTAGGACATCAACACCATGCGCCATGTGGTTCGGTCCACGGTGCTAGCACCAGCTCTCAAATGCACCCCCTCGCCCACCATGTGCCCTCCCACCTGGCCCGACTCGCACCCTATGGCAAGGCAAGGCCTCTACACTCCATAGCAAAGCCCCCTGGTAACACCACTTGTCACATCCACGTTGAGCACTTGCATGCGCCTCTACCAAGATGCTATGGCCTAAGTGCCACTGCCAACCCCCTTGCCCTCTCATTTAGACGTCCCTGTACTAGCATGGTTACAGGCAGTGGAGGCGGGGGCAGCCAAGGATGCGTAAACATGCAGGAGCCTTTGCTATAACGACTACTTGTGTCATGCATGCCACGACGTGCATACCACATTGGTTGGGTACAATAGATGAGCAACATATACTTGATGGCTAACAGCTAGCAGGACTGCAAGCACCCTTCCAAGGCAACTGCAACGTCCAACTGCACTCCCTCCCCGTACCACCACACCACACCACCTCATGGCGCAACACAATATGGCACATGGCTGCCATAGCTTGACCAGGCTACACAAGCAAGCACCAGGCATCACATAACTACCAAAAGGGATAGTGACCTTAGGCAACACCCCCTGGGCCTGAGGAAAGAGCTGCTTTGGTACGCTGCTCAATGTGCTGCTTCACAAAGCGTCGAAGATTATGCAACAAGGTCTTTTGGGCTGGTCGGCGGATCCGAGCCTGGGCCGCAGGACTCACAGAGCTCACTCCTCACACCACCGCCCACACCGGGCCCCGCTACACGGACATCCGAGCATACATGACAGCCAAGACGCTCGCAAAGGACACACAGCCGCCTACACCGAACCCCATAACGGCGACCGCGAGATCCAAACTCACAAACAACGTCCCCAAGCCACCGACTGCGAAACAGCCCACGCCGCAGCCCAGGATCGGCAGCAAGAGACCAGCGGAAGACAGACACACAGAAGCTGAAGATCGACACACCCAGACCATCCCTGACGTAGTGACACACATACCCATCATGACCCTGGCCAATCTCAGTACATGGAAAGCCGATACTGCACGCCAACACAAAAACGAGCAGCTAGGGATCATGCTAGGAGCCATGTATGACCACCAAGAGTCCATCACTGCCATTGACGGATGGCACTGGAACGGCAACAACCAAGAAAGCTATTACAACGTCCACTGGAGGCCCACCATCATAGAGAAATGGGCTCTCCAAATGTACAAGAAGGAAGGCTACACGCCCGCCCACACAGAAGACATCTGCAGAGCAGATGCAGAACATGTTTGCACATGCGAACTATGCTGGGAACCCAAAGAGGACAGCCCCATGTGCAACATCTGCATGAGAGCCTACCACCCGGCCTGCCTAGCCAAGACAGGCCTAGCGGGGCAAGCGAGGGACGACCACTGGCTCTGCCCAGTCTGCGCACACGGCGAAGATGACCTCAAAACCGCCATGCGAAAGTCAGTGGAGACGGACCTAATAAAGGCCCACTGGCACCCCACAACTGAACCTAAGCCGCTAATTCTAGCACATATCGACTACACCGATAAGAAGAATGAGTACGACGCGGACAATAGTAAGAGACAAGAGGCGAGACGCCGACCACTCGACGCGGCCCTCCCAGAGCATACCCGGCAGGGTCTGCCCGACCCCCACACCTGGATACCCCGCTGCACCGACCTGCACTCCAGAGCCACATTCCACACCTCACCGGTTGACCCGCAAACAGACATCGTCGAGACGGGAAGGTGTGAAATCACACTCCAGAATCACTCCCACATCACCACCCAAGCTATGTGTGGAGGGAGCCAAGGACCCAACCTGCCCCAACACAGCCTCATTGAACACGTAGTAGCCCATGATGAGGCGGGGCGCACAGTGGGCCTGATCAACAAGACCAATTACCAAAATCTTACCACATGGCTGCAGCACACACCCAGGGCTGTGGCAATACGGGGTAAGTTACGGATATACGGGTGGTAACCCGTACGTATGTATATCCGTAAGTAATACGGGTCAAATCCGGATCCAACCGCCACCCGTATGTGTGAAGCACCCAGTGACCTTAAAGCCCCGCAGTAGAATTAGTGCGTCGCGACCAGCGCACATCGACTGCCATGGAGCTGGGGTCACCACGCGCCACTCAGCAGGTGCAGACCCTCTTGCGACGATCCTCCATGGCCACGGCAGAGGATGTGCAGCAGATCCCCGGCATCTCTAGGCCGCTTAGAAAGCGCAGCAGGACAGAACAGCCCAACATCAGCACACCGGTCTGGTATCAGAGGCATTTTGGCGCAAATGGCGATGGTTGCGCTAGCGACAGGCGCATGTGCAAATTCTGCTCCTTTGCTGCCAAGGCCGCCCTTGGCAGCAACCCGAACCACCTCGGTGCACACCTGCTTGCGAAGGGGGCACGTCAATGCCCTTTACAAAAGAGTCCACGATCTAAGAACAAGTACAAATGCATAGCGGTGCACTACGGCTGCCACGTCGGATGCCCTATGTGCCATTGCAAGAGCGACCACCATACCTGCGAAGGGGGCACGTCAATGCCCACCGTCGCAGGCCCAAGGCACAGCTTAAGTACACCGCCTCACACTAGTTCACACTTAGGTCAGAGACGGCTGCGGGTGGCCTAGGCCTGTTCCCCACAACACTCCCCCTCAGGCCAGGCCAGCAAAGCAGGAAGCTAAAGCGCTAAGCGTCAACAGAAGATGCACAAGTACAGATGCATGGAGACAACGAAAAAAGCATAGTGTACATGTAGCTCATGTGTGCAAACGGACAGACGCAGGCAGGCACGTGCCAAGACAGGCACAAGCAGGAAAGCACCGAACGGACTCCACACGGTCAAAGCACAGAACCCAAACTAGCTTAGCCCACGCCCATGCCAGCCTTGCACGACACGAACTTGGGGCCAGGCAGCGCCTTGGTAAGCGCATCAGCCACCATGTCCGCCGTGGGGCAGTAAGAGAACTCCACCTCGCCACGCCACACACGCTCACGCGCCATGTGGTGCATGACGGCGATGTGCTTGCTGCGCTGCGACTCCACTGGGTTCTTCACCAGGGCTACTGCACCCTGGCTGTCGCACAGGATGGGGACTGGGCCAGAGACTGCACAAAGCTCATGCAGCAGCTTGCGCAAGAACAGCGCTTCCCTGGTGGCGTCAGCAGCGGCCTGATACTCGGCCTCGGTGGTGGAGGTGGCCACGGTGGTTTGCAGCTTGCTGCGCACTGACACTGTGGCACCGGACAGGATGAAGACATAGCCAGTGGTGCTGCGCCGGGACTGCTTGCAACTGGCGTAGTCGCTGTCGCAGAACCCCGCTGCCTCGTCTGCGCTGGCAAGGATGCAGTCGTCGACATACACGAGCATGTGCACCGCGCTTCCGCTGCTTGTGCGCAGGCTGAACAGGCTGGGGTCTGCTGCTGAAGCCCGGAACCCGATCTGCTCCAGCTGCTCGCGCAGGCACATGTACCAGGCCCGGGGGGCCTGCTTGAGGCCATACACTGTGCGCTGCAGCTGGCACACCAGCCCCTTGCCCACCTCATACCCCTCTGGCTGCTCAACAAAGATCTGCGGGTCTGAGTCTGTGAGCTTGCTGTTAAGGAAGGCCGTTTTGAAGTCAATCTGCCAGAGGCCCCAGCCCCTCTGCACTGCTAGGGCAAAGATAAGGCGCTGGGTCGTGTGCATGACCACAGGGGCAAAGACAGCGTCCTCAAAGTAGTCCACCCCATCCCGCTGCCTGAACCCCTTCACCACCCAGCGAGCCTTGTACTTGACAATGCTGCCGTCTGAGCCCCACTTGACCTTTAGGACCCAACGGCCTGGCAGGACAGACATGCCAGGCTGCCTGCTGACCAGCACCCAAGTCTGATTGGCGTGCTGGCTGGCCATCTCAGCATCCATGGCACGGCCCCACTCCTCAGCATCGGGCCGGGACATGGCCTCGCTGAAGGAGCGAGGCTCAGCTGGCTGGCTAGCAACACCCCCAGAGCTCCCCCTGCTCCCCCTGCTCCCATCACCCTCCCGCTCACTGCCACTGCTGCTGTTGCTTTCGTATCGAGCGGAGTAGCACAAAGTGACGAAGTCGGGGAATTCCACACGCTTGCGCACGCGCTCAGAACGGCGCCGCTCGGGTGGCACAAGAGCTGGGCGCAACGCGGGCACGGTGTCGGGGGTGCCAGTCTCCATCCCCCCTGAACTGCCCAAACCGCCAGCCCCGCCTGCCCCTACACCGTCCCCACCTGAGCTATCTGGAGCAGCAGGGGGTCCACCCCTACTGCCCGCTTGTCCCCCACCGCCGCTGTTGCTGTCGCTGCTTCCCCCGCCACGGTTTGCGCTGAGTTGGGCGGGGGTGACGGTGGGGGTGACAGCAGGGGTCCCTCCCCCACTGCCCATCCTACCCTGCTCCATCCCACCCTGCTTCCCAGGCTGCTCCCCAGCTGCACTACCCCCCCCCCTGGGCGCCACGGCACTGGACGGGGCGACCAGGTCGCTGGGAGCAGGCGCGCACGACACGGGAGCGAAGCGGCGCAGGACTGCTTGCTCGTCAAAGACCACGCTTTTGCTCACATAGAGCCGGCCCTCTGCCCACACTTGGTAAGCCTTGCCCCCCTCCTCATAGCCCACAAAGACCCCCTTGATGCTCCGGCTGGCCAGCTTGCTGCTCGGCTCGCTGTCGTGCACCCAAGCTGGGCAGCCCCAAACGCGCAAGTGATGTATGTCGGGGGGGCTGCCAAAGCAGGCCTCATGGGGTGTGCAGGGCTTGCCTGCCACTGGGCGCAGGTTGTGCACGTGCGCTGCTGCCATCACGCCAAAACCCCAGAGGAAGGCTGGCACCCCAGAGGCTAGCATCATAGCACGGACGCACTCCATGATTGTGCGGTTGACACGCTCGGCGCTGCCATTCATGGTGGGAGTGCGGGGGGCTGTCTGCTGGTGCGTGATACCCTCGCTGCGCAACCACTGCTGTGTCTCAGCACCGATGTACTCCCCCCCCCGGTCTGTGCGCAGGTACACAACCTTGTGCCCCAGCCGACGCTGCAAGAGCGTGACCATGTCACGGAGGGCTGCCGGCGCGTCTGACTTGTGCTTTATGAGCACAACAGCCACAAGCCCGCTGAACTCGTCGAGCAGACTGACAAAGTATCGCATGCCGTCGGGCGTGGCTGCTGAGTATTGACCGGTGACGTCACAGACATCGCTGTGCACCAGCATCAGCGGGCGCGTAGCGGTAACCCCCAGCCCCGCATGCTGCCTTGCCTCCAGACTGGTCTGCTTGCCCATGACACAAGGCTCGCACAGCTCACTAGCTGCTGCCTCACACTGGGCGGCAGTGACCGAGGTGCCCCGCACCATGCCCTCCCGCAGCAGCCGAGCCAGCTGGCGGTACCCCGGGTGCCCCAGACGGTGATGCAGGACCAAAGGGTCGCTGCAGGTGCGGGCTGCAAGGCTGAAGCCGCCGGCGACAGGCACTGGCTTGCTGTCGAGCAGGAACAGGTCCTGCTCTACCTGAGTGCCCCTGATGCTGTGTTTAGCCCCGGGCATGTTGATGGAGCAGCCAAACGGAGTGAAGTGCACGCTCCCCCCCGCCCTGGTGGCCTTCCCCACTGAGACAAGGCTGCCGTCCGCTTCGGGAACATGCAGGACGTCCAGCAGCTGCATGGCCCCCCCAGCCCCCTCAAAGCACACCACCCCTTGCCCCTGCGCCTCAATCCTGCCGCCGTTGGCCACAATGATGAGGTGCGGCTCATGCAGGGGCTGGTAGTCGTGCAGCAGCTCGCGGTGTGGCGTGAGGTGCCACGAGCACCCAGAGTCTATCACCCACTCCCCAAAGAGCAGGGGCTTGGAGACAACGGAGTAAGCAATGCTGCTGCGTGACATGCTGCCAGGGTGCCGGCTAGGAGAGCTTGAGTCACGCCCACGAGCCGAGCTGCCCCAACCGAATGCAGCACCCCCCCCAGGCCCCGGGGTGGGAGGCCTGGCAGCCCCACTCGAGCGGGATGAAGGAGCCCCACGCCATGATGGCGAGGGTGAACGCGGCGTGTTGCTGACAGGGCGGTTCGGGCACTGGTGCGCTTGGTGCCCCCTCTGGTGGCACTGCCAGCACTCCCCCTGAAACCCACGCCCGCCCCTGGCCTGACCCCTGGCCTGACCTCTGCCCCGCCCCTGGCTACCTTCTCCTTGCCCCCTGCTGCCCGGCCTACCCCTGCCCCTGCCCGACCGAGCTGCGATAGCCACCGCATGGGGTTGGCTGTTCTGCAGCAGCTGCTCCCTTAGGAGCAGCCTAGGGAGGATCTGCTCAAAGGTGAGCTGCTCATCAAGGGGCTGCTCAAGAATGGACTGCACAAGCTGCTGGTAATCAGGTGGCAAGCCCAGCAGAGCTTGACAGAGTGTGTCGGAGTAAGCGCCGGTCGAGTTGATGCGCTCGTGCAGGTCCTGGGCCTCAGCCCAGTACTCTTGCACTGACTGACCTGACTGCATGCTCTGCCTACCAGCCTTAATGATAAGCTGCTGACGGCTGGCATGCACCTGTTGGGTGTGCATGCTACGCAAGGCTTGCCACAGAGCCCTGGCTGACTCATGCCGGTTGCACAAGGCCCTGTACTTGTTTGGGTCAACAGAGCTGCAGATGATGGCATGGGCTTTCTCGTCTTGCTCAGGTGTTAGGGATGCTGCCACAGCAGCAGTCGCAGCCGCAGCCACGGCTGCAGCTGGCGAAATGGCCGGGGTCGCAACCCCTACCGGACGCGCGGGTGACGCAGCCGCAGCTGAGACCGACCCTAGCCGACTGTTTCCCTCCAACCCCACAGACGCTTTAACTACCGCCCCGAGCCCGTGCTGCCTCAGCAGCGCTTTCATCTCAAACTCCCAATTTTCGAACTGAACCCCGGGCTGGCCTAGCTTCTCCCGCACAGCCACCGCCATCATTGGAACGGGCTCACCGGAAACACGCCGCAGCGCTGCTGATTCAAACGGACTGCACTTTTCGATGTCGGAATTGCACACGGAAGTGACGTGGGCCCATAACCTGCGAAGGGGGCACGTCAATGCCCTTTACAAAAGAGTCCACGATCTAAGAACAAGTACAAATGCATAGCGGTGCACTACGGCTGCCACGTCGGATGCCCTATGTGCCATTGCAAGAGCGACCACCATACCTGCGAAGGGGGCACGTCAATGCCCACCGTCGCAGGCCCAAGGCACAGCTTAAGTACACCGCCTCACACTAGTTCACACTTAGGTCAGAGACGGCTGCGGGTGGCCTAGGCCTGTTCCCCACAACACTGCTAACAGCGGCCTGCTCGTACCTTTCGAGTGCCGAGGCCATGGCTGACTCAGCCAACGTGCATGTCGTCCGTCAGCACCTAGAGGCCAGGCAGGGCCTGGAAGGCCCAAGCCAGGAGGTTGGCAACAATAATGTTGCCCGCTTGCTATTGGAGTGGCTACTGCGTGATGGCCTGCCTCTCACCATTGTGGAGTCAGACGCCTTCTTGGAGTTTGTACGGGCTCTCAAGCCTGACTGGACACCCCCTTCTCGCTACTTGGTGAGAGACAGCCTATCTTGCCTCCTACATGCCTGCCTGCCTGCCTGCCTGCCTGCCTGCCTGCCTGCCTGCCTGCCTGCCTGCTTGCCTCTATCGCATTGTGACCTGCATGCCTGCCTGCCTGCCTGCCCGCTTGCCTGCCTGCCTGCCACCGCTGAGTCACCTCATGTCTGCCGCATGCCTGCCTGCCACAGCTGAGTCACCGCATGATGCTCGACATGTACCAAGGCGTGTTCATAGCTGTGGTGGAGAGGGTGGAGACCCAGCCATTCGTGGCCATGTCCGTGGACGGCTGGTCCAAGGACCTAGGCTCTGCACACTGCCTGGCCTGGTGTGCTGCCTGGTGGGGGCAAGCGTACCTGGTGGACTGCAGACAGTGGCTCAACGGGTGTTGTGCATCCCCGCCACAGCTGCTGCCAATGAGCGGGTCTTCAGTGCTTTCAGCCACGTGTGGAGTGACAAGCGCGCCAGCCTGATCCTGGGACGCATGTGGGTCATGGCCTACATCTACTTCAATAAGTAAGCACTGGCGGCACCGGCAGATCTAACCGTTGATTCAACACCGCCGCTGGTACCCTGCTACCTTGCTGCCTGCTTGCTGCTATTGCTGATGCTGCTGTGGCATGCTGCATGTGCATGTGTGCTGCATGTGCATGTAATTCGTTGTTTTTCACTCAGGAGAGTGTTGGAGCGCAAGCCGAAGACCTTGTCGGATGCAGACTGGGAGGAGTATGAGAGGTGGATGCGCAAGACCCCGCAGGACCAGAGCTAGGACCAAGAGGTGAGCCAAGGAGGCATCTTTTTGCTTGTGCCACCTACTACTGTGCCATCTTTCTGCTTGTGCCACCTACTACTACCCCATGTCGTGCAGGTGCTGGAAGGCATCTGGCGCAATACTCACGTCAGTGGCGCACGCTACAAGGGCGCCAGTTCACTGCATGCATGACTTGATTGCATGACTGCGATGGGGAGGGTTCAAGGTTCGGCAGCCTAGCAACCCAGCAGCTGCTGTGACAGTGCAGACCTGCTTAGGCACGAGGCTGAAGGTGATGTTGATGGCTGATGGTTGGGCTGCGAGAGGTTGGGATGAGTTAAGGTTGCAAACACACCAAGTAACAAAGTAAGCAAGTGTTTAAGGTTTGCGGAACAAGGGAAAGCAGGGTTGGCGGAAGTAGGGAAGGCGGAAGGGGAACAGCGAAAAAGATGCCCCGCATGCTTGCATGGGCCCCTTACGGCGGAACCTTACGGATCGGTTAGGCGGAACCTTACGGGTGTGACCACGTATTACGGTAAGCACGTAAGCGGATCCGTATTCCGTAAGCCCGTATCCCACAGCCCTGCACACACCACACCCACGGGACCCAGCCATGGAGCTAGCAGCTCTCCTACGTAGAAATAATACACAAAGCACCCCCCAACCACTCCTAGCAGCACAAAACAAGGCCATCACCACCCTCTACAACACACAGTACTTTCCCAGCACCGTCCAGAGATGGGCCAATCCACTCACGGTCAGGGCTGAGACCACTACCTACTGGAGCCCAGACATCAACGACACAGCCTATGGGGCACACCACAACTGCCTCCTCGTGAGACACACAGGGCTCTCTACATGGAACGTCCCAGCTGAGGATGCCCTGGCCCTAAAATGCATCAAACATGCAATACACTCTGCCACAATGGAGGAGGCCACGGCCACTATCCTGCTCATCCCAGGAAAGAAAGGCATCTCATATCCTAAACACATAGCCATGCTCAAAAGCTACCCGGAGTACTGTCAGCACCTGGCCACCATCCCCCTTGACAAATCAAAGGCAGCTACCAAGTCATGCAAACACGCCACGCTGCTCACCTACATCGTTTGGAACAAGGCGGGGCAACAACTCGTCACAAAAGGGAATCCACAGGGCTGGCTGGCCAACACAGCCACGGCGCTACACCCCAGACCTGAACGGCACCCTAAACACAACCAACCCTCGAAACACGTCCAGCCCACCCAACTGCCCAGCGGGCACTACAAGCACATGCACCTCCCGGCAGACCGCGAGCTCCCCGCCACGGGGCACATGCGCCAACCCAACCAGATCGCACCCCCGTTCTGCACAACATCAAGTATGGTCATCCCCAACTGGAGGACTGTCACGTACACAGATGGCAGCTGCATGCAAGGAACGGATCGCGCCCCGTCGCGGAAAGTGGGAGCGGGAGTGTACACACCGGAGAATGACGAGCGGCTCACCATTGCCCTACCCGACCACAGCACCATAAACAGAGCAGAGCTCGCAGCTATCCACGCGGCCATCAAATCGGGAGCAACCCATATCGCCACTGACAGCCTCTGCTCCATATACCAAATACGGAGAGCACTGGCCAACCCAATGTCGCTCCGCACACATCATCATAGGGACATTTTGGCCGACATCGCCACACTGATCATGAACAGCCGCGACACTATACACCTACGAAAAGTCCGGGCACATTCCGGCATCATCGGAAATGAAGCGGCAGACACCCTGGCCAAACACGCGGCTATGTACCCGGAGCAGGCCCACACTCAGGCCCCGCACGAGCACACCGAACAACAGACCTGGCTGAGCGCAACCACCGAAACTGGCACCACCATACCGCTACCGGACTGCAGACACAGCGTACGCACACATATGCGCGCCAAACACAAACTGGGACTCGCAAACCAAGATAGCATCTACTACCAGATGTCCCAAGACATCGCCAGGGTCGCCGCCAAAGGGTCATGTGAAAGAGGAATGCTCGACCCGGGCATCCCGACCGCTGCCCAAAGAACAGCACTGCTCTACCGCACTGGCGGGCTCTACAACCAGAAATTGGCGATGCGCTGGGGGAAGGCCGCGGACGATCGGTGCCCGCTCTGCGGCGAGGCCGATAGTGCTACTCACCTTCTCTCGGGATGCACCCGCACTGCAGCTTTAGTACAAGAGCGGCACAACGGGGCGGGACGCCTCATCACTAAAGCGATCAGTAAAGGCTCGCAAGGAGGGTGCATTACATACACTGACATCGGTAGCCACGCACGCGGCGAGCAAAACGACATGGATCTCCCTAACACCACCTTAAGCGACACCCTTGCAGCCATAGGCCTGCCAACAACACACAATACGACAACCCGCCCTGATATCATCATGGTCAGCACCAAAAGCAACAAGAGAAACAGGGATAAGGACGAGTCCAACAAGCACGTCACTATATTGGAGATTAAATATTGCGCCGACTCTCGATGGACCGAACAACTAGAAAAAGCCAGCACACAACACGCAGCCCTCGCCACGGCCATCCGGGAAGCTGGCAACACCGTTACCATCCGACCTATCCTACTTGGCATAGGCGGCATTACATACGAAGCACACACCAAGCAACATATGAGGGAGGTGGGTGTAACACACACTAACACCATCAAACTTCTTTACAAGCTCACCCGGCACGCAGTGATAAGCTCACATAGCATCGCCAAAACAAGCTACAGACTCAGAGCAGGGAAAGGGGATTGGGGCTAGGAAGGGTCTCTCCATCACCCAGGGTAGGTGGTGGGAGCAGGCCGCGCCCCAGGCGGAAGCTCCTTCCTTAATGCACGCCGGCTCCACGCCGGAGTAGTCTTCTTCTTCTTCTTCTTCTTTTGGGCTGGTCGGTGCTTGGGTGGGATCTTGTAGAAGTTGATGTAGCCCCACAACTGTGCCAAAGTGAAGGCCGCAGCTTCTTCAAGTGTGGTTGCACTGTAGTCAGCTCCTCGAGGATGCCTGCTGCTAGCTGCTCTCAATTGGCCGAGGCTAGCGACGGTGCCAATGTTGAGCACCAGCTGCTTGTTGCCCCCCACCATGCAAGACTCCATGACCGCCTTGCGTGCTGCTCGTGCCACTGCTGTCTTGGCGGCGGATGCACGCTCCATGTCACGTTGTTCCTTCCGGAGGGCCTTCATCCGTGGCTGGAGGTCCACGGCGTCCATGGTACGGAATGATGCAGGGTCAGTCTTGGCAATGACAGTGCCTAGCAATGCTGCCAGCCCTTGCTTGCTGCCATGTCCATGCTTGGCGTGTTGGAGGGCTGACTCCACATGCGCATTGGACGTTGGCGCTGCCCCAAAGAAGTGCACCAAGTGCATGAAGAGTCGTGGGCTGCATTCCTCGTTGGCAGCCATGGCTTCGATGTCGGCACTGAACATGGATATAGTGTTGAACGGATCGTACTCGTCATGTCATGTCATGTCATGTCCATGTCACGTTGTACTTGCCCTTACAGCGTCAGGAGACCACCACGTCATTGCGAAGCCCCTCCACAATGCACTTGAGAGCGCGCACTTGAGTCGTGAGAGCGACCGGCTGATTGGAGGGCGCACTTTTTTCGTTTACGGGGTTCCTGGCATTACGGGCGTATAGCAGACTAAGCGTCCATCGCATGCCGCACGGTGTTACGCCAATCGCACAGTTCCCGGCGCCGGAATGTCCATGACATGGTTGTGCAAAAGGTTTTATCAGAGTTGGGAGGGTCTGACCTAATGCCCGCTTCAGCTCAGCCTTCTGGTGTGTGTGCCTCCAAGTCTACTACTAGCAAGAGCTCTACCCTACTCTATAGCTCTTACTCACACACATCCCCTTTGTGAGGGGTTTGGTAACTTGTTTCTTTGATTGTCTTGCTGTAACTGGCTTTTGCCGCCACTTGCGCCGCCACGTACGCAACAGGGCCTTGTCGGGCAGGTACACCCACTCCTAGCCTGGCTGGCCTGGCTTTGGCATGGCTGGGCGGCCTTCCCATTTGCACAACTCAGTAGGGCATGGGCCTGGGCTGACTGCACAGCTGCGGATGTTTAGCGCGGCTGAGACGTCCGGTCATAGAACCTGCACATGGGTGTGGGAGATGCATGAAGTCAAATCATGTGTCATGTTTATTTGGGATATGTTGCGGCCATGCACATGTGGAGTGTCAGGCCAGTGTGTTGTTGCGTGTTGAGCACATCAAGCCCCTGACTTGGGAACGTTTTGCCCCGCTGTACACTGGCCGCAGCCATCTGCATAGACACATGGGGCAATGCACACTTGTAAGATTTTCTTACCTTCCCAATCTTGACCCTACCCAGCCACCTTGACTCCACCACCTCCTAGCACTACCTACCCCTCGCCTTGACCCTCTCACCTGAAAGACTCTGACGGCTCCCCAGGGGGGCCCTCACTGGGGTTGCTGTAGGCTGAGCTAACCCGGCTTGTGCGGAACTCATCCACCATGAGCACACGCCCAGCTGGGAACTGGCTCAGCGCCTCCTTCAGCATCTGGCTGACAGGGACACCCCTGCAGCCAACGGTGCCGCTGCCATCAAAGCCGGCTGCCCCATAGGCCAGTGCCAGGACACGATCCGGCCACCGCTGCTTGGCCTGTTTGATGAGTTGTCGTGACGGAAGACAGCAGTGCCAGGGTCAAGCAACTGCAAAGGTGAGGTGAGGTGAGGTGAGGACCTGAGGTGAGGTGAGGTGAGGACCTGAGGTGAGGTGAGGTGAGGACCTGTCCTGACCTGACCTGACCTGACCTGACCTGACCTGACCTGACCTGGCCTGGCCTGGCCTGACCTGGCCTGACCTGACCTGACCTGACCTGACCTGACCTGACCTGACCTGACCTGACCTGACCTGACCTGACCTGACCTGACCTGACCTGACCTGACCTGACCTGACCTGACCTGACCTGACCTGACCTGACCTGACCTGACCTGACCTGACCTGACCTGACCTGACCTGACCTGACCTGACCTGACCTGACCTGACCTGACCTGACCTGACCTGACCTGACCTGACCTGACCTGACCTGACCTGACCTGACCTGACCTGACCTGACCTGACCTGACCTGACCTGACCTGACCTGACCTGACCTGACCTGACCTGACCTGACCTGACCTGACCTGACCTGACCTGACCTGACCTGACCTGACCTGACCTGACCTGACCTGACCTGACCTGACCTGACCTGACCTGACCTGACCTGGCCTGGCCTGGCCTGACCTGGCCTGACCTGACCTGACCTGACCTGACCTGACCTGACCTGCTGCACCCTTGACAGATTGCAGATCATGAGTACAGCGGGGTTGAAGATATAGTGGGGAGGTGCTTCTCCCTCTCCCCTCGCCTGCCTGCCTGCCTGCCTGCCTGCCTGCCTGCCTGCCTGCCTGCCTGCCTGCCTGCCTGCCTGCCTGCCTGCCTGCCTGCCCGCCTGCCTGCCTGCCCTTTGCCCGCCTGCCCACCCGCCTCACCCTAATCTTGCTTTCTGCCCCTGCTGGATGAGACGCTGTAACAGATGGGAATGGGCAGTCTGCTAGTTGTAGGCTCGCTCCGCTACGCCGCACTGTAAGCTGTCTCCGCTGAGGTCTCCTAACAAGCAGCTAAGGACGTGTCATCAAATGCAACGGCTGTCAAAAGACGGACACGCGCACAGTGTGACAGCGGTCAGCATGAAAAGCTCCGTTTGCCACAGATTGCCATCTTACTTGGAGCAGGCCTGGCGGCCTGCTCTGATTACCGCGCGGACGCCAAGCAGTCAGCCCCGGTGTGGGCCACGCTGGAACCATCGCTATGCGGTGCGGAAGGAGCCCATTGAAGGTTAGCTCCGACACAGCACCAGCAACACCAGCACCGCACCAGCACTAGCACCGCAGTCCAGCAGCCCCGCAACAAAGCAGCCCCGTTACGTACTTACTAACTATTGCCCTATGCTTGTGCTTGTGTCCGCAGATCGACGCGCCAAGTCGTGACCGCGCATTAATCCTGACACACGGCACGTGTACACACGGCACCTCTCTGAAAGGTAAGCCCCTTGCCCTTGTTGCCCCGCACATAGCCCGCACACCTTGCCCTTGTTGCCCCGCATATGCCATTGTCCCGCACATAGCACAGCGCACAACGCACACAGGTAAGCAAGTCCCGCACATAGCCCGCATAGCTCAAGTTGCCCTGGTTGCCCCGCACGTAGCACATAGCCCACACTCCCGCACTCCACCAATGTCCCCGTGCCCTTTGTGCCCGCAGGTATCGCCGGCTGGGGGCGATTAATTAAATTCCCGTGTCCGCAGAGCGCGTCAGTGCTCTCAAAGCCCAGCCCAAGAGCTCTGGCGACTCGAGGGATGGTTAGGGTAGGTTTGTTTCGCCAGGCTGTTAGCCTTTAAGCAATTACGCTGTTAGTTTTGATGAGGAGCCCAGTGGTCTGTCCCGGGAAAGTGCCATCTTCGTGGGGTTTGCAGTCATCAAGGGTGCGACCGAGGATGCTTCAATATGATTGTAGCGGAGTGAGATTACCCACAGCTAGGGAGCGACCGGCCCATATAAATTTATATTTATATTGTTATACACCTTGGGCCTATCCGCGAAGCGACGAGAAAAACTTTCAAATTTTTCGCCTCAACCGCTACGCTTTTTGGCCGCCCGCACGACTGGCTGCAGCTCTAACTGGTCTGACCCCGAAGGATTCTGTTGTGCTATAACAACAGCCCGGGGAGTGGTTCAGCGCTGCAAATGGTCGAAGTTGAGGGTCCTCACTCGGGAGGGATTACGTTCAAATTTTCTCCTTTTTCTCGGCCTGGTTTCTCCCACTGAGTAAAAGGAGTAAATTGAAAATAATCTCTTTCACACACACACACGTGGTCGGCTTCGTGCAGTGCTAAACAGCCCAGCATGGAGGGTCTGCTGGTGGAGGCGAATGCCCTGGCAGCGGCGTCCCTATTAGCTACAGGGATTCAGCCCACGACGCTGACGTTGGAGCAGATGCGCCTTCTCCAGCAGCGGTGCCTGCAAGTCGTGGTGCAGCAGAAACAGCAGATGCAAGCGCAGCAGATGCAGCAGTCAACACTAGCGGCGCCGTCGTTCGCACAGCAGACACCGCAGCCTCTGGCGGGTCGGCAGGCGCAGGTGCTCCAGACGCAAGTAGCAAGTCCTGAGACACCTCGCGCAGCCCTCCACAGACTTTTGCAACGGGGCGAACCACCACCTCCCAGTTTCCACAGAGCAAGGACAACGCCAGGACTAGCAGGTAGGTGGTACATACATTGAGGTAGACACACACAGGTGTGTGCACCATTAACATACAACATTTACTTGCATCTGCCCCATTGCATACCCCATTGCATACCCCATTCGCTTGCCCCATTGCATGCCCCATTGCATGCGCCATTGCATACCCAGAAAGAAAGAAGAAAGAAGAAAGAAAACTACTCCGGTACAAACCGGCGTGCATCAGGGTTCGACCCCCCGTACGGGGCCCGTACTTTTGACCCAAATTGGCGAGGGCCCCCGTAACTGGGCCGAAGGCCCAGTACGGGGGCCCGTGATTTCCAAAATTTTGGTTACGGGGGGGAGTTCACGGGCTATCTACGGGCGCCTGTTATTCTTAGTTGCGCCCGTACATTTCTGCCATATTAAACCTAACTCACGGCTGCGTTATCAACAATGGAAAGCCAGGCAAGAGAGTAAGGCAGACTCCGTCGGACAAGCGACAGATGGCAATTCAGATGGCGCTTGGTGGGTACCATCGCATCGTTGACATCTTCGACGTTGACATCTCCGCGTTCACATGTTAACTCATGTTAACTTCTTGAACCGCGCAGACCACGCAGCCCGCAATCCCGCCTTTCCCGATGAAACTGGCCTTGTCAGCCCAATGCGGGGAGGATTAAACTGGTTTGAGGTATAATATGTCTGATAATTATCATTTAGCAGTCTTAATAAGTGCTGCAGCAGGTCCTGCACGTCAGCAGCAGCAGGGCAGCATCACGGTAGCAGCAGCAGGGCAGCAGCATAACTGCAGTGGAGCAGCAGCAGGGCAGCAGCTGCAGCAGCATGGCTGCAGCAGCAGGAGGGTAGCAGCAGCAGGGCAGCTGCTGCATCAGCAGGGCAACAGCAGCAGGGCTGCAGCAGCAGGAACGGGGCAGCAGCAGCATCAGCAGCAGCAGAGCAGCAGCAGGGCAGCATCAGGGCTAAAATGCTGCCATGCTGCTGCTAAAGTGCTGCACCATCGGCAGCAGCAGCGGCAGTGAAGCTACAGCAGGGCAGCAGTGGCAGCAGCAGGGCAGCTGCATCATGGCAACAGCAGCAGTAGGGCATCACAGCATCAGAGGAGCAGCAGCAGGGCAGCAGCTGCAGCGGCAGGGCAGCAGCAGCAGGGCAGCGGTATCAGGGGCAGCTGCATCAGCATCAGCAGCAGCAGCAGCAGGGTAGAAGCGGCAGGGCAGCAGCAGCAGCGGCAGTGCAGCTACAGCAAGGCAGCAGCGGCAGCAGCAGCAGCAGCAGTGCAGCTACAGCAGGGCAGCAACGTCACCAGCAGCAGGGCAGCATCACGGTAGCAGCAGCAGCCCTCTTCATGGTGTTGTGGGGCCACTCAGCCATGTCCTTTGCAGCCCACCTCCAGTTTGCCACTCACAGTGGGGCACCAGCTATGCCGCATGACTTCAATGACACCCGTTACTTCAATGCCGCCCTTTACTCTATTAGCCAAACCCTCCTCACTCAACAGCTAGCAGCTGTACGAGCCAGCCCCTATTTCAGCTTGTTAGCTGACAGCAGCACGGACGTGGGAACTGAGGACCACCTGCTCCTCTACGTGCGCTATCTGGAGCCATCGTCCTTTATCTACCACACCTCTTTCTTACGCGCTGTCAAAGTGGAGGGGGCCACATCTGAGCACATCACAGCTGTCATACTGCGTGTGATTGACACCCTCAGCCTTGATGTTGGCAAGCTTGTGGCTTTCTGCTCTGATGGTGCCAGCACCTTCATGGGGGCTCACAATGGGGTCATGGGGGCTCACAATGGGGGGAAGAGAGCGCGCAAGAAGAGCATGAGTGAGAGCATGAGTCGAGTGATGAAGTGGATGAGGCCTTGTTTGGCACGGAGGCAGGTGGTGTCCCAGAGGACACCTTTGAAGCCTCCTTGTTAGCTGCTGTAAGCTAACATGCCTCTTCCAAGCTGGCCGCAGGCCGGCGAATTTTTTGAGGGGTATAATCAGTGCATAGGGTCCCCGTAGTTTACCCTGACATCAGTTAAGGGCGCCCTTAGACCAGGTATCACCAACTGTCGAACCCTGGCGTGCATTAAGGGAGGAGCTTCCGCCTGTGGCGCGGCCTGCTCCCACCTGCCATTGCATACCCCATTTGCGTGATTGTGATGTGTACTTGCATGACAGGCTACCGTTGTCAAGCTGGCTCTGGGGATGGCCGACTACACACCTACGGCTGGCAGTGTCAAGGCAGTCAGTGAAACTGTCAAGGCTAGTGCTGAAGTGCGTGCACCCACCTGATGCAAGCTAGGCGTGCTGGCAAGAACAAGCGCACAGCGCAGCCCAGCATGGCGGAGGCAATCAAACACCATGCAGAGCGCCAGGCAGCGCAGACCGACCGCATGGAGTTGTTGCGCCAACAGGTGATGTGTTTGCTGTTGGTCTCAAGCCACAGCATGCATGCAAGCCCCAGCCGCATGCATGCAAGCCTCAGCATGCAAGGAAGCTTGGAGCACATTGCAAACAACTTGAAGCATGCTTGTTGTTTCCGCTTGTGTGCAGAGGGATGCCCAACATGACTACCAGCGCCGCTTGCAAGCGTGGGAGACAGAGTGCAGCCGAGTGCGGTCCACGGCCGCTGCAGCTGACCGAGACGCCGTGTTGAAGCACACGAGCATCGCCATGGAGAAGAGCAATGGTGACATGCAACACTACCGCTCCTGGATGGAGGAGCTGACACGGACCTGGGAGCAACACAAGCCCCAGCTGGACCTGCCACCCAAGCCCGAGCCTCTGCCTCAACTGCCCCAGCGACTAGGCCCCAACTCCAGCCAGAGGGATCAGCTGGGGAGGGAGGAGGCACCTGCGGAGGAGGACAGCGATAACGACTCACAGGGTGTGAATGTTCATAGGGGCTTGGACTATGGCTTGTCTTAATGGCTTGAGATCGTGGTTGTCTGTTAACTTTCATGTCAGCCTTACATTTGCTTGGGTGTCCCAGCCACAGCCGCAACGTCAGTTGACACAGCGTCACTTGTAATGATGGCAACCTGATGAAGCCTTACATTTGCCTGAGCCGCTGAACCACAGCGTCACGCATTGCAAAACCATGCTCACGCCTCCTTTGCAAGGGGGGTGGCTCCAAGGCACCGAATGGCACCAAGTAGCCACCTGCAGCAGCTGCGCCACCATTGTCAACCATGCCATCCTCGTCAGCCCCTAACAGCTCTATACCCTCAAACATTGCATTGTAGGCAGCAAGCATTGCCATGTACCTATCATCCGCTTCAGGCAGAGGCTCAGCACGCTGCTCAGCAATGTTGTGCAAGATAAAGCATGCCATGATCACTGTGGGCACATAGGGCAGAGTAAGGTCATTCTCACGCAACCTCGCCTTCAGCCTGCCAAATGTGCACTCTATCTTCCTACGAGCAGGGCCATGCATAGTATTGAAACGAGTGAGGTGAGGGCACCTAGCTGCAAAGGTAACGACTCACAGGGTGTGAATGTTCATACTCACTCAGCTCTCCCTTCGAGTTCGTACAACTGCAGGTAAAGAAGAAAGTCGCCATTCTGCCCTCGAAGCCTGTCAGCGTCAGCGTCGGAATCGTCTTGCTACCGCTGGCGCCCATCGTCGCTGCTGTCAGTATCCAGCAGGGCCCGGCAGATTGGTTGGTAGTGGCGCAGGCGCAGGCGCAGGCGCAGGCGGTTGGCCCAACCACTACCGAACTAGTAAAATATGAATTAATTAGAAAAGTTTGAATTACGAGCCCGTTCGCGGATAGGCCCCTTGAGAACTTTTATATGTTTTATATGTCCTCGAACCTTGCATCCGCTTCCACCGCCGACCAGCGATGGCTGCGATTAGCCCCGATGACCCCAATGCGCTGGGGTCGGATGTGTGACGGTGCGCTTATGCGTATCCGTAAACCACACTTTAGCAGAGTGACTGAGGAGGTCAATGGTGGGCTGCTACCAGCTCACCATTCGGGTTCGACTCCCGAGGGTCCCGTTCTAAACCTGGGCTCAGTTGCTGTGCGAGAGTGTGGATAGTAGGAAGTGCGCTGGACATTTCTAAGTGGACATGCCGCTCACACTGTAAGATTAAAGGCAGCGGCTGCGCCGTGACAAATGGTTTCCGACCGACGTCGGTACAGCAACATGACAGACAATCCAGGCAATGGCGGGCCACCCGCCGGAGCCGACCCACCTGCTAACACTCCTTCAGAGCCCGACATGCTAGATAAGCTCCTGGAGGCTGCCCGGACTAATCCGCAGCTGCGTGCGAAGTTCAACGCCGTGGTTGAGACTTTCTCAGGTGGCTCTAAAGCCCCTGATGACCATCCCAATGACGATAACCCAGAGGATACCCCTGGTGGCCATATGGAAGAAGGCGAGATGGACGAGCAACGTCCTCGCTACACCGGAATGGACGAAGACTACATCCTCGAGCTGGAGGCGCAGCAGCTGCAGATTCAGGCCGAGAATGAAGCTCTCCGCCAAGCGCTGTCTACCATTACCTCTCAGGTGAAGTCTCGACCTCCTCCACCTCGCAGGGTAGATCCAGCAGGCAGGGCAGGTGCCCCTGCGTCTGGACAGCCTGGTGCAGGTGCTGCAGGGCCAGATCGAGGCGCCCCTACGGGTCCTTCTCCTCTTTCCCTGCCGTTTCCCTTATCCTTGGGCTCCAGGTCTATACCTGGCCCAGATAAGTGGACTGATGCGTGCAGCAACACTCATCGCAGAGCCTTAGCGTTCTGCGACGATCTTGAGCGTCACTGTGAACGCTACCGCCTTGATGTTGCATCCACGCTGCCTGCTTTCTTGACTGGCGCAGCTCGCAACACTTGGTATCCATCCATCAAGGAGTCCTTTGCTGCCTTGTATGCTGATGTGCCTGATTGGCCTTACCTGCGTGCCGCCTTCTGCGAGTACACAGGAGACGACCTGCGTGACGACTGTAATGTCGCCCGGACTAAGTTGCTTGATGGTGCCATCAAGATGTCTGCAGGAATGCTCCTGGGCCAATACATCACTGAATTCAGGAACAACCTGCTGTTTGCAGGAAATGACAGCATGTGTCAGCCTTTGCTGGCCATGGTGTTCACCAGGGGACTCAGCTCTGCTTTACAGCCTGCTGTGCTCAAGGACCTGGCTGCTTTTAAGAACCCCACACTGTCTCAGGCTATGGAGGCTGCTAAGCAGGCTCAGCGTAATGTGGTCATGCTGTCCACCACCACACCTTCTAAGGGTGCTGGTACCTCTGGTGTTCATGCTGTGCAGGCGTCAAGTGCCCTGGGAAGGGAGGCCCACCCCGGCAGGCGTGGCAATAAGCCCCCTGATTCTGGTGGTGCTGGCAAGAGGCCCAGACATGATAAGCTGTGGTCCAAGAAACCCCTGTTGCCTGGGCAATACTGCTTCAAGTGCAACCATCCCGGCCACCTGACCAACCACCCCTGCCCCTTTCGCCACTTCACTGCTGCTGAGGCCCGGCGCAGGTCTGGGTATCCTCACCCACCTGAGGGTGCCAAGAAGCCTGGCCAAGCCAAGTCCAAGCCCCCTTCTGAGTCTGGTGCTTCTGAGTCAGACCAGGAGCCTGAGCCCCAGCCCCCAGCCAAGGCTGCTAAGCCTAGGAACCAGGGCATGCGCCGTGGTCATCAGGACCGTGGCCGTATCCAGGCCAACCGTTAGGGTGTTGCCCAGCCAGCCAGCCAGGACTGTGCTGTGGTACAATCTGATCAACTGTTATCTGATGATGCTGTTGTAGGAGCTAAGAGTGTGAGTGTGCCTGTGGCCAACTCAACAACAGTTCCTTTGCTTGCCTGCCCTGTGGATCCTTTGCCTGCCCTGTCAGCAAGACAGTCCTGTCCTGCTTTGAATGCCGTGCCATGTAAGACTGCTGCCCCCTCTGTGGCTCAGCATCAACAGGCACATGTGCTGGGCATGGTGGGACGTGATGGCAAGGTGAGATTCAGATTTGCTGGCACCCTAGACCGTCAGCATGCATGCTTCTGTCTTGCTGATGGTGGCGCTGATGATTCATTCATCAGTGATTCGTTTGTGTCTACACACAAATTGAGACTCTATGAGTACCCTGTGGCACTTCGTTATGAGGTTGCTAATAATCAGTCAGTGTACTGTACACAGTATGTGAAAGTGCACTTGTCCATCCAACAGTTTAGCTGCTTCTGCACCTTGACTGTGATGCCAGAGCTGGTACATGAATATGACATCCTGCTTGGTGCTGACTGGCTGACTGTGCAGGGGGCTTTGCTTGACTATGTCGACAAGTCCCTCACCCTGCGTACCCCTAAGGGCCAGCCTACTCTTCTACCTTCAGCGGTAAGCAAGAAGGGGTCAGTTAATTGTACAGTTGAGTCTCAACAAACTGTAAAACCTGTAAAAGAAGCTTATGCTATTCCTTATGACTTCCTGATGCCTGGCACAGGGATGGTATCTACCCCCCTGTCTGCTAAAACGGCGGCTAAGTGGCTCAAAGAAGGAGGCACAGGTGTGGTTGCATTGGTCTCTTATGAGAACCTGCAAGACCCACCTGGTGTTCCCCCTGAGCAGGCGGCACAATTAAAGAGCCTCCTTATGGAGTTCTCTGATGTGTTTGAGCCTATCACTGGGTTGCCTCCTGCACGTGATGTAGGACATTCTATACCCCTGCAGGATGGTGCTAAACCTCCTGCCAGGCCCAGTTATAGGATGAGTCAGCCAGAACAGGAAGAAGTTAAGAAACAGGTTACTGACATGTTGTCCAAAGGGCTGATAGAGCCTAGCTCCTCCCCATTTGCAGCACCAGTTCTTTTTGTAAAAAAGAAGTCAGGTGAGCTACGCATGTGCGTAGACTACCGCCAGCTAAACAAGCTCACAATACGTGATCAATACCCCCTACCCAGAATCGATGATCTTTTTGACAAACTGTCAGGTATGACTGTATTTTCCTCCCTGGATCTCCAGGCTGGGTATCATCAAATCAGAATACCTGACGAAGATATTCCTAAAACTGCGTTTAGGACGCCCATGGGACACTATCAGTATAAAGTGTTATGCTTTGGTTTAACCAATGCTCCCGCTACATTTCAACGGGCAATGAACCAGGCCTTTGCCACGGTTATTGATCGGTGTGCTCTGGTATATCTTGATGACATTCTAATCATGTCCAAGTCTATCCAAGAACACCTGTCACACCTTCGTGAAATATTCAGTTTGCTAAGACAGCATAAGTATTTTGCTAAATTATCCAAATGTGAATTTATGAAAGAGTCTCTACCTTTCCTGGGGCACATCATCTCTAAAGATGGTGTTGCTGTAGACCCCAGCAAGGTGGCTGCAATCAAAGACTGGCCTGTTCCTACGAACCTGACAGCCATGCAGTCATTCCTTGGCATGGCTAATTATGTACGTAAATTTGTGCGTAATTTTAGTTCCATTGCTGTTCCACTTACAAATTTAACTGGCCCTGAAGGCAAAACATTCAACTGGGCACAATGGCCTAAAACCCAGCTTGATGCTTTCAACGCTCTAAAGCAGGCTATTATTAAGGTGCCTATGCTCCGGTTGCCTGATATAACCAAGCCCTTTGAAGTCTACTGTGACGCCTCACTACTAGGTGTTGGCGCAGTATTGACGCAGGCTGGTTATCCCCTGGCATATTACTCACGTAAGCTGTCAAAAGCTGAAATGAATTATACCACTGGGGAACAGGAAACTTTGGCCATTATTGCTGCGTGTACACAGTGGCGGTGCTACCTTGAAGGTGTACCATTTACCCTGTTTACTGATCACCGCCCTCTAGAGGCCCTACCTACGCAGTCTACACTGTCCCGTAGGCAGAGCCGCTGGTTGGAGTTCTTATCCCGATTTAATTACACCATTAAATACCTACCTGGCAACACTAATCCTGCCGATCCACTGTCACGTATTCCAGTAACTTCAGCGACGGCTAAGACTGATACTGACAAAATCCTGGTGACGACCAGGCAGCAGAAGCGGAGATTACAGGAGGGGGAGGACGTCGGTGCGGGTACACCGTTGGGCAGCGGCAGCGGAGGCAGCGAACAGCAGCCTACCGCTGGATCAGACCCTGGCCATGATGCTGACTCTGATGATGCTCTAAAGCCATCAGAGCCTAAGCGGTTAAGGTGGGCTGACCCGGTCTCTAATGACTGTGAGCCTCAGGTCCCTGAGTGTCCTGGTCACCCTTCTCAGGTCACAGACTGGCTAGTTAGTGCCTATAGCACTGACCCCGCCTTTGCTGAGCCTAATGAGGAGTGGGAAATGACCCAGGAGGGACTGTGGCGACACCTTGATAAGGGTACTATTATAGTTCCTAATGATATCCAGCTACGAGAGCATATCTTGCACGAAATGCATGATGCTAAGTATGCTGGCCATGTGGGCATCACCAAAACCCTTGAACGTGTGCGTAGGGTGTTCTGGTGGAAAACCATGCGTGCTGACGTTAGACACTATGTGACTAACTGTGATGCATGCCAACGCAACAAAGCGTCACGCCAGGTACCTGGTGGGCTGCTAAATCCCTTGTCTATACCTGGGTACCGCTAGGAATCTGTCACCATGGATTTGGTGGTTAAGCTTCCAGTCGGTGTGCATGGCTATGATTCTATCTGTGTGGTTGTGGATCGTCTATCAAAGATGGTTCACCTAATTCCATGCATTGAAGCCATGGATGCTAAGGAATTTGCCGAATTATATATTGACCATGTATTTAAATACCATGGCCTTTCTAAAGTGACCATTTCTGATCGTGGTGCTACCTTTAACAACCAGTTCTGGATTGAGGTCAGAAAGCTGATCGGCGTAGACCCTGCTTTCAGCACCGCGTATCATCCCCAGTCAGATGGTCAGACTGAGCGTACAAACCAAATTGTGGAAGAAATGCTTAGACATTATATCCTACCTACCCAAGAAGATTGGCCTAGGCATTTAGCCTTTGCCGAGTTTGCTATTAATAATTCATGGCAAGAGTCTATTCAGTCCACACCATTCCTGGTGAACTACGGACAGTCACCCATTACACCTGTGCTGCATAAGCTGCCCAGGCCGTGCCTATCTCCCTCCGCTGAGAGCTTCGCCAAGAAGTGGGAGCATGAGGTAAAGCATGCTCAGGAGTGCATGAGGGTGGCTCAGGACCGCCAACAAAGGTATGCGAATAAGCGTAGGCGTGATGTCACGTTCAGCGTAGGTGACAGCGTCCTGCTGAGCACCAAGAACCTGCGCAATGCACCTGGCAGAGCACGTAAGTTCTTGCCTAGGTATGTAGGGCCTTTCAAGGTCACAGGCAAGCTAGGTGAGGCTGCCTATCGGTTGGAGTTACCTCCCACCATGAGCAGGTTACATCCTGTGTTCCATGTGTCACTCCTTAAGAAGTACACTGGCAGCCAGGGGTTTCACCCCCCTCCTGTGATGGAATGGCTGGAGGATGCGCCCCACTATGAGGTGCATAGCTTGTTAAGCCACAGGCAGGTACGCTTCAAGAAGCGCATGGAGTACCTGGTCAAGTGGACAGGCTACGATGATACCTACAACACTTGGGAGCCAGAGGCTATGCTGGCTGGTGCTCCCCAGATCTTGTCTAGGTACAAGGCTGTGCATAACCTGCCTTGATGTTAGAATGTCTCAGTGACCTTTGTCACCTGGCCTGGTCCTATGACCATGGTCCCATGCGGCACCTTATGGTGATGCATGTGTTTCTGTGGGTGGCTGGTACCTTATGGGTCAGCCTGTATGTCAGTGGTCTCTATAGACTGCGAGTCTCGGTGCTCTGGGCTATCCCAGGTACCTTGGCGGAACGGATCTCTTAAGAGGGGGAGGAATGTGACGGTGCGCTTATGCGTATCCGTAAACCACACTTTAGCAGAGTGACTGAGGAGGTCAATGGTGGGCTGCTACCAGCTCACCATTCGGGTTCGACTCCCGAGGGTCCCGTTCTAAACCTGGGCTCAGTTGCTGTGCGAGAGTGTGGATAGTAGGAAGTGCGCTGGACATTTCTAAGTGGACATGCCGCTCACACTGTAAGATTAAAGGCAGCGGCTGCGCCGTGACAGGATGGTCTGCCCAAGTTTGCCCATACCACCACGCAAACCTTTAGAGGAAAGGAAGCACTGTCGCTCAGGTGTACAACCAGGTCAAAGGCTGCACTATGCGCAACGTGCTTGCTGCAACGCGCTGCAACGTGCTTGCTTGCACTGCTGTTTTCTGCTTAATTGCTTTGCCCGCTTTGCGGAGAATGCTAGTCCATTTGGTCCTACTGATGCGGAGAGTCCGATTTGCACCTTGACTTGCACGACTTGCACCCTGACTTGCAGCTCGCGTTTTGCGCACTTGCATTTGTGATGCTTACCACCTTCACCCCCGCCACCACCCCAGCTAACGGGAGAATAGCGAGCTTGTTGTTACCAAACCTGCAAATCTGCAGTTAAAACTGCAGCCAGCCAAGCAGAGCCTTGCTCCAAGCAGAGCCTTGCAGACTAGTCAAAATGCAGCCAACCTTACGCAACACCCTGCTCCTAGCAACTGCTAGTTTAGGCTGACTATGCTTGACAAGTACGCTCTTGCGTGAGTTCAAGCCCGGAACCCCTCGCACTAGGCTGCTGAATAACTGTGCACTGCGCCAAGGAATAGAATTATAGTCCTATAGAGTATATTTATTGCTTTTTATACAATTCGAGCCAAATATAATTATATGGGCGTACCCTACCCACAGCCCAACATGTTGTTCCTTGTTGAATGAGTTTTGTTGGCCTGTTTGATGAGTTGTAGCCACAAATAAGACACATGGCACACATGGGTAGGGTCAGGTTTAGCAGCAGCAGCAACAACAACAACAGTTGGCCAGGTGTAAAAGCATGAGCTGACTTTTGTTAGCTACTGCCTAGCTTCTAGGCCTACTGTTAATAGGCATTACCTTGGACCAGAAGCCTGCCACCACGCGCTTCTTGCCACAGTACAGCCTGAACTTGGCGTTGGCCCAGCGAGGTGGTGAGTGTGGCAGTACGCAAACAGAATTGCAAGCTACTGCCCGTCGCATTACTAAACCAGGAAACCCTGTATCCCTATCCCAGGAAGCCCCTACACGTCTCCACAACAGGTAGTAGCTGGTGATACTGTGTCCATAACAAGGTGTGCCCCCAGAAGTGATCGAGCCCTACCCTGTGCATGCTCTTGCTCACACTATTCCCCATTGCAAGGGGCAATTGCTTGTTCGTTTGGTTCATGGGATGATACACATAGTGTGCTATTGCTGCCGCTGGTGCCGCCGCTGTCCCTACCACAGCAGGCCATAGGCGCGCACGCGCACCCACCCCTGGCTTTCACTGCCTGGTTCTGGCATGATGCGGCGGCTGGGCCAGCTGCTGCCTGGCGCGGCCCCGGCCCGGCTGCGCATCGGTTGATGTTTGGCGCGGCCGTCACGTTGTAGTCATAGTAGCTACCGCCTTTGCGGCCCCTGGCATCGGTCTCAATTGTTCACTCGGAACTGCTTCGGCCTCGGTTATGGGGTTTCTACGGAACTCCTTGCAGTTGTTCTCATTTCAACATCGGAAATGGCCTGGTGACCTATGACGATCCCTCTCAAATGGTCAGGTAAGCAGTACAACATTTGATGAACATCATTATGTCGCCCAACATGGTTTGGTCCCCACACATGCGGACTTCATGAGGCTGCTGTCCGCACCGAATTGCTAACCTCGTAGGAAAGTGAGGTGGCGAGCTGCATCATTTATGCGCGTAGCTAGGCTGAGCGGGAGTCTGCGGCAGACTTGCGTGCGGTTGCGGCCACGAACCGTTGCCAGCGTCTCTACATCACCTCACTGCCCGGGGCCCACGTCTGTGTACGTGCACCTCCCTTTTTGCAAGCGCAAATGCTTCTATTGCGATTTCCCAGTGGAAGCTGTGGGAGCGAGGAATACCTCAGGTGGCATGAGCAGGCCAAGCCACTCGTCCCCAGCTGCTGGCCTTGGCGTCATCAGCCACTGAGCACACCTGCCTAGTGCAAGCCTGGAATACACAGATGCTATGTGCTTGCTTGCTGCTGCTTGCAGCTGCACAACAGCGCATCACTGACTACGTTCAAGCCTTGCGCCATGAAATTGCTGCGATGCCCGTGCTGAACAGCATGCCCTTGCAGACCATATTCTTTGGCGGTGGGGTGAGACTGGGCGCTGCTGCTTTGCTGTGGCACATCCATATCCACAGGTTCATCCCGTGCAGTTCATCAGCCTCATCCCAGTGCAAACCCACAGCCTCAACTGATGGCTTCCCTCCCAGCAACCCGCATGTAAGCACAGCGGTGGCCCTGCACTGACACTTCATGTCATTGACATGTGGCCGCCATGCAGACCCCCTCCCTGGTGCCACCCGAGCAGCTGGCCCTCATCCTGGCAGACCTGCGCACCAAGTTTGGTCTGGCACCAGGTGCTGAGGTGTCCATGGAGCTGGATCCCGGCACCTTTGACCTGGCCAAGCTGCAGGCCTACAAGGCACTGGGACTCACCCGCGTCAGCATGGGCGTGCAGTCCTTCCAGCAGGCGTGTGACACCTCACCACACCGCCCCAGTTGTTGCAACACACATGATGCCCACTGTGGCAAGGGTACAGATTAAGTGGTAAACGCCCACTGGTTGTAAAGCACGCTTGCACGCATGTGAGCTGGGCTTGCATGCCATCATGCGCAGGAGCAACTGGAGGCATGCGGCCGGGCCCATGACCTGGCGGATGTGTTTGCAGGCATCATCGCCATCCAATCCAGCGGCATCCCCAGCTGGAGCCTGGACATCATGTCAGGCCTGCCAAACCTGAGCCTGCAGGCCTGGCAGCAAACCTTGGACACGGCGGTGGCAGCACAGCCCAGCCACATTTCTGTGTATGACCTGCAGGTCTGTCACGCCCTTGGGAGACTGGCTCAGGGCTAGGCATTCTGTGCATCACCCTGACTGCGTAGCCGGCAAAGCAGACACAGCCCTGGTCCTCAGTGATAATAGGTTGCATTGAGACAGGGCAGAGGGGTACCCGGTGATTGAGACAGGGCAGATCATGTGCATGCATTGAGACAGGGCAGATCATGCGCATGCTGAGACAGTGGCTGGTGGCTCTCAGCTGTGAGATGGCTGGGACAAACAAGCACCTGGCCTGCACGTATGCACACCACTCACCTCCTAACCTCTCAACTTCCCACCCTCTTCCCATCCTTGTTGTCCTTGGGCCCAGGCCTGGCTCAGGCCTGACTCAGCTGCACTGCCAGCCTGGCCCAGGGTGCAAGGCACCAGATGAGTAAGCGCCACCACCGGCATCTTTACAGTGCCTGTGCTGCAGGCAGTGAAGCCCAGTCAGACCACGGCCTGGCCTCACGTCCCAACCCTCGCCTCTACCCTCCCGTTCCCTGACCCCAGGTGGAGCCAGGCACCCCCTTTGCCCGCAAATACCAGCCTGGGGCTGCACCGCTGCCCACCGACACTGAGGCCGCTGCTATGTTTGCGGGCGCCACCCTGACGCTGCGCCGTGCGGGCTATGAGCACTATGAGGTCAGCAACTACGCGCTGCCGGGCCACCGCTGCCGACACAACCAGGTAAGGCTGGAGCGGATGGCCAGGTGACCAGGGGTTTGACACAGGTCAGGTGGGCCGGGGTGTGAGTCAGAGTGTCAAGAGCAAAATTGGCTGGGCTTGAGCGTGTTGGGGTCCCAGGTTCTGTGGAGTTCAGTACTCTGATGGTGGGTTTAAGAGGATAGCATCCTCAATGCTGTGCGGCTCAGCCTTGTACCCAACAGTGCCTTAGTGGGAGGTGATTGCCACCTTACCTACAGGCCTGCCTTGCTGCCTGTAGTACTGTGTGGCACTGTTGGCTGTAAGGCTGGGACTCACAGCTGGGTCCCGGAGTGGTCACGCTGCAGCACCCTTCTGATCCCATGGGGCGCATCCACAACAGCGGCCCAAGCATTTGTGGGGTGGTGTGTAGGGCTGTGCACCGACTTGGTGAACCACACCATCAGCATGTTATGGCTGCCTGCTGCTCCTTGGAAAGTTGTGGTGCATGTGGCGGTGTGATGCCAGACCAGGCACCAACTGAGTGTGCTGGCCTGCAGGTGTATTGGGCAGGTGCCCCCTACTACGCCTTTGGCCTGGGCGCTGCATCCTACCTTGAAGGCCGTCGCTTCTCTCGCCCTGCTGCCATGAAGGCATACATGCAATGGGTACAGGAGCAGCAGCCTGGGGGGCCGCTGCCTGGGGCGCACTCAGCACCTGAGTCTCTGGTACGAGGGTATGGGCACAGAGGACTAGCACAACAGAGACAAGCAGGGCGCCAGACCAGGGCAGGCCGGCAGGGCAGTGTGGGGCTGAGTCACCTGGGTGGGGCTAAGCAGGCGGAGCTCCCTTCTCTATGGAAAGGTTGCCCTGAAATCTCGCATTGGTAGCCCATTTTGCAAGGGCTGAGGTTGAGGCAACTGTATCCTCCTCCCTGGCAGCAGACCTGTGCAGTGTGTGTGGGTGCATGTGTGTGTGTTTGACCGCTGGCCTAGATTCAAAGCTGGTGGCCAGTCTGTGGCTATGGCATCATGTTTGCGGTAGCAGCAGGCTGCGAGTACGTGCCCTGTTACAGCCATCATGCAGCAAGGGCAAGACATGTTTGTGCTTTGCTAATCCCTTTGTGGGTGATGAGGGCGAGGCTGGTGGGGTGGCTGCGATCAGGGCTCTGTGGGGCTCTGGGGCGTGTCATGGGTGGCGAGAGTGCTGCCACAATGATACCCTGAGGTGGTGTGGTCGCTAGTATGCTCAACCCACATGGATGCCTGCGCCTTGCTCAATAGCTATGGTGCATTGCTTAGTGGCACCCTGGCAGCGAGACCTTGCAACAGTGCTGACCTGGCTCACCTGAGTTCCATTGTCTGTAGTGCCGCATGACACTAAAACGGGGTCTTTACGCAGCAGCCATGCCTGCTAGCCGGCCCTCTGCGTGCAGGAGGACCGCATGCTGGACACCGTCATGCTGCGGCTCCGCACGGCTGACGGTCTTGACCTGGCCGAATTCGCGTCACACTACGGCGAGCAAGCCGCGGAGCTCCTCAAGCGAGCCGTGGAACCACATGTGGCGTCCGGACGTGTCCTGTTGCTCCCTGACCAATCTCAAGACCTGTCTAGCGACGTGCCCAGCAAGCGGATACGATTGTCAGACCCTTTGGGTTTCCTTGTATCGAACAGCATCATATCAGACGTTTTCGTCAGATTGTCGGATATGACACAAAAACTGTAGTTATGACCAAGCGTCTGTCACGTTGTGGCGAGCCACGAGTTGGCAATGAGGGTTTGACCTTCGCTAGCTCGTCTTTGCAATGTCACTACCCAGTAGATCGTACCACAACGTACAATTGCACGCATGTCAGCAATCAAATACTGCGCAGTACCAGAAAAACCAAGTGGCTTCTGGAGACTGCATGTCCAACATCCATCCATCCGACTCGCCAACATCGCAATAAAGACAACTACAGATGAGGTAGGCCAGCGTACCGATGCTTTCTTGGCTTGTAAATGAAGCCGTGGTGCCTATGCGATGGGTCGTGCATGCGTTGTGCGGCAGCCCCGCTGATACTGACGCTGCGACTGCATGTCCAACCGTCACAATCCGGCCACGACCCTGATCACACCTGATCCTACCAGTCAAACCACGTCGATGCCAAATGCTGACTACGTGGCCCCGCTAATGTTCCTGCAGCAGAGCAAATCACACCTGTCGGACAGTCACGCTCCCGCGCCTCCTCGCCAACATCAAGACGCGGTCCACCTCGGCAGCCTGGCCGATCCCGGGACACTCGTCCAGAACGATGCTCTTTAGCATGGGCAGCCCACTGCCACGCGCGCTTCCCACGACGCTACCCTCCGCCTCTTCCTCGGTGCCTGAGTCACAGCTAGACAGGATGTCGCTCCCACAGCGACTCATAGAGTGATGGTCATCTCCTAGCTTCTCGTTGAACGGCAACCCGTTGCCGCTGCAAGCATCGCGCCGCGCTCGGGCCCCGCGCCGGCCACGTCGTGCCGGACAAGGGAAGTTGTTCGCCACCAACTGCTCAAGTAACACAGACGTGACGCAGTAGAACGCGACTAGGTGCAGCGACGCCAGGGCCGGCAGGCCAGTAAGCAGATGCACGACACCCGCGTCATTGATGCCTGTAGAGTTGTGCAGTTGCAGATGTCGAAGGCTCGTAGCGCTGCTGCTCAGCGACGATCGCAACGATTGCACTTCGTGGGAGTGAGCGACCTGTAGCAGGTAAGCCACTCAGGGGATGAGAGCACTACGCTGAGAGCAAGGTCGACTTGCAGGAGAGCGACTGCCCCTGTAATGCTTACAAAGCACTACAGGGGCCGTAGTAGGGGCCAGGGCAGGGGCTGGGGGTCAGTCACCTCGCTGAGGTCTAGTAGGCGCAGGCGGGTCAGGCAGGTCAGGTGGCCCAGCAGCTCACAGGCGGGCTCCACCTGCAGCCAGCACCACATGCAGCAGCTGGAGGGAGAAAAAGAAAAAGAAGAAGAAGAAGAAGAAGAAGTGTACTCCGGCGTGGAAGCTGGCCTGAAGCCTGCAGCTGCGCACGGTTCCTTAGCTCACGCCCCTTTTAAGGAGTCACTCTTTGTACTACTCTGGCGTGGAAGCGGAGGGGGTAAAGGGAGGAGCCTTCGCCTGCTCCCCCCCCCTGTCTTGAGTGACAGGGTCTGATTATTGCACCTCTGCCCTGGCTCTGTTGACCAAGCTTGTTGCTTGTCTGCTGCAGTGTAGAGGGTGCTGGTTGCAGGACCTACAACCAACTACGCTGATTCTGCTTAACACCCACCACCCCACCCCTGATGCGACAGAAACTATGCAGAACCTACAACCAACTTATCTCCCACCCCTGTTGCCCTTCCAACCCCTGCATCCATGTTGCAGGCCTTACAACCAACTTAGCTCCCACCCCTGCTGCCACAGGCCCTGCCCTGCCCTGCCTCGCACTGCCTGCCTGCACCCTGGGCCCTGCCTCCTACCCCAAACATATCCCGTGCCCTGCTCTCCCCCCATCCCCTCATCACCCCTCCCCTCATCTGCCCCTCTCTTGCCTGACCACCCCTCCCCTCCAGTCCCCCTCTCACGCCCCGCCCCGACCCACCGCCACTGGCGCCAGCTGTCCCACCATCAGGCTGCGCACCCGGCCCAGCGCCGGCCCCAGGTACCTCAGGCTGGTGCGGGCCACCCCCTGCAGCCCCCCTCCCAGCCAGAGGCTGTGCAGCCGAGGAAACAGGCGCCCTGGGCGTGACAGACGCCAGGGGCCCTCCCCCAGCCCCTGGCCACCCATCTGCTGCCCGGGCCCAGGCCACTGCCCAGCACACCCCTGCTGGCCTTGTGGCACCTGCTGCTGGCTCAACTGCTGCTGGGTGCACAGCTGCGGTAGGGGGGCGGAGGAGGGGCCTGGGAGGTCAGGGGCGGGGGGTGGGGTGCTGTCCCACAGCCAGCCGTGAGGGGTGGCTGTGGGGTGGGTCTGGGGGGGGGAGCGGGTGGCTAGCTGGAGCCAGGGTGGGAGGTGAGGGGGGGAGGGGCAGTGTGCAGGCGCTGGGTCTGCTGCCACAGGGGCTGCAGCCCCTGCTGCTGCTGCTGCTGCTGCTGCGGATGATGATGATGAGCTTGCTGCTCCTCCACACGCTGGTGAAGGCGTCCACTGGAGCGATGGAGGTGAGCTGGCTGTTGCACAGGCCACCTCTGATGAGGGACAGGGGCCAGACGGGGAGGCAGAGGCAGAGGGGGCGGAGGAGGAGGAGGAGGAAGAAGGCGTGGTCAAGGTGACACAAGGTTGCAGCCCTGCTCTTTCTGCACCGCTGGCTGCTTGGCCGCTGTCAGGAGGACCCTCGTGTGGAGGCAGAGCTTGAAGGTGGAGGGGGTGTCGTGGCAAGAGCAGAGGGGGCATGATGTCATGGGGGGGAAGTGTAAGGCCAGGGGCCACCAGCTGTTCATCACCAGTCGCAGGTGCAGCCCCTGCCCCCGCCCATGACGCGGCGCCTGGCCCTGCCCCTGCTCGCCTCTGCCCACACGAGCCAGCTGCAGAGTGTGGAGACAGGGACGTCGTGGACGGGGCAGGGGGCGGGGGCGGCAGCCAGGAGCAGGGGCGGCAGCTGGTGGCTCTGGGGCGGGAGGGGGTGGGCAGGGCAGGGGCGGTCAGGGGCCCCTCCAGGCTGAAGTGACCATCAACCTATGGCAACGCATAGGAAGCACGGCACATGAGTGGAGCTAGGTTTGTCAGTCAGTCTCTGTCCCTCCCCCCATCCCCTGACCTTCTCTGCCCACCTCTGCCCTCCTCTGCCCTACCCTCCCCTGACCTTCCCTGCCCCCCTCTGCCCTCCTCTGCCCTACCCTGCCCACAAGAAGTGCCTTGGCGGCTGATGTACAAGCAAGCCCCACAGATGCGTGGTAGCAGGCGGCGTCAAAAGCCTCAAGGCCGGGGCACCTTCCTACCACCTTCCCATCCCTATGATGCATGCACCACCACCACCACCTGCAGATTGCAACCCGGCCACCAAGCAGCGACCATGCAAGCAAAACGATCACCAGCACCCTCTGCCAGCTGTCTGGTGAGACCCCACCACCTCTCCTGTCACATGTCAACCACCTGTACCCACCACCCAACCTCCCTCGTCAGCCACCAACCAACCAACCAACTCAGCAACCAACCAACCACCCGACCACCCACCTGCAGGAACACGAGGCTGGGCAGTGTTGCCAGAGCTTGCCAGCTGGTCTGCTCTAGCGTGACATGGCTGCCCAGCAGCAGGTACTGCAGGTTGGTTAGGCGGGACAGCTGATGCAGGTCGGCGGGGTCACGCAGGTGTAGGTTCAACTCCTGCGACCGGGAATGGTTTTTTTTCATGGGGTGTGTCAGGTCAGGGTTGGAGATATCAGTGGGGGTGAGGTTGGGAGGTGCGGCAGGGAGGGTAGGGCAGGAAGGGTGGGTGGGTGGTTGGGTGGGTAGGGTAGGGCGGCAGGGAGGGTGGGAGGTGGGGGAGAGACACACAAGGCCGTTGTTGCAGGCAGGCAGAGGGAGCACAGGGATCAGGGGGATGGCAGTGGAGGGGAGCAGGGGTAGGTCCAGGTCAGCAGGGCAGTGGAGGGGCAGCGAGGATTTCAAGGGGAGGGGGGTAACACATGGCTGGATGAGCTTGGTAGGCAGGGGGCAGGACAAGGTGGGGCGAGACAGTAGGCCCAGCAGGCAGGTAGCTGAGGGCTTGCAGCAGGCAGGTGGGCAGGCAGCAGTGTGCTCACCAACTCGGCCAGGCGGGGCAGGGCCGCAAGATGCTCCAGGGCGCTGCCATCCACTAAACCCAGGTCCTGCAGCCATGCAGCCATGCAGCCATGCAGCCATGCAGCCATGCAGCCATGCAGCCATGCAGCCACGAAGCCAACGGCTTGCATTGTGACGTCTCTTCCAGGCTACGGCCTACGGTTTGTGCACTGCCAGCGAATGACATCGGGCTGCAAGCACGACCTACCCCTCAAGACTCAGCCCCTTCCAGCCTCTCCTTCCCACCACAAGCACAGGCCACCCATGCCTCCCCCCTCCGCGCCCTCCCCCCACCGCTGCCCCTCCTCCCCACCTCCGGGTCCTCAGGCCTCTCCACGCTGCTGCTGAGCACCAGACTGAGGCTATCCAGCCGGCTCAGCCTGCTCAGGCCAGCCAGCTCCTCGCTGCTCAGCCAGCAGGGGTTGTCCAGGTGCAGCGAGGTCAACTGCCCCAGCCTGCAACCAACACAGCAGCAGCAATGGCAGCAACAGCAGCAGCGGCAGTTGCATTGGCAGCAGCAGCAGCAGCAGCAGCAGCGGCAGCAGCAGCAGGTAACTGCATCGCTAAAGTAGCCCAAGCCTTCCCAGCTTGCCCCAGCTCTGCCGCAGACAGCTACCAGCCAGCTTCTAGACAGCTTCAGACAGCTTCCACCCCGTTTCCGGCCAGGTGCAAGTGGCACCACCTGAGCGACAGGGCGTCGTACAGTCTCAGGTGGCAGGCTGTGGTGATGTGCAGGCTGGTAAGGCTGGTGGGCAGGCTCAGCGCTAGCAGGTCGCTGCACTCCATAGCCTCCCCCACATCCTGCACTCAGCCATGACATGATACACACACCCGTGATGAGGAACACCCACACCGCATGCACATTGCCACGCACCACAACAAGCACCACACAGCATGGGACCATGCATGGCTGGTGTGTGGCACACCCATGGCACATTGCCATGATTGGTTTGTGCTGACCTCCATGCCATGCAAGTGAGTAAGCAATGCAGCAAACCTGCAGCCACAGAGAATTTCTATATAATTCTCTTTGCATTGCAGGCTTCCCTGTATCATAGTGAATGGTGGTGCTGGTGGTGGTGGTGGTGGTGGTGGTGGTGGTGGTGGTGGTGGTGGTGGTGGTGGTGGTGGTGGTGGTGGTGGTGATGGTGATGATAGTGATAGTGATGGCGATGGCTGTGATGATTGGGATGTGGCCTGGACAGTCCTGAAGCCCGCCAATGTGCCTACTATCGGGGCTTGGCCTGGCCTGGCCTGGCCTGGCCTTGCCTTGCCACCTTTGCCCCCGCTGCCCAGCCTGACCTGCACGCCCCGCAGCCGGCTGCCCCGTGTGTACAGGGGCAGGGTCAGGGAGCGCCAGGGGAAGGCCTGGGTAGCCAGCAGCAGCGTCTCCAGACTCAGGTGTACCTCAGCAGCCTCCAGTGCTGCAGCACCCACTGGCCCTACTCCACCTAGCACCACCTCCTCACCAGCGCCCTCCTGCTCAGCCACCCCACCCTCACCTCCCTGCCCCTCCACCGAGCCATCCACCCCCTCGCCCTCCAACTCCTCCTCCCCCTCCTCCTCCTCGTCCTCCTCGTCTGCTGCTGCTTCCTCCTCCACTCCCTCGCCTTGTTGGTACTCAATGCCCTCATGGGCTACAGCACCACCTCCAGTACCACCTCCAGCATCAGCGCCACCGCCTGCTTCAACCTGGCCATTTCTTCTAAACTCTGCCCTTGCGCCTGTTTCTGCCACTGCCCCTGCATCCATCTCTGCCCCTGCTGCCCCTGCTGCCCCTGCTGCCCCTGCTGCCCCTGCTGCCCCTGCTGCCCCTGCTGCCCCTGCTGCCCCTGCTGCCCCTGCTGCCCCTGCTGCCCCTGCTGCCCCTGCTGCCCCTGCTGCCCCTGCTGCCCCTGCTGCCCCTGCTGCCCCTGCTACCCCTGCTGAACCTGCTGCCACAGTCAGCACCACCTCCACTGCTGCCGCAGTCTCTGTTTGTGCACAAGCTGTTAGTGACCTCACTGCTGAACCTGAAGCCTGTTCCTCAACTCCTTCCTCATGTACTTCTCCCTGCCCTCTCCCTGCCCCTGCTCCCGCTGCCACCGGCGCTGCTGCTGCTGCCTCTTGCACACTTGCTGGCCCTGACACCCCTCCTGCTGCTGCTGCCCCAGGCCCCCCTGCCCCCTCGGACATCAGAGGCAGTTCATCTTCTCCCAATGGCTCCAGGCCCCATCCCACCTCAACCCCTGGCCCCACGACCGTGCCCGTCCCCCCACCACCACCCACCCCCTGCTCTGCTGCTGCTCCTGCTGCTGCTCCTGCTGCTGCTGCTGCTGCTCCTGCTGCTCCTGCTGCTGCTGCTGCTGCTGCTGCTGCTGCATCCCAGCCAGTGGCTGCTATGTCCGCTGTGTCCAGGATCAGGCCAGTCAGTGCCACCCCTCCTGCCTGGCAGTGTTGCAGCAGCATTGGCAGCCAGCGATGGTTTTGGGGTCCAGCAGCATACCTGCAGGCACCCATCCAGCATCCAACCTCCTAACCAACACCAACTGCCTGCCATCTCCCAACCTCCCAACCACCACAAAAACTGACTGGCATGGACTAACGGCCATGAGCAGCCTGGCAGGCCTCTGGCCGCTGGTGCTGCTGCCATGGCCCTCAGCAGGCTGTGACAGCAGAGAAAACCCTCATCGCCCAGCCACACCCACACCCAGGCACAGCACAGCGCACCAGATCATCAGGTCTTAATGCGCAGCGTCCAGGGCACTACACAGGCGCAGCAAAGCCCACCAGCATCCCTGCCCTGCCTGCCCCTCTGTCGACCCTTGCCTCCGCCCGCCCCACTCACACGCCTGCATCAGGCCTAGTGCTGCTAGCTAGTCGGCTAGCTCTGGCACTTCCAGCTAGTCTCTCATGCTCACACGATGGAGCGCAGGGCGGGCAGGCGTAGGAGCAGTCCACTGGCCACCAGCTCCTCCACACAGCTGTCGCGCTGTATCTGCACCACCATCACAACCACCACAACCACCACAACCACCATCACCACCATCATCACCGCCATAACAACAGCAGCCAAACCCTGACCCTGACCCTGCCCTCTCCCCACCCCAGCACGTGCCTCAGCTGCTCATCCAGCTGACCTAGGGGGCCCCCCACAACACACTCCTTCCCACCCCCTCCATTTCCCCCTCATCCTCCCACTCCCACTCACCCTCCCCCACCACCCTCCCCTGGCCTCACCGAGACTGCCTCCACCAGGCCATCACACAGCAGCCTGTGCGCCTGGCAGCTGCGCCTGAGCGCTGCCACGCAGGGAAAGCTCAGGTGGCGCAGCACCAGGCTCAGGGCTGGGCCAGGCAGTTCCTCCAGCTTCATGGCAGGAGCGGCAGCTGCTTGGGCCCCTCCTACGGCCCCCTGACGCTCCTGCTGCTGCTCCTGCTGCTGCTGCTGCTGCTCCTCCTCAGACTCCCACCACTGACTTTCATGGCACTGCGGTGGGCAGTGGACTGCCGCGTACTCCTGCTGCTGCTGCCGGTAGACTTGCTGCTGTGGTTCTTTAGGCTGGGTCGATGCCGGGCCGCTCCCACACGGCTGATGGGAGTTGTCGGATGGCGCGCAGCAGGCCGCCGCAACCTCGCCCAACCCCTGACGATGTACGAGTACTCGTACGGGGCCCGACATCACTAACGGCTGGTGGAGTTCCTGCCCACATCGCTCCTTTATGTCCACAAACTGCTTGGTAAGGGATGATGTGGAGCAGGTGCTGCAGGTTGACAAGTGCGACGAGGGGCAGGTTGACAAGTGCCGCGAGGTGTTCGGCCAGCAGACACCAGTCACTGCGCGCAATGCTCCCAGGAAGTAGGACAGCCAAGCTGCCCAGCATCGCGACAAAAACGCGGCGAGCAGTAGGTGCATACTACTTTCCAGCAGAGCTTCCTTCATTGCTATCAGTTCCTCCCGTGCCCAGCTGGTAGCAGCAGGCAGTCCGAGGGAGCAGTGTTGATGTCACACTACGGCGTACCACTCTCTTTGTCTTGTTACACAACCAATCGCAAAGCTCTGTGTCTAGCAAGATGCCTCGCAACAGCAAGGAGGCCGCCAGCAGCGGCGAGAGAGGCCTGTTCCGTGATACAGCGAAATATGCCTCTAAGTTCTCCTGGGTAAAGGCACAGAACCGCGACGAGTATCGTAAGCAAGTCGCAGAGGTGAGTTGACAGAGCAGTGAGCGGCGTGTGCCGCACTTGCCCCGGCACCAGGCAACATCGTGTCGCTCCCCCGTCTTTCCTGTGACTCACGACAAGTACGCTGCTGCGCCTTACATTGGGCGATGCGTCGCTTGGCACCAAGTTGCAACCACTGCTATACATGCAGGTCGCTGCGGTCGTTGGTGCTGTGGCGGTCGTGCTGGCCGCCGACTGGGTGTGGAAGTACGTGCAAGAGGAAAGGGCAGGCAATCGCGCAGCAGTCGCAGCGCAGGCTGCTGAGCGTGTGGTAGAGCGAGTGCAGTCTGGACAAAACAGCCGTGGTGCTCCCGCCCTCCGGGCTCTGCCGGTTACGGCAGGGAGCAGCTGTGACGATGCAGTGGCCACCGTCCTACTGCCACGCACGACAGCAAGGAATGCAGCCAGCAGCGGTGTGCGCAGCCCTTGCCGGCAGGGATTCTTGGCGATGCGCCTCAGTGCACCGGCCCTCCGGCCATTTACCACGGCCTCCATGCTGCGCTTGATGTGAAGTACATGTCGCTTGCGTGATGTTCGTCGGCTCGGTGCCGACCCAGCTGCATGCATGTACATGGGTATGAGGTGTGTTGTGCGTGACTGCGGTGTTGCTGGGTTAGATGCAAGTGTAGCCAGGTGCAGGGCTGTGCTGGGCAGTGTCAAGCATGCCAACTATCATTTATATTTCATTAGGTTACGGTTACAGGGTCTAAACATTGTAGGTCCTCGTGAGGTAGTCAATTGTAGGTACAGCCCTCGTGAGGGAGTCAAGTATGGCCAGAGTTGTAATTGGAAACAGGCCGCAAGGCAGGTGTACCCAACTAACAGAAAATGACATGGAACCGACCCCTAGTAGTAGGACGGCTGTAATTCTGCACTCACTGCGCCAAATATAATACTAGATGATTCAGAATGTAGGCACTCAGGCAGCTACCTTAAACCGATCCAGAATGATAATGCACTCAGTAGGGCGTGCACAGCAAAGCATCAAAGTTTGTGATTCAAATTTGAGCCGTTGCTGGTCACCCCTCCCATTGAACCACCAACCCCTTTCACGGTTAGGGACAACGGCTTTGTCGGACTCATTTCTGCACGGATTTACACGCGGATTGAAGCGTCGGGGTGCGGCTGCGCTGAGCCATACGCTGAGCTGGTCGGGCATGTTGTCGGGTATCCGACCCTACTGTGCCTGCGGACTTGCTGTACGTTTACCCAGTAGCAGTGAGTCCCTGATTAACGCGATGGATAGTGCGCAATGTGCGAGGAGCCGTCCTCATGTCTAACATCATGACTTACATGTGCTGGCTCAGGGGGTTTGGAACTAGAGACCACTGCAGAAGCATAGCTGGGCGTGGAAGCCCCTTGTTTAATAGGCTCCAAAAGGTGGGCTAAATCCTCCATGCTGCCCCACATTGTTGATGTCAGTATGGCAACCATCGAAGTGAATCGAAGTCTCAAGCCCTGCGTCACTAGCTAGGGAACTCCACTATGGACCCCCTGCCAGGTTCTCAACACTTCCCAAGATTTCCCAAGAGGGGTTATTAGAAGCTGGCGTGTCCACATGCCTGCAGGCATGGGCTTGTCCTCCAAATTCCACCCCTACAAACGGCAGGGGGGCCAGGCTGCCCGCTGTGCGTGTTGTGTGAGGTCTAAGCCAGCTGGCAGCACAGGCTGGGTGGAGATCCATGTGAAGGGGGAGGCAGCTTTCTACAGATCCGGATGCAATCACATAGCCATCGGCCAGGTCACAGCCACGATGTCTGAAGTCATCACGGCTTGCGACAACCTGAAGCCCGCACTGATTCCACTAGCCCACAGGACTTGCGCTGAGGCTGCTGCAGCTGCGCTTGCCATGGGCAAGCGGTTGCAGGGGCAGGAGCCAGCCAGCCAGCTGCAGCCCATGCCCAGTCTTTGCTTCACACCCACGCAAGCAGTTGCGCAGCCTGGGCCAGCCCATGCGCCCTGCCCCACCCATCTCCCAGACCAACCATCCTCGCACCCATCACAGTCCCAACTGCAGGGGTCCAGCCAGCACCACCCGGCCCTACCTGCACTGCTGCACCTACCGGGGCTCACTATCCTCACTAGGCCTGCCATTAACCCTGTGACCTCACCTGCCGAGGAGCAGCAGCCCATCATGTGAGTGCCCCTGCTGGATGATGGGCTGACATGGCAAACCAGCTGCATAGCATCAGTTGCACACTCAGGTTGCAGCCTGTTTTTGCCCATTCCACCTAGCATCCTGGTGGTAGCACCACTCGTCACATTCCTGTGTGTGGTGTCATGCAGACACACCACTGAGGAGCAGGACGAGCAGACCATGCCCCCAAGCATGCCCAAGCAACAGCAGGACTGCGCCACCGCAAGGTGCGCTTTTCACTCCTCAGCCCTAACCTGCACCAGCTCTGCCTTGCAACAGCCTTGCCCTGGCTATGGCCCTAGCCTGACCTTCGCTGAACTGCCCTGCCCTTCTTTGGTCCTTTGGTCCTTTGGCTGCAGGGCAATTGCTGCTGAAGTTCTCCAGCAGATACAACAAGTACCCGCACTGCTGCGCCTTCTGCGGTCACAGCCTGATAGCAGGGTGATGCTACAGTTGTCAACACTGCAAGATACTGAGGTACAGCTTGGCCGACTGGAGTTTGCGCTGCAGCACATCATGCAACCCAGGTAAGAAGGGAGGGAGGGGCAGGGCGATGGGCAGGGGCGGGGGGTGGGGCTGGGAGTGGGGACAATGAATGAGGCACATGTAGAGGTGAAGGTACAGATGAAGGTACTGCTACTTGCATGCTACCTGCCATGATGTGCTGCAGGCCCTTCTCGACATCCCAGTTGGCAGCAGTACCTGGGGAGCAGGGTCCTGGCACCCCCGCACCCTTGCAGCAGGGTGCCATCCACTTCGAGGTCAAGACGCCGGCTGCCAGCGTTCCACCAGCCTCCTGCCCTGGTCCCAAATCCTCCCCTCATCCCAGCCCTCGCCACCGCCTCACTCCACACCACAGCCCCCGCACCAGCCCCCGCACCAGCCCCACCCCCAGCCCATGCCCCTGCCCCTGCCCCAGCTGCAGCCCTAGCAACAACCCCTGCCCCTGGCACGACCTAAACCTGGCCTGTCTGGCACCATCCCCCCTCCACAGCCCCAGCCCGCCTCCACCAGCCGCCCCCCCCGCAAGTGCAACCCGTGCTGTCACAGCGCAACTCAGTGCACCACACACCGACAGGGGCAGGAGCAGGGAGAGGGGACGGAGCAGGGAGAGGGGCAGGAGCAGGTCAGGGACAGCACCTCCCACCCATGCCCCTCCCACCCATGCCCCTACCACCCATGCGGAGAACCAGCAGCAGCAGCAGCAGGAGCCGTGTAAGCGTAGGAAGCGCGAATCAGCAGCGGGCCCCCGTGACAAGCAGTTTGAGCGCATGGGTCAGGAGGTAATGGAGGTGTTTGGGCGCTGTGGCTCAGCAGAACAGCAGGCTCAGCTGTTGGAGAAAGTGCTCACCAGCCCCCAGCTGCAGCTGGCAGTGCAGCAAGCCATGGAGCAGTGTGCCCGGCTCTATGAGCATGCACAGCTGCTTCTATCCTGCTGCAAGGATCCAGGTTGAGTGGTCACAGACTGCATGTGCATGTGCCCAATGCATGACCCCCGCACCAAGGTGTGTGTGTATGAGGCCCTCCACCACAAAGCCCTTTGTGGCCATGCCCATGGTCGATCAGAAGAGGGATGACAAGCATTGGGACGATGAGTGCCTCACCCTTCTGTGCTCATTTGCACCAGACAGCGTGATGCAGCTGTGCACCTTAGGCAAGAAGCTGAGCGTGAAGATGTTAACTGAGTATTGCAAGGCAGTGGGGTTGTATGTCCCAGCCGGCACATTGCGTGCTGACCTACGATGCATGGTGCTGGAGCATCTTAGTGAGCAGGCAGAGTGCGATTGAGCTGGCTGTGTAAGATGACGTTACGAAAGCTGGGCTCCATGCGTAAAGTGTACCGCAGTGTACCGCAGCGGAGAACTCTGCATCCTGCGTTGTGGGTGTTGTGAAGCAGCACTTAAAAGGCCCATCGCGCAGAGCGGAACCGTTCGCATGCCTGGCAGACTGCCGGTCACCGTGGGTGCCAGCAGCTCGGGCGCGCAGGCGCAAGCGCTGCGCAGAGATAAGGCGTTCCGCGTAAAAATGACAAGTCAACTCTCACCAGGCACGCCGCAAAGTCAAATGTCCCTTACGTGGTGGTTCAATGGGAGGGGTGACCTGCTGCGCATGCAGTCGTCGCTGGGACCACCCGCGTCGCTTAGGCTGCTCTACCTGAGCATGCGCGCCGGCAGCGGCAGTCGGATTGGAAAGCGGTTGCGGCGATGTGGCAATGTGTTGTGGGGAACAGGCCTAGGCCACCCGCAGCCGGCTCTGTCTGAGTGTGACCTGCGCTTCTAGTGTGAGACGGTGTACTTAAGCTGTGCCTTGGGCCTGCGCTTGTGGGCATTGACGTGCCTCCTTCGCAAGTATAGTAATCGCTCTTGCAATGGCACATAGGGTATCCGCAGTGGCAACCGTAGTGCACTGCTATGCATTCGAACTTGTTCCTAGATCGTGGACTCTTTTGTGAAGGGCATTGACGTGCTCCCTTCGCAGGTTATAGGCCCACGTCGCTGCCGTGTGCAATTTAGACATCGCAAAGTGCAGCCCGCTTGAATGAGCAACGCTGAGACGTGCAACCGGTGAGCCCGTTGCAATGATAGCCGTGGCCGTGCGGGAGAAGCTAGGCCAGCGCCACAACTCTCCCCCTCAAGCCAGGCCAACACAGTAGGAAGCTAAAGCGCTAAGCGTCAACAGAAGATGCTCAAGTACAGATAACATACAACAAATGCATAGTGTACATGCAGGTCATGCGTGCAAACAGACATACGCAGCCAGGCACGTGCCAAGACTGGCACAAGCAGACGGACTCCACACGGTCAAAGCACAAAGCTCAAGCTAGCTCAGCCCACACCCATGCCAACCTTGCACGACACGAACTTGAGACCAAGCAACACCTTGGTAAGCGCATTCACGACCATGTCTGCCGTGGGGTAGTAAGAGAACTCCACCTCTCCACGCCACACACGTTCACGTGCCATGTGGTGCATGATAGCAATATGCTTGTTGCGCTGCGACTCCACTGAGTTCTTTACCAAAGCTACCGCACCCTGACTGTCGCATAGGATGAGGACTGGATCAGTGACTGCACAGAGCTCGTGCAACAGCTTGCGCAGGAACAACGCTTCCCAGGTGGCGTCAGCAGCGGCGTGGTACTCGGCCTCGGTGGTGGAGGTGGCCACGGTGGTTTGGATCTTGTTGCGCACTGACACGGTGGCGCCGAACAGGATGAAGACATAGCCTGTGGTGCTGCGCCGGGACTGCTTGCAGCGGGCATAGTCGCTGCCGCAGGATCCCACCAGCTCCCCGCTGCAGCTGCCCCTGAAAACCAACCCTTGCCCCGCTGTGCCCCGGAGATACAGCAAGGCCCCTTGTGCTGCCTGCTCATGCCCCCGTATGGGCGCCTGCATGTAGCGCGTAAGCTCCCCCACTGCGAACGCCGGGGCACGTGCAGGTGGACAACCACAGTTGGCCGCCCACCAGCTCGCGGCAGCGCATCGTGTGCTGTTCGTTGGGCTGCTCACCCTCCTTCACTTGCTGCGTGCCAGGGGAGAGTGACAGCTGGCGGGGGCTGCACTCTGCCAGACCAAAGTAATGCAACAGGTGTTTGATGTAATGCTGTCGCATCGGCCGCAGGATGCCGGCAGCGCGGTCAAAGCTATTGCGCATCCTTAGAAAGGCAGCTGCCTGCCCGAGGTCGTGCACGTCAAAGGCTTGCTGCAGTTGCTGCTTGACCTCCTGCACCGCTGCCTCGTCTGCGTTGGCAAGGACGAAGTCGTCGACATACACGAGCATGTGCACCGCGCTCCCGCTGCTTGTGTGCAAGCTAAAGAGGCTGGGGTTTGCTGCTGAAGACCGGAACTCAATCTGCTCCAACTGATCGCGCAAGCACAGGTACAAGGCTCGGGGGGCCTGCTTGAGCCCATACACTATGCGTTGCACCTTTCCACCATATACCCATCTAACTGCTTAATTACAATCTGCGGGTCTGAGTCTGTGAGCTTGCTATTAAGGAAAGCCGTCTACCTGCCAAAGGCCCCACCCCTTCTTCACTGCTTGGGCAAAGATAAGGCGCTGACTGGTGTGCATGAACACCGGGGCAACGACGGCGTCCTTAAAGTAGCCCACCCCATCCCGCTGCCTAAACTCCGTCACCACCCAACGAGCCTTGTACTTGACAATGTTGCCGTCTGAGCCCCGCTTGACCTTCAGGACCCAGCGGCCCCGCAAGACAAACATGCCATGATGCCTACTGACCAGCTTCAAAGTCTGCTTGGCTTGCTGGCTGGCCATCTCTGCATCCATCGTACGGCCCCACTCCTCAGCATGGGGCCTAGACATGGCCTCGCTGAAGGAGAGAGGCTCAGCGGGCTAGCTGACAGCGCCCCCAGAGTTCCCCCTGCTCTCTGCACCCTCTCGCTCACTGCCACTGCAGCTGTTGCTTTCGTATTGAGCGGAGTATCACAAAGTGACGAAGTCGGGGAATTCCACGCGCTTGCGCACGCGCTCAGAACGACGCCGCTCAGGTGGCACAAGAGCAGGGCGCAACGCGGGCACAATGTCGGGGTTGCAAGCATCCATCCCCTCTAAACTGCCCAAACCTCCAGCCCCGCCTAGGCTAGCCCAGCCTGCCCCTGCACCATCCCCACCTCAACTATTTGGAGCAACAGGGGGTCCACCCCTACTGCCCGCTTGTCCCCCGCTGTTGTTGTAGCTGCCGCTGCTTTCCCCGACGTGGTTAGTGCTGTGTCGGGCGGGGGTGACGGCGGGGGTGACAGAAGGGGTCCCTCCCCTACCGCCCATTGTACCCTGCTGCATCCCACCCTGCTCCCTAGGCTGCTCCCCAGCTGCACTATCCCCTCCCCTGGGCGCCACGGCACTGGGCGGGGCAACCATGTCACCCGGAGTAGGTGCGCATGGCACGGGAGCGAAGCGACGCAGAACTGCTTGCTCGTCAAAAACCACGCTCTTGCTTACATGAAGCCGACCCTCTGCCCACACCTGGTAGGCCCTGCCCCCCTCCTCATAGCCCACAAACACCCCATTGATGCCCCGGCTGACCAGATTGCTGCTCGGCTCGATGTCGTGCACCCAAGCTTGGCAACCCCACACGCGCAAGTGATGTATGTCGGGGAAACTGCCATAGCAGGCCTCATGGGGTGTGCAGGGCTTGCCTGCCACTAGGCGCATGTTGTGCACGTGCACAGTTGCCATCACGACACAACCCCAGAAGGAGGCTGGCACCCTAAAGGCTAGCATCATAACACGGACGCACTCCATGACTGTGCGGGTGACACGCCCTGCGCTGCCATTCATGGTGAGGGTGCGGGGGGCTGTTTGCTGGTGCGCGATACCCTCGCTGTGCAACCACTGTTGTGTCTCAACATTGTTGTATTAACCACTGTTGTATTCCCCCCCCCGTTCTGTGCGCAAGTACACCACCTTGTGCCCCAACCAACGCTGCAAGAGCGTGACCATGTCACGGAGGGCTGCCGGAGCATCTGACTTGTGCTTGTTGAGCACGACAGCCAGCAGCCCATTGACCTCGTCAAGCAGACTGACAAAGTAGCGCATGCCGTCAGGCGCGGCTGCAGAGTACCGACCGGTGACGTCACCGACATCGTTGTGCACCAGCAGCAGCGGAAGCGTAGCGGTGACCCCTAGCCCCGCATTATGCCTGGCCTCTAGGCTGGTCTGCTTGCCCATGACGCAGGGTTCGCACAGCTCACTGGCTGCCGCCTCACACTGGGCGGCGGTGATTGAGGTGCCCCGCACCATGGCCCCTCGCAGCAACCGAACCAACTGGCGATACGCCGCGTGCCCCAGGCAGTGATGGAGGACCAAAGGGTCATTGGAAGTGCGTGCTGCAAGGCCAAAGCCGCCGGCGACGGGAACCGGCTTGCTGTCGAGCAGGAACAGAACCTGCTCTACCTAGGTGCCCCTGGCGCTGTGCTTAGCCCCGGGCATGTTGATGGTGCAACCATACAAGGTGAAGTGCACACTCCCCCCCTGGCCTGGTGGCCTTCCTCACGGAGACAAGGTTGCTGTCCCCTTCGGGCACATACAGGACGTCCAACAGCTGCATAGCCCCCCCCAGCCCCCCCAAAGCACACCACCCCTTGCCTTGCGCCTCAATCCTCCCACCGTTGGCCACAATGATGTGGTGCGGCTCATGCAGGGACTGGTAGTCGTGCAACAGCTCGCGGTGTGGCGTGAGGTGCCGCGAGCACCCAGAGTCTAACACCCACTCAACAAAAAGCAGTGGCTTGGTGACAACGGAGAAGGCAACGCTGTTGCATGACACACTGCCAGGGTGCCGGCTAGGAGAGCTTGAGTCCAGGCCACGAGCAAAGCTTCCCCAACCAGACGCAGTGCTCCCCCCGGGGACCCGGGGTGGGAGGCTTGACAACCCCGCTCAAGGCGCACCAGTGCCCGAACCGCCCTGTCAGCCCTAAACCGCGCTCGCCTTTGCCATCATGGCGTGGGGCCCCTTCGCCCCGCTCGAGCGGGGTTGTCAAGCCTCCCACCCCGGGTCCCCGGGGGGGGGCACTGCGTCTGGTTGGGGAAGCTTTGCTCGTGGCCTGGACTCAAGCTCTCCTAGCCGGCACCCTGGCAGTGTGTCATGCAACAGCGTTGCCTTCTCCGTTGTCACCAAGCCACTGCTTTTTGTTGAGTGGGTGGTAGACTCTGGGTGCTCGCGGCACCTCACGCCACACCGCGAGCCGTTGCACGACTACCAGCCCCTGCATGAACCGCACCACATCATTGTGGCCAACGGTGGGAGGATTGAGGCGCAAGGCAAGGGGTGATGTGCTTTGAGGGGGCAAGGGGGGGTTATGCAGCTGTTGGACGTCCTGTATGTGCCCGAAGGGGACAGCAACCTTGTCTCCGTGAGGAAGGCCACCAGGCCAGGGGGGAGTGTGCACTTCACCTTGTATGGCTGCACCATCAACATGCCCGGGGCTAAGCACAGCGCTAGGGGCACCTAGGTAGAGCAGGTTCTGTTCCTGCTCGACAGCAAGCCGGTTCCCGTCGCCGGCGGCTTTGGCCTTGCAGCACGCACTTCCAATGACCCTTCAGTCCTCCATCACCGCCTGGGGCACCCGACGTATCGCCAGTTGGCTCGGTTGCTGCGGGGGGCATGGTGCGGGGCACCTCAATCACCGCCGCCCAGTGTGAGGCGGCAACCAATGAGCTGTGCGAACCCTGCGTCATGGGCAAGCTTACAAGCCTGGAGGCCAGGCATAATGCGGGGCTAGGGGTCACCGCTACACGCCCGCTAGTGCGGATGCACAACGATGTCGGTGGCGTCACAGATCGGTACTCAACAGCCACGCCTAATGGCATGCGCTACTTTGTCAGTCTGCTTGACAAGTTCAGTGGGTTGCTGGCTATCGTGCTCATCAAGCACAAGTCAGATGCGCCGGCAGCCCTCCGTGACATTGTCACGCTCTTGCAGCGTTGGTTGGGGCACAAGGTGGTGTACCTGCGCACAAAACGGGGGGGGGAATACATCGGTGTTGAGACACATCAGTGGTTGCACAGCGAGGGTATCGTGCACGTGCAAACAACCCCCCGCACCCTCACCATGAATGGCAGCGCAGAGCGTGTCACCCGCACTGCTCCTCCTCATACTCCCACCACTGACTTTCATGGCACTGCGGTGGGCAGTGGACTGCCGCGTACTCCAGCTGCTGCTGCCGGTAGACTTGCTGCTGTGGTTCTTTGGGCTGGGTCGATGGCGGGCCGCTCCCACAAGGCTGATGGGAGTTGTCGGATGGCGCGTAGCAGGCCGCCGCAACCTCGCCCAACCCCTGACGATGTCCGAGTACTCGTACGGGGCCCGACATCACTCACGGCTGGTGGAGTTCCTGCCCACATCGCTCCTTTGTGTCCACAAACTGCTTGCTAAGGGATGATGTGGAGCAGGTGATGCAAGTTGACAAGTGCCACGAGGGGCAGGTTGACAAGTGCCGCGAGGTGTTCGGCCAGCAGACACCAGTCACTGCGCGCAATGCTCCCAGGAAGTAGGACAGCCACGCTGCTCAGCATCGCGACAAAAACGCGGCGAGCAGTAGGTGCATACTACTTTCCAGCAGAGCTTCCTTCATTGCTATCAGTTCCTCCCGTGCCCAGCTGGTAGCAGCAGGCAGTCCGAGGGAGCGGTGTTGATGTCACACTACGGCGTACCACTCTCTTTGTCTTGTTACACAACCAAAGCGCAGAGCTTCGTGTCTAGCAGGATGCCTCGCAACAGCAAGGAGGCCGCCAGCAGCGGGGAGAGAGGGCTGTTCCGTGATACAGCGAAATATGCCTCTAAGTTCTCCTGGGTAAAGGCACAGAACCGCGACGAGTATCGTAAGCAAGTCGCAGAGGTGAGTGGACAGAGCAGTGAGCGGCGTGTGCCGCACTTGCCCCGGCACCAGGCAACATCGTGTCGCTCCCCCGTCTTTCCTGTGACTCACGACAAGTACACTGCTGCGCCTTACAATGGGCGATGCGTCGCTTGGCACCAAGTTGCAACCACTGCTATATATATATGCAGGTCGCTGCGGTCGTTGGTGCTGTGGCGGTCGTGCTGGCCGCCGACTGGGTGTGGAAGTACGTGCAAGAGGAAAGGGCAGGCAATCGCGCAGCAGTCGCAGCGCAGGCTGCCGAGCGTGTGGTAGAACGAGTGCAGTCTGGACAAAGCAGCCGTGGTGCTCCCGCCCTCCGGGCTATGCCGGTTACGGCAGGGAGCAGCTGTGACGATGCAGTGGCCACCGTCCTACTGCCACGCACGACAGCAAGGAATGTAGGCAGCCGCGGTGTGCGCAGCCCTTGCTGACAGGGATTCTTGGCGATGCGCCTCAGTGCCCCGGCCCCCCGGCCATTTACCACGGCCTCCATGCTGCGCTTGATGTGAAGTACATGTCGCTTGCGTGATGTTCGTCGGCTCGGTGCTGACCCAGCTGCATGCATGTACATGGGTTTGAGGTGTGTTGTGCGTGACTGCGGTGTTGCTGGGTTAGATGCAAGTATAGCATAGATTTGTCAGGTGCAGGGCAATGCTGGGCAGTGTCAAGCATGCCAACTGTCATTAACATATCATTAGGTCACGGCAGGGCTGGGCATACAGCGATACAGCGATACAGATACAGTTTCTGCCCTTCTTTTTTTGCCCTTCTTTTTTTATCTTGCTTGCGCAGTTGGCTTTGGCCAATCTATTCAGCGAACGTGCACAGGACTCTTGGTTGTTTCACTACTACTTTATCAGCGTGCTGCCATTCATACAACGGAGGACTCTGACCTTAACAAAACCTTAACACAACCCTTATTATTGCAACCCCACCCCCTCACCAGCCCAGCATAGCCTTCCTACCTCCTCCTACCCCCTCCCAACCCGGCCCTGCCCTCCCACCCCCACCACCACCCCCTCCCAGCCCCCTCACTGCCCCCCCCCCCCCCACCCCCTCCCAACCCCAGCCCCGCCCTCCCACCGCCCTCCCCCCCATCCGGGTACCGCCGCCCCTGACCTGCCCCCCCGCCCTCCCACCGCCCCTGACCTGCCCCCCGCCCTCCCACCGCCCTCCCCCCCCTACGGGTGCCGCCCCTGACCTGCCCCCCCCTCCTGCTGCACCCCCCCGGCAGCAGCAGGCAGCTGGTGCGGGTGCCGCCCCTGACCTGCCCCCCCCTCCTGCTGCACCTCCCTGGCAGCAGCAGGCAGCTGGTGCGGGTGCCGCCCCTGCCCTAGCCCCCCCCCCTCCTGCTGCACCCCCCTGGCAGCAGCTGGCAGCTGGTGCGGGTGCCGCCCCTGACCTGCCCCCTCCTCCTGCTGCACACCCCTGGCAGCAGCTGACAGCAGGTTCTAGTGTAGCCCTAGGGTTGCTCACCCCTCCACTGTCCCTCAACAGGGCACAACAACGGAGATGAACACGAGCTCGACACGCAAGCGCAAGGGGGGCGTGAGGGATCGGACCAAACCTGCCCAGCAAGGTAACAAAGCAATGGCCTAAACACCTTGTACTGCTCAGTTGCATCTGTTTGGCATGCCGTGATGACCGTTTTTACTGCGGCGACTGTCCCGGACTGTTTGCAGGGGCTACTGGGCCACGTCGGTCGCGGCGGTCGATCGCGGCGAGGCCCGCATGAGCAATACACGCATGAATTCGAATGTTGATATTTGAACCGCCAGTGCGCTCAGCACAATGCACGGGAATAAGTAAAACACGCTTCACCCCATAGCTGACAGAGTGCTCTATCCGGGGATGTGCGTAGCATAACCAGAGACCACGTGGCTGGGACGCGGCGTCGTTTTGATTACCAGGGGTAGGTTTTTTGTTAGTTGGGGACACCTGACTGCCAGGTCATACTGTAACGGTCAAATACCATGACTAGAAACTACTAATCCCTCATTTTATCCAACCCCCACCCCTTTTACCCGGTAAACGCAGGCGGCTTGTGAAAAAAGTCCCCATTGAAGTTCCTGGAATCTGAATCAACCCGGCTAGGTAGGAATTTGTCCATTCGTTCATAACTACGACCACAGTCGGTGACATGAGTGATAAATGACGAGGTGAGACACGAGTGCAATGAAACTTGGACCACGCTCAAGCTAACATACTGCTCAAAGCAGTGACACGTGACAAGCTCAAGATGTGATTGCGATCAATGCGGGATTGCGCACATGCCTACTCACCCCTACCTACCGATTCTATGTCCTTGCCCCACAACAGCTGCAAACGCATGTGAGAAAACCTAAACCATGCAATTACTTCTGCATCGCTGCATGTGTGCAAGCCTTTGGGGCTCTGCGCCTTTGAGCCTATTGGCCTAGGCTTACGCTCATAGGAAGTACCCTCTTCCCATCGTCAATGCCCATTGCCCTCTGTGACAATGGGGCACATCAACATGAAACATCCGTGTTCTTCAGCACTGTTTAACTCCACTCTTTGCTCTTTTTTTGCTTTGGTTGGGAGTCTTGCCCGTGCCCGTTCCACCCGTAGCTGCCTTCTTCGCTCGCGGCTTGGGCGGGGCGGCGGTCTCGGTGTCAGCTTCACAGGGCGCGGCGTTAGCTTTACGCTTTGCGCGCCGAACAGGCTTCTGCCCACCGGGTCCCGTGGCCTCAACCACCGGCGGACTTGCCGGGTGTTGCCCGGTGGCCGCGCGTCCGCTCACCGGAGCTGTCCCGTCGACCGCTTCCCCATCGCTGGTTCCCGCTTGCCTATTCCGGGGCGTGCTCTCCACGTTAGCTGCGATTGTCATATCAGGATCAATGCGCCCAGCAATCTTAGTCACGGCGGCTTGCAGCCGTTTCGACTTGATCTTTGCGAACCGTTGATTGAAAGTCAGGTATTGATCCATGCGCATTTGCGTTTGCCGTTGATCGTAGGACTGCAGCACCGGTACTAGCAGCTCGTCCACCTTGTCAGTCGGCCAGCCAAAACGTTCCCTGAAACACACACGACAACCATAAAGGTTGCATGGACCCTGTTATGCAGATCTGCCAAGACATGCCAGGCTGCTCACCTTTGACCGCACAGAGCAGAGCATTAACTATCTTCTCACTGTCATACAAAAGTGACATGGCATTACAAGCGTGGCAGGCATTGATAGGTACAGCAGAGCAAGGAGAGACTCCTTGATTTAGGAGTGGCCACATGCAAGGCACCTATTGCAGCTGCCAAGCACCTGCAGAAGCTGCGCAGTAGCTGCAGATCCGGGCGGCCCCACACGAAGCTTTTCTTGCTGTGGTCCACGTGGGGCTGGGCATACGCGGCCAGCACAAGGGTGTTAGGGAAGCTGGGTGGAAGGTCCCATGTCTTGCGCAGGTTCCGGTGTGAACGTTTGAATTCCCGTTGCAGATCTGCATGTTGCGCATGGTGTGACGTACAGGGCTCACCAGGCAGGCCAGGAGTAAGGTATACACCAGCTCAGCGATGCATCTGTGCATCCATAGGTCCATAGAATGAGCTACTGGCGGACCAAAGGTAGATTGCAGAGCCCACAATAGCGACTGCCAGCAAAGTCCACGTCGGCATCAGCGTCGGCATCAGCGTCAGTCAGCAGCATCGGCATCGGCATCGGAAGTGGCATTGGCAGCAGCAGCAGCAGTAGTTTCCCCACCTACCGCTATCCTCTTGGTCCTCAGCTGACCCAGCTGCCGCGCTGCCCCCAACCGCCGCAGCGATGAGCGCCACGTCAGGGCTCTCCAGCCATTGCTTGAAACGCAGGAGGTCCTTGCCAGGGAAGGACTGCACCACCTCCACGGCGTTCACCACGCCGATACCCCTCACCCCCTGCACAGCGCCCAGCACAGCTCGTGTGGTCATCAAACACATACCACGACCACATCTTTGGTCAGAGGTGGGACGCTGGCAGGGGGTAGTCCCATGAGTGGCGCGCTGCTAGACGCCTGATGCTCGGTCGCACAGGGACGCAAAATCAATAACATTGAAGTGAGGACGAGCAAGGTCGGCGGCAAGGTGGCCAAGACCACGGACATGGGTCATGTCATCATATGACAGGCTGCCAGGTACAGGCTTTCAGGCGCATGCTTAATCAGGCGGTGAGGTGGGACGCTGAGGTAAGGTAACCAGGGGCCTGGGGTGTCCCAAGCAATGAGGTGTGACCAGGCCAAGGAGACATTCAACGATCACACTATGACGGGCCATGCTGTGAGGTGGTTCGCTACTGGTGCAGGTCTTCTGGTGGAGAGGGGCAGAGCTGGACGGCTACTGCCCAGCTGCATGCTGTGCCTGCCAGCTGGCCGACCCCACCTCAGTGTAATCGCTGCCCAGCAGCAGTGCCAACTCGGCTAGGCGGTGCCGATCCAGGCCCATCTCCGACTCAATGTCCTGCATGTGGTATTCCTCAACATACCTGCAGCATACATGCAGCAATCGCTCCTGACAATCACTCCTACCTCGCCACCCATGCTGCTGTGCAGTGCTGACTAAAAATCAGGGCCAGGGCCAGGGCCAGGGCCAGGGCCAGGGCCAGGGCCAGGGCCAGGGCCAGGGCCAGGGCCAGGGCCAGGGCCAGGGCCAGGGCCAGGGCCAGGGCCAGGGCCAGGGCCAGGGCCAGGGCCGGGGCCAGGGCCAGGGCCAGGGCCAGGGCCAGGGCCAGGGCCAGGGCCAGGGCCAGGGCCAGGGCCAGGGCCAGGGCCAGGGCCAGGGCCAGGGCCAGGGCCAGGGCCAGGGCCAGTGCTGGAGGCATGGCGTCTGTTCCCACTTGCGCAACATCCTAGTTACGACCTTGGCCCCCCGCCCCACCCCTGGCTAACCTCCCTATGCTCCACCATGACCCAGCCAGGCCCACCACCCTTTGCTTGCAGCCCACGTCAGGCACCTTTTGTTGTCAAAGATGTTGCGGTACACGTGGCGACCCCCAAACAGGAACACGTCATTGTCGTCAGTCACCACCCCGTCCACCAGCCCCTGCTCATCTAGCCAGGCGCACTGAGCCTCTGCCTGGGGCCAGGCCAGCAGGGCAGCAGCAGTGAGGGCAGCCCAGGTCAGGCTTGGCAGTGGTGGAGATGGCAGTGGCCTGGGCAGACATCCAGGCCACCCTGGGTGGAAGGGTGATGGCTGGTGAGCAAGCAGCACCCGGGGCATGCAAGCCCCATACACTGCAAGGGAAACTGGGCAGGTGGAGGTTGTTGTGTTGGGCAAGCTGCACTGGGACTCTTTTCCACCCCACTGCCCTAATCCTTCACACTCCCTCACCCCACGCATCACCTCCTCAACCTCCTCCTCCTCCTCCTACTCCCACTCCCCCCCTCCCCCTCCCCCACCTCAACAGGCGCCACAATGAACGGCAGACCAAACATCTGCAGCAGCTCCTGGCACTCGGCGTACATCTCTGGCGTGGGCCCCTCAGCACCTGCCGCGGCCCGCCGCCGCTCCTGCTGGAGGCTGCGGGACTCCTCCTCCAGCTCCGCCAGCACCGTGTCGATGTCTGGCCCACGGCCTCCCCCCCCCTGCACATCGACAGCTGGTCCACGCTCCCCGCCCACTGCCTCGACACCGTATCTGTCATACCCCGCGTCAGCACCCGTCATGGTGCTGCTCGGCCCATGTGCGCTTTGCAGGGCAACAGAGGGTGCCCAGCCTGCACCCAGCGGCAGGGTGATGGGGCTGTGGGCAGGGCCTGGGGGGTGGGGGCCGGCTGCCTTGGGCCCCCCCAGCAGCTGTCTGCCTGGGTGTGCTGCTGACCACTGGCCTGCTGCTGCTGGGCCGGGGTGGGGCGTTGCAGCGCCCTGCGCTGTGGCAGCCCCTGCCCCAGCCAGCGCCTCTGGCACGAACTCATCCTCTGCTGCCTCCGCACCATCCCCCCATGCATCCTCCTCGGCCCAGCGCTCAAGATCACGAGCATCCGGCTCGTCCGCTGACCACAATGCCGTGTGTGCTCCTCGAGGTGCTGTTGAAGTCCAGCCTAGTGCTGGAGCACCTGCTGCACCCTCACCCTGCAGCCTTCTGTGTTCGGTATGCTCGGAGCCTAGAGCTTCACCCCTGCCCAGGTCCCCTCTCGGGTGCCCCACTGGCGCCCCTCCAGCTGTCCCCACCCCCACTCCTCGAAACTCGTCTACTTCCTCGGCCTCCCAGGCTTGCGCAATGTCCTCCTCGAAGTCACTTAGCTGCTCGAACAAGCGCTCATAGTCAGGTGCCCCTGCGGGCTCCCTCGGTGGGCTTCGTGAAACCTGGCGCGAACGAGGCTCATCCGCGGCTGAAAGGGGAGCAACTGCTTGGGTGGGAGCGTCTGGAGCGTTGGGGGGGGTGCTGGTGGCATCAGCGGGGAGGTGTGGGAGGGTGGCGCTGCCCAGGCTCTCCCCGCCCTGCCGAGCTTCTGCAGCTGCCTTCGCCCTGGTTGAGTGGGGCGATGCGAGGTTCAAGGTGTCAAGGCCGGCAGGAGGCGTGCTTGCAGTCGCATCAGTGTGGGATTGGGGCACATCCAGGCCATGTTCAGCACGAGTTGCTGCCGCGTTCACTGCAGAGAGCTGCAGGGGAGGAGGGGAGGAGGCTCTGGAAGAGGGGGCTGCAGCATTGGGGCATGCTACCTCCACCTCCTCCCACACCTCTTCCTCGTTGGGGCTTAACATAGCTGCCGTGGGTGCCACGAGGACCGAGGATTGCACGAGGGCAACAGATGATGGCTGCGATGAGGCCAAGGAGGCCAGCTGGGGCTTCGGCTGTGCCTGGTTGTCAGAGGGAGCCAGTGGCTGCTGTTGGTGGTGCTGCTGCTCCCCTATGGCCACTCCACCCGCACGCTCGTGGTTTTGCGGGAGCAAGTACGGCGGTTGCAGCTGTGGCTTGAGCTGGGGCTGAGTGCATGGTGAGGCTGCCTGTGTGGCAAGGGTGTGTCCGGCGTGTGGCAGTTCAACTGGTGATGCTGCGGGGCACAGGGGCGCTGATGCAGTCGGTGGCACCTTCAGGGGCTGGGGCAGCTTGAGCGGCTCGAGGTGCTGCTTGGGAAAACTGACGGCGTTCGCGCCGTCCTTAACATCTGCGCCGAGGATGACTGCAGACCCTGTGCTGGTGCCTGTCTGGCTTGGTTTGATGCCTTGCAAAGGGCTGTCCGTTGGGGGTGTGAAAACCTGCTGCTTGGGTACGAGAGCCGATCCTTCTTCGAAGAAGGAGAAGTCGAGGGCAAGGCCGACGTTGTTGGGAGGTGCAGGAGCGCGCGAGAGTGACTGCTTGGCCGATGATGCTGATGTTGGAACGCTGGCGAGAGTTGCAGATTGAGCCCAGGGCGGCATGAAGGCTGGCAGGCGCAAAGACGGAGCAGTGAGGCGCTGTTGATTGACGGTGTTGATAACGCGGATTAGCTGCTGCGATGAACCATCGGCAACGGTCGTATCGATATGCTGCAACACAGTCCCCGTATCAATTGATGTTTTGCCTCCGCTGGAAGCTGAGAAGGCGCCCTGACAAATGAGTTCGGCCTCGCTGTCGGCGCCCTCGGTGCTAAGCTGCGACCGCGAGTTCACAGGTTCCGCGGCCAGACGTGCTGGTTCCGTTACTGCTGCCTGACATGTAGCGGTTTCAAGCAGTGAATCGCACGTCCCACTCGCAGCTGCGTCTTGCTTCCCCGTAGCCTCCGCCCCACCTTGTACGGGTTGGCTTTCCAAGCTTGGCGCCACCTGCTCCTTGCCGGACAGCAAGCTCAAGCGAATAGCTTCTTGAACCTGCTCGTCTTCCAGCCCACTGCCATCGTCGTCCTCATCATCCTCGAGATCCCCTGCGCCGCTCGCAATGGTACCACCTGCCGCCCGATGCCCAGCACCCCCGCTAGGACGTTGCGCGCCTACAGCGCCAGTCGCATGAGACGACGGTGGCTCCTGGGCAGCCTCATCCGCTTTGTCCCAATCCCCGAGCTTGCGCCCCATGCGGAAGCCGTGGCTAGTGCTCCAAAACCGTTGCCTTGCGGCCATCCGCGCGCGCCAATCCCGGAGGGCGGCGCCTGACACAGGCACGCCCAGCTTTCCGCCGGGCCCCTTGCCGGAACCTGGCGGACCACCGCCACCGCTGCTAGGCCCACTGCCGGGAGTGCTTTCGAGGCCAGCTTCGTCCACATCCTCCCACTCTACCTCGCCTTCCCCCTCGACGGAACGAGAGGCGGAGGAGGGCAGAGGAGGGGAGGAGAGGGTCTCATGCGCCCCGAGAGTGCCGACTGCCCTTGGCTCCATGACAGCTTCTTCACTGGCCGCCCGTGCCGCAGATGCTGCCGCAGCCACAGTCTTCGCCAGAGATGCTGTTACACTTCGCCCAGCAACCAAGGTATTGACAGCGTGGCGGTTAGTGGTGGTTGGCGCGGTGAAGTTGGGATCCGCGTCTCGAGGGACGGGGGCGGGCGCAGAGGCAGGGGCTCCGGACGGCTCCCATTCGATGTCGCTGCCATCGCCCTCCGACTTGAACAACTCGGCGTCGTCGTCTACGTCGGCGGGCAAGGAAGTGAGTGCGATGAGATCCACCTGTGCAGGCATGCAGTGGACGAGCCACGCACAACCTCGCGCTGCCAATACGACATCTGGATCAAGCTGGCTGAAGGGGTATGGACATATAAGTGGATGGTGGCAAAGCTGGTCAGGGCCAGGCCACCTGACTTGCCTGCTTGTGTATAGCTTACCGCTGTCTGCCTTAACACCATGGGGGTTGTCATTGCAAGCTGTTTGAAAGTGCAATGATGGCATTCAGCACCCATGTGCAGGCACGTGAGCTCAGCACGAGGAGCCAGGCGGACAGGCAGGGGTGGGGGGGGGGGTGGCGGGGCAGAGCCAGGCAGGCAGCGCAAGGCAAGCACCACTCCCCTACGGCCACCTAGGCGGTGAGACCGCCTGCCTGGGTCAAGATCTCACCTCCAGACCCACAGGAGCAGGAGACGGGGAACTCAGCCGCCCTGCTTGCCCCTCAAGCCTGCCTCCAGCTCCCTCAACCACCTCTGGGGAGCCTGACTCTCCTCCTTGACCCACGTGGTCAGACTGCCTGCGCTGGCGAGGCTGGGCCTCAGGGACACCCGCGCTAGCCTGCCTTGCTGGCCTGCCTGCCTCCGCCACCTGCCCCTCTCCCTCCTCCCTCTTCACATTGCCTGCGCCGTCCTGCTGCAAACCGCCTAGGTATGAGGACCCAGCAGACAGAAGTCCAGCCCCAGCCCCAGCCCAAGTTGCTCCAGCAACAGGAGCAGGGGCATTGCCAGCTGCAAGTCGGACAACCCCAGCTGGAGGAGTCGAGGCTCGCACGGGGGGCAAGCCTGGCTTCTGCTCTTCCTCCTCCACCTCCATCTCATCTATGACACAGCTGCGGGCGTGACCTGGCAAGTGTTGCAGGTCGAAAGCTGCCAGGCACAGGCGCGTGGACAAGGTACGAGCCCCGATCTACAGCAGGCAGCCAGGGCCAGGGTCGTGTGCAAGCATAGAGAAAGCATCCTTGGGTGGGCCTTGCAGCAAACACAAACTCCATGCTCAGGCACAGTGCCAGAGTGTGGCTGCCACCGCAAGTCAAGCTGGACACATATGATACATGTTGATACCAGCTGAGCACCATGTCACATCAGTGGCTATGGACAGGCTGGGGTTCGCATCCTGCAGAGACCAGGCAGGAGGTATGATATGGTTACAGCTTCCCAAGGAGTGACATAAGCAGGCGTGTGACGCAAGCCAGCTCAACACCCCACCTTGAAAGGCTGGGAGGTTCGCACGATGGGCGCGAGCTCCTGGCCCCTGCCCCTGGATCGCCCACGGCCACTGCCCCGCACCCTGGCTCCGCCTCGTAGCCGACCTGTTTCTGCAGCCCAGCCCGCTGCGGGACCGCCTCGCGGATCAGGTCTCGTGAACAAGTACTGGCGGCTGGCATCGTCAGCCATGCGCCGACCCTGCGGCATGGGCAGCCATGCAACCAACAGTTCGCCCTTCAAACCTCAGCGCACTGTCTTGCCCTTTTGTACATGCGTGATACCAAACATGGATGGGGTGCTGACAACGAACACCCAACCTCAACGAGTTGATAGTGCCCTCCCACCATGCCAGGCCCCAGCCGTTACCCCGCAAACATGGAGCTACAGAACACACGCTAGGTGATGCACACTGATGGGGTGTCGATGGGGTTTGTTACCCCATCCTACCAAGGCCATCATGCCCTCCCACCATGCCCCAAGCCGTCAGCCCAGCTGTAGCCTACACCTTAACCTCCTGCGACGCGAGGATTGCTCCACACACAGGCAAGTTATGCTGACTAGTCCAGGCAGCGGCCCAGAACACCCAACCCAGGCACTACCGACAGAAACACCAAAGCTGCACCCAGCTTGGCACCTCACAGCTCCCTTGCCACCCTTCAGTCCTCAACCATGGTGTGCGTGCAGTCCCTGGTTGAGGGCTCTGCAGCCCCACCTGCCCCGCATCCTCCGCGCCGCCAATCACGTTCTTGTACTGCTCCAGCTCCTGTTTGAACCGGGATGCCTTTAGGTATGTTTGCATCTGCAGCGCACTGAAGCTCTCAGGCGCTGCGGCGGCGGCCTCCGCGAACTTCTCTCGGTTGGCTGCATGAAACACAACATCAAGCAATCGCCAGGCTCAGCACAAAGTGTGTCATGTCGGCATCACCACCACCAGTGTCACCATTACATGACACGGCACACGCTCAGTTACGGTGGCGCATGTGACTGGGCGCATGACTGGGCGCATACCAGGTGCAGGGCTTGCATTGGCTGTGTAAGAAGGTGCAGGGTGGAGGCTGATTCCTGTAGTGCTGGTCACAACACGGCGGCATGGCCCCTACCACACGTCGTCCCTTTTTCTCTTTGTTATCGCAAAAACTGCATACGCCCATGCACATGGAACGGCGACCTGGGCTCGACACCGGGTACCTTCTGAAGATATGCTGTCCCTCCCCGCCCCTCTGCCCCCTCATGTCCTGCTGTTTCCCCGTAGCTTCCAACCAACCGCCCACCCCACACCCAGCACCCCACTTGCCAGCATTCTGCGAGTCCCGCATCTTCTCCAGCACCTCCAGCTGCATGGACTGCGGCAGGCTGGCCAGCACCTCTGCGTTGAGCCGTGTGAGGTCTACGTCCGCCCCTGACCCCGACATCACCATGGCCGCCAGATCCAGGCCACCACCCTCTTCACTCGAGGAGCTGTCCCCCTCCCCCTCCCCCTCCTCCTTTCCCTCCACCTCCCTACCACTACCACCAGCACCAACCGCGGTTCCACGCCTCAGCCTGGCCTCCACGAGCTCAGTACCCTTCTTTGAGGCTGAACTTGCGGCACGACGCCGCGTGCTGCTTTGCTGCAGGCTGGCACCCATGTGATAGAGCTGTGTTGAAGCGGGGGATGAAGGGCGCGGGGGGAGGGGCGGCAAGCGGCTGCCCACTGATGCCAGCCGGCCACGCGAAGGGTGTGCAGCTGACAGGTCCAGGCCCTGCGGAGAGACGAGGGGGCGGCTGCACTGTGGATGAGCATGAGGATGATGAGGGGTGGGCGAGGGGAGTGGGCACAAAGACAGGCTGCCCAACCGGCCGGGTGCACACCACCCCTTGCCTGGTCTGCCCTGTTCATCCCAATGTGCCTCCCCCTCCCATCCCTTTCTTGCCCCTCAGCTTTGTGGCAAGGACAACCTGCGTTCTGCCACAAGTTTGCACAATTGTCGCCAGGGCCCAGGTGGCATTCGAGGCTCGTTGCCCGCATGTGTACCCGCCTGACTCGTTCCTGCAACTAGGCCCCGGCCACCCACCCCTCACCCGCTGCCGAGCCTGCTGCTCCTGGTGGACTGTAGCACCTTGGGAGCGCAGCCGCATGAGCGCCATCTCCTCCGCGGACAACACCAAGGCCAGCCCATCCTCATCCTCATCCTCATCCTCATCCTCATCCTCATCCTCATCCTCATCCTCATGGCCTCTCACTTCCTCCACCTCCTCAACCTCCTGCTGGTGTGGCATGGCTTGCCCCTGACTTGCGGCCTGTTCATGGCCCTGACGTTGAGCCAGCTCGCCAGACGCAGCCTCTCTTCTTCCAGAACTGTGCCGGCTGGTCCTGGTAGTCTGGTTGAGTAGGAGGGCGTTGGGGCGACTGAGGCTGAGGGCTGTCTGCTGCTGCTGCTGCTCCTCCTCAGCTTGCAGCTGGCGGGCAAGAGCTTCGTCAAATGCAACCTGGGCAGGTGCAAGAAGCGGCTCAGGCGGTTGTGATGTCAAGCAAATCAAGAGGAACAAGGGTCACAGGTGGGCTGGGTTACGGCTCAAGTGGTTGAGGTGATTGTGGTGTTGTGGCTCAATTGGTTGAGTTGAACTCAATAAAGGGAGAGGTCACGCTGGGCTGCTGACTAGGGCCAGGTAAGGAGGGAGCAGTTAGCAGGTTATTCGTCAGGTGCAGCACAACAAAGGTAAATACACTGTGTACCGAGGCAGGCGGGCGGGCAGGCAGGCAGGCAGGCAGGCAGGCAGGCAGGCAGGCAGGCAGGCAGGCAGGCAGGCAGGCAGGCAGGCAGGCAGGCAGGCAGGCAGGCAGGCAGGCAGGCAGGCAGGCAGGCAGGCAGGCAGGCAGGCAGGCAGGCAGGCAGGCAGGCAGGCAGGCAGGCAGGCAGGCAGGCAGGCAGGCAGGCAGGCAGGCAGGCAGGCAGGCAGGCAGGCAGGCAGGCAGGCAGGCAGGCAGGCAGGCAGGCAGGCAGGCAGGCAGGCAGGCAGGCAGGCAGGCAGGCAGGCAGGCAGGCAGGCAGGCAGGCAGGCAGGCAGGCAGGCAGGCAGGCAGGCAGGCAGGCAGGCAGGCAGGCAGGCAGGCAGGCAGGCAGGCAGGCAGGCAGGCAGGCAGGCAGGCAGGCAGGCAGGCAGGCAGGCAGGCAGGCAGGCAGGCAGGCAGGCAGGCAGGCAGGCAGGCAGGCAGGCAGGCAGGCAGGCAGGCAGGCAGGCAGGCAGGCAGGCAGGCAGGCAGGCAGGCAGGCAGGCAGGCAGGCAGGCAGGCAGGCAGGCAGGCAGGCAGGCAGGCAGGCAGGGCAGGCAGGGCCCACCTGGTTGCGGTTGCTTGGTCCAGTGGAGGGGTTAGTGAGGGACAGGGGCTGCCAGCCCGGAGGCTTCAACCCAGAAGGCCCCGCCCCGTCTGGCCCCACATGCACCTGCAGCGTTGAGCTTGGCCGGCTGCTGCTGGCTGCAGCCGCAGGAGGACCCACCCCAGCTGCTGCAGGCTGTGAGGCCAGATCTGCAGCCAGGTGCGACACCGCAAAACAGGCAGTGTCTCTGCATGTGGCCGTGGAGGTGGAGGCGGAGGCCTTGCAGTGACACCTGATGTGGTGAGTTTGTGCGCAGGCTGAGCCTAGGGTGTGATGACTGCTGGCATGGGGCCCAAACTGGTGTTTGTGCATGCAGGGGCACATGGCCCTGCAAAGCTGATGCTGTGCAGCTTGTCCTCCCAGGCTTCACCCAGGCTTTACCAAACCCAGAGTGTCCATCCCCCTGTTGCAGGGCTCCAGGGCTGACACCCAGAATGGCCATATAGCGTCCAGACCCCTGATGCCGTCCTGCTGTGCAGTGCTCCATCACCTTGCATGAAAACACTTGGCACGTATTCTTTGTGCCTACCTACCCAGTGCTTGCTCTGCAACTGTTGCATGGTAAACGCATGATGACTGCATAATAGTTGGCTGCATGATAGACCCCTACCTCCTTGAGGCCCACCAGCCCCTAGGGCCCACCCCTGCTTGCCACCCTCATCCAGCCTTGCCTGTCCCTCTTTATGCTGCAGCCTGCTGCCCTGCCTGCACTGGACCTTCACCTGGTGCAGGGGCTGGGGGCCCGAGCAAGGCCTGCTGCAGGGCAGCCTCCACGGAGGATGCAACCTGTGCTGTACTGGGGGCTGGGGCCACGGCCCGGCCAGCAGCTCGGGCAGTGCCGGCCTTGGGTTTGCTGGCCTGCTGCTGCTTGGCTGCTAGCAAGGCCTGCACAGGAGATGAGTGGCGGCAGCAATGGCATTCACGGCAGCAGCAGGCAGCAGCAAACAGCAGCAGCACTGCCAGGCTTGGACAGCACACCAATGTAGTATGGGCACTACCAATGCAAGGCATGGGAACAGCCTATTACACAAAATTTTGCCACGGGCTGAATTAGTGTCTTTCTTCACAGTGACATCTGTAGCCAGCAGCCTCTCAGCAGGCACATCACACTTATCACGGCGGCCCTCCCAAGGCGCTCCTACGCCCGCCGCGCTGCTCGCATCCACCCGACAGCCCACTGATAGCCTCACCGCACCTGCGTCTTCAGTTGGTTCATCAGTAGCTTCTCCGCCGTCTTGCGCAGCGTGGAAGCCTGTGCCTCGCGACGCCTGCGGCGTGCGATGTGTGTGCTGCGCTTCAGAGCGGGGGTCGTGCCGTCGAACACGAAGACGGGGCGCACGCGGTGGAACAGCAGCCTGCGGAACGGCAGTGGAGGTTGAGCAGCTAGCAGCGAGCATAACGCCAGGATTGCTGCTGGTGTGACAGACGGCAGATATACTGAGGGTTGGCCTGGCCTTCCACACGATGATCATATATGCTGCATGCGTCAGTTCTGGCACGTCTACTGCTGCCGCCGTCATTTCTGCCACTGCTGCTGCTTCTATTGCTGCTGCTGCAGTTGCTACAGGCACGACTGCTGCCACAGCCGCTGTTGCTCAGCAGGTGTCCTGCCCTGCCCAGTGGCTGAGGTGGGCTGTCAGGAACACAAACCTGCAGATCCTTCTAAAAAAGCCCAGCAGGTGAGCGTGACGCATCATCTCTCCCCGCTCATCCCGCATTGCCTTCATGAACTGAAAGATCCAGATGGACGCGTCTGTGCGCAATCAGTCACAGCATGCACGTCAAGTCACTGTCAAGCAACAGTGCCTTACCTCAGCTGGGGCAGCGAGGGGACATAGGTCATGGAGGGCACAGCCTTGCATGTGCTAGTCAGCCCAGCTCTGCCAGCTTGTTCATAGCGAGCAGGCACTGGGCATGAACGCATTTGTGTGTTTACGATGATGATGGTGATGGATGTCACAGCAGGAAGGCAGAGAGGACACCCCAGCACTGAAGGGTGGGCATGGTGGGTAGGGGCAGCACCCCTGCACCTATACACCCGGGAGCTCCAAGGCTGCTGCTGCTCAGAGACTGCTGCTACTGCTGCTGCTGCTCAGAGACCCCACACCCAAGAGCTCTGAGGCTGCTGCTGCTGGGCGTCATTGAGGGTGCACACCCTGCTCAGTAGGTCACCCACTCTCCAAAGCTATGTGGGCTGCACCTCCTCTGCAGCTGCTCAAGCCTGCATGCTAGGAACTGCCCAGCCCTGCCAGCTTGTTGACAGGGAGGAACTCCTAGGCACAGAGGGTGGGCAGGGAGAGTAACCCCGCAACAAAGCGCTGTGAGGGCTGCTGCTGGGCTGTTTCCACACTGGTGCCTGTGTGGCACCCTCCACCCACACCGCTGTGAGATGCATGATGTGAGCTGTACCTGCCCAGGCCCAATAGGCTGGAGCCCCCTGGAACCCCCAGAGGGGCTGATGCAGCGCCGGCTGCTGTGCTGGTGGACGCACCTCCGGTGACCCCACACAGCCAGCAGCTTGAACAGCAAGCCCAGCAGACCTAGCCTCACAGCCAGCACCCAGTGGCCCCCCAGCCCCACTACCCAGACTGCCACGCCTGCTGAACCTGGCCAGGGCCACGACTAGGACAGGACAGGGCGAGGGCAACAGCTAGGGCCAGGCTGCCACTCGTGCAGCACAGCTGCCGCCTCCAGGTCTTGAGGGAGGGCAGGCAGCTGTACCCGCACAACAACCCAGCGCTACACATGCAGCACGCCTAGGAAAGCGTGCCATGGCTGCTGGAGGCGGGCTGGAGGCCTGAGCTGCCAGCGCTGCAGGGTGCACCTAAAGGTTTACCAGGAGTGGGGTGAGCAGCTGCCTGAGGCCTTGCTGCAGTGCCAGCGAGCAGTAGGAGCAGGGCGGGGCAGGCAAGGCCAGGCCAAGCCTGTCAGCTGGCACGTTAGCAGCTGAGGAGCCTGTTCTGCTCTATCTCAGCTGCACGCACTTCTGTTTTTACAGGTGGCCTCAGAGTCAATCAGACTGCCCTGGCGTGGCTCGTAGGCAGCCAGTGATGCACGGGTGGTCACAACCACCTCACCCATGGCAACATTAACTGAACTGCAGGGCTTTCTCTTTGCTGAAAGGATTGTGATATATCTGACTGGCATAGCAGGCAACATGGCTTAGTACTAGGTGTAGACTTTCAGTAACTGTGTACCGTTGTGCTGTTTGATGCGCTGCCTTCATCAGCTACCGGGCCCAGGGTCAACCGCGCACCGATGGCAAGTCGCTTGTTCGCGATGGCTTCGATGTTTACGCGACGACCCACTGGCTCCAAGAGGCTCCACAAGCCGTGGACTCCCATCGCAACCCGCCGCTTCCTCAAATGTCGAACCCGCTACTCCGCAATACGACATGGGCACAGCACGGGCACAGCATGGGCGCATGCCCCGCAATGTGATAGGGCGACCATGCACGGCCTCGTCATCACATCATACGCCATCCGATTGCTCTATTTACTACCCTGGAATCTGTTAGAGATTGCAGTTAAGCCATTCAATCGACTCTTCGTCACGGGTGTCTATGTGTGACCCTGCAGTACAGGCACCTGCGTGAGGCACGACGGCGCGGTCGTGCCCTCGCGCAGATATGATATGCATCGAGTTATAGCTTAGTCGCTCAACACTTGCATATACTTGTTCTTCTCTTTGCACTTGTAACAAGGCGCGGAGAACCTAGAGTGGTTGGCGCAAAATCTAGAGTGGTTGGCGTGCTGCGCAGACTCAGCCTTAACGCCAAGTAATTGAGTTTTACTCAATTGTAATCATTAATAGACCTCGTTTTAAGAATCGTTAACTGCAGCGACCTGGTGTATTAACAAAAGTGGTTGCCAACGAACACGTAACAGCCGGCCAACACCATCGCAGGTGACAAGAAGCATCACATTGCGCGGCTTTGCCGCGCCTATAGAGCTTCGCCTACGTAAAACTCAATTACACTAGATAATGGAGTCGCTAGGGTCGTTTCAGGTGGTTGAAAAAGGCTCGGTCTCGGCCCTGGCGCGGGACAGCTCTCGACCTCAGCCAGCGGCCACGTCGCTACGCTCCGTGTCCGCTGGCTTCGGTCTCGAGCTGCCCCGCGCCAGGGCCTCGACCTCGCCTTTTTAAACCGCCTAAAACGACCCGCGACACCATTATCTACTACATAACTGCAAGGAGTTCCGTAGAAACCCCATAACCGAGGCCGAAGCAGTTCCGAGTGAACAATTGAGACCGATGCCAGGGGCCGCTAAGGCGGTAGCTACTATGACCACAACGCGACGGCCGCGCCAAACATCAACTCCGATTAGTTGACGTTCCAATACTCCAATCGTCGCATTTAGGGAAAGCCCATACAGTGTTATCCGCCTTGCCGTTTCAGCGCAACCTTACGAGTGCGTGCGATGGACGGAGTAAGCGGTGCCGACGGACTTCGAGCGAGACGTGCCATGTATATCGCCATGGCTCCCGCCTTCGGGCTAAGCCGCTTGACGGACACTGCGGCTGATTGGCCAACTTTAGTCCGGCGTTCAGGCTGGGTGGGCGGACCGGGGATGGCTGCCTCGGCTGCCTTAGTTGAGCCTCCGTCCAGTGCACGACTGTGTGACTGCACGCCTTCACGATGGCGTAGCATTAGGCTTGTTGACGCAGGGATCGATAGCAGCTGGCGCAGACGGGCCACGCGCTTCTGATGCTCCGGGTCGGCGAGAGGCGTGTTGGCAGTGGGGGAGGTCGGGGGTTGCCTGATACTGTTTGGAACGGGGGCTTCCAACCGGGCAGTCGATGGCGGCGCTGCCTCCAGCAACCCCTGCTTTTCAGTGGCCGCGAGTTCCGCACGACGTTGCATGTAGCGCCACGGTGGGAGCTGAGGCTGACCTCCCTGCAGCCCAACAACAAAACATCGCAAAGTAGAAAGAGACAACATCAACACAACGGTCGCAGTCTGTTGAACGTTGCTTGCAGTCGAGGCTCTGCGCCAAGGACAAAGTACAGGCCCTCGTGCCTGCCCACTGATCACACTCCTTGCTGATCCTTGATGCCATGCCACTCACATCCGCTGCTGTCCAGTCAGGGGCAGTGGTAGGGCTGAGGACTGACCCATCCGCTGGAGCAGCAACCTTCTTCTTCCACTCTGAGCGCTTCAGCTTGTACCTGCACCACACAGAGTTGTCAGTGGACGGCAGGACGAGTGCAAACCTACTACCTCTGATGCCTTGCACAAATGGCCAAGAACACTACACACATAGATGTTAGTCTTAAACCTCGTGGTTGGCATGGTTCGCAGGACTGTCAGGGTGGAGCGTGGTACTGCCAGAGTGGCATGGTGCATTGTGAAACTGGAGTGTCCGCTGCCCAGCAGCCATACCAGGCTGACGGCGTAGCGGTGTGAAAACGGGAACACCATCCTACAAGGAGTAGCAGCAATGCCATTGCTGCTGCCAGTGGGCGCCTGCTGCTGCAGTCTGCTGCTGCTGCTGCCGCTGCTGGTAGAGGCAATGCTGATGCTGGTGGTGTTAAACAGTAGCTGGTGGAGGTGCTGTCACTGCTGCTCCTTGCAACAAAGGACCCACGGGCTGCTGCTGCTGCCCAGCCTACTAGGTCCCTTTCCACTGGTTCCACTGTGCACATGTGCAGACAGACACTGCAGTCTCCAGACTACTATGCTACTATGCAACAATTATTTTTCGCGCTATATATAGCGTTCGCAAAAACATGCCATATTTCAGGGGTCGTTTTGCGCTATGACATGGTCGCTTTGCGAGCTGCACTACCACGCACTGCACTATATTCTCACTTGAGCGATGTTTAAAAGTAAGGTCGAGCAAAGATTTCATGGGTATGATCCAATGCCATGCCACTTTGAGCTAATAGATCATGCATCAGGGCGAAACGAAAAAAACACTGCTATGCAACTGCCCACCCTACAAGGTGCCCATGCTATGCAGCCAACCCAGCCATGTGAGCGTTGCAGTATCCAGGCTACTGACCTGAACCACACCCTCATGGGCGTGCCTTGCATGTTCAGCTTGCGCTGGAGGTACTTGGTGAGGAAGGTGGTGAAGGCAGCGTTCACCGGGCAGCTCCCCGACATGAACACCACAATGGTGGGAGGGCGGCTGCTCACCTAGACTTGGCAAGGGTGGGGGCAACAGCAGCAGCAGCAGCGGTAGACAGCAGCTTGTCCTTCCCACCATTGGATCGGGTTGAAAAGGGAGAGGAGAGGGGATGTGTATGTTTAGTTGAGTCATGTGAGATGGCCTCTTCAAGGAGTTATGGAGTATTTGAATTGGGCAGCAGGAAGCTCACTCCAGGCAGTTGGTGGTGCAGCCAAGTGGTGGGTATCCTCTATTGCTTAGCTACTTCCTGAGAACCATGTTGCCACATGACCTTGGCTGCAGGGCCACAGACCCAGCTATAGAGCAGGCTGGGTGAGGGCGAGCATTCAGGACAAAAGAGCCTACACAAAGCAGCACAGCTCCTGCTCAACAACTGGATGGATCCCAACCTTGATGCAATACGATCCCAACCTTGATCCCTTGATACCTTGATCCCAACCTTGATGCAATACGAATTCATGTGTCACACATATTCGAACATGTGTGTGCTTGTCATAGCTGGTGGCTGGCTGCGGGGTGACAGGGGGAGGCTGATGACTGCCAACCCCGTATGGCGCAGTAGGTCACCATAGAGACCTGACCTACCTGGGAAAGGTACTTGATGCGCTTGACCTCAGACGGCCCCGCACCGCCACGTGTTGCCACCAGCAGGTTGCGCAGGACGCGGTTCAGCTGCCCAGTGCCTATCCTGGGGCGCGAGCAGGATGGGAGCCAGCCGGGCAGAGACACAGGCTTTGCAGACTATCTCCCTCACCTCTCCTTCCTGCAGAATCACTGCTTTGCTGCTTCTGTAACCCTGTACCACCGTTCCCTGTTGCCCCCATACCCCCTCCACCCATACCCCTTCCCCTCTTACCCTCCCCCTCGGCCCCATACCCCCTCCACCATACCCCTTCCCCTCTTACCCTCCCCCTCGGCCCCATACCTCCTCCACCCATACCCCTTCCCCTCTTACCCTCCCCCTTAACCCCCATACCCCCCCCACTCATACCCTTTCCCGCTCCGCCTTTCCCCTTTGCCTCTCACACTTTCTCCCTTTCCCCCTGCTTGCCGGCGCTGGCAGCTCCCCTGCCACGGCTGCCAGCCTCACCGTGTGGACCACGTGTTGTGCACCTGGAGCACTTCGGGCATCAGCCTGTCAACCCCCTTGTTCAGCTCAGCGCTGATAGGCACCACGGCAGGGCAGCCAGCATTTGTGATCGTATCCCTCTGCATTAACAGCAAGGAGATGAAAAGGTCTTGTTCACGTCTACCTTCCGGCAGCAGCAGCAGCAGCAGCGGCGGCGGCGGCGGCGGCGGCGGCGGCGGCGGCGGCGGCGGCGGCGGCGGCGGCGGCGGCGGCGGCGGCGGCGGCGGCAGCAGCAGCAGCAGCAGCAGCAGCAGCAGCAGCAGCAGCAGCAGCAGCAGCAGCAGCAGCAGCAGCAGCAGCGGCAGCAGCGGCAGCAGCAGCAGCGGTGGCGGCAGCAGCATAATGACTACTACAACGCTTTCTACTTCTTGAAGGCATCTGCCTTGGGGTCGAATGGTTGAGGTACCTCTTGTACATCAGGAAGCCCACCAGCCCACCCTGCAGCCCCCGAAATCTTCCACTAGCTTCTCACCAGCTTCTCGCGCAGTGTACTCAGGAACGCGGACCGCTCTTCCGGCCCTGGCAATGCGTCCATCTTGTTGGCCGCCAGTACCACACCCTTGCCCTCCGCCACGATGCGTTGCAGCAAGGTGACCTCTCGACTGGTCAACACCTAGGTGCACCAGGTCAGCGCCAGGTGAGCACCAGGTCAGCATAGCCACAGGTGACACACACCAGCTTGGGTATGGACCGTGCTGGTGGGTTTAATTGGATGGCGTATAGCGGGCACTTTCAATGCCCCGTGGCGATAATGGTGATGCTGATGGTGATGGTGAGGATGATGACCGGTTGAACGTCAAAACACAGACTATGCAGCACAGACCATGGCAAATGCCCCGTAATTATGAAGATGATGGTGAGCAGCCAAAGGCCACACCCGCTGGGAAACCATACCAGCCAAGACGATGAGATGCACAGCTGGCAGCTAAAGAGGCTGATCCTCATCCTGGCTATGCTATTTATAGGGTCATGTACGCTGCCATGCCACCCTGCTTCCCTGGGGCTGTGCACCTGCTGCGTCTTCATCGCCGCGCTTGCGTCCACCACCAGCACAACAACCTGTGCCTTGTCCAGCGCACGGAGTGACTTGGTGCGGGCGGCGTCCGCCACCACGCCGCCCACGTCATCGAATTTGTGCACCCTGGATTGGTTGACGTAGCCAGCGGTGTCGACGACGTGGAAGTCCTGGCCCCGCCAGGTGAACTCGGTGAGCACAGCGTCGCGAGTGAGCCCAGGCTCGGGTCCTTGGGATGGCAGGATGCGAAGGAGTTAAGGCAGGCAGGCGGAGGCAGGTGGAGGCGGGAGCAGTGGCAGGGGCCGTTATGGGTGCAAGTGGGGCACGGGGCAGGGGCTGGTGATGGGATGAGCCAGGCACAGGTTGTTGTGCCCAGGCAGGGGCTGAGGCGGGAGCTGAGGCAGGCGCGGGAGCTAAAGCAGGGGTATGAGTGGGCCAAAGGCAGGTCGTAGGGACAGGGTTGAAGGGACATTTCCCGGTTTTGAAGGGACATTTACCGGTGGTGTGAGCCGGGCAAGGGGCAGGGACGGAGGTGGGAGCTGAGGCAGGCACGGGGGCTAAAGCAGGGGTATGTGTCGGCCAAAGGGCAGGTCAGAGGGACATTGAGTAATATCAAATGGGCAATATCACCACCGAATACTGTGGAAGCGTGCAGACGACATTAGGTCATGCACATGGAGGTCATGCACATGGAGGTCAAGCACATGGAGGTCAGCATGGGGCCGCACACCTCACCAGTCAGGGCCTGCTCCCTCCCCAGCAGCCTGTTCAGCAACGTTGACTTGCCCTGCACCCAGGGGCCCGCACCAGGAATTCTGCACCAGCTGCCAAATCTGCCAGGCACCAGGTATGCGGCGCCAGCTGTGGCACCAGCACCCAGGATGTGACACTAGCAGTCAAGGCAACAGGTCAGGTCAGGTCCTGCTAGCACTGAGTGACACCCCAGCATACCAAGTAGGTAGGGCAGGCAGGGGGTGTGGGGGAAGGAGGACAGGGCCCCGTGGATTGCAAATGTCACTAGGTCGGGTCGGGTCGGGTCGGGTCGGGTCGGGTCGGGTGGAGGCAGGTGGAGGCAGGACAGGGTCAGGGCGGGTCAACACAGGCCAGGTCATGGCCCTGCACAGCAGCAGCACCCCACACTCTGCAGCCCAATACGCAACCCAATCCAGGACCGCAACCCATTCCACATTATAATCCTGGGCGGTGCGGGAGCACTTCATGGTAACCCAAGACTGGAATTGCAGAAAGTAGGGCCCCACACGCTGCAGTGGCCCTGCACCATGGGCTCACCGCATTGGGTAAGCCCATGAGGGCCAGCCTGATGGGCCCTGTCGCTGCCCCTCCTCCTAGTCGCCCGGCGTACTCCTCCACGCTGAGCAGCTGCTGGGCAGCTTCTGACTCCTCCTCCCCATCCTGCCCATCTCCCTCCTGCCCCCTCTCTGCCCCATCTACCCCAACCCCTAGTGAGCTGACATTATCTGCGCCATCTTGATCGAGTACGGTGGCTCCTCTATCTTTGCCCGTGCTGATGACATCCAGCTGCTGCTGCTGCTGCTGTGTTACGTCACTGTTCCTGCTGCTCATGTGACTGCTCCGCATGAGCTCCACACTGGCCGGATCCACGCCTGCCTCCAACAGGCGTTGCCGGCGCAGAGCGTCCAGTCGCGGTTGCAGCGCCACGTACAGGTCAGCCATGCCCTCACCGCTGGCTGCGGACACCGCCACTAGCTCACCAAAACCCAGCATGAAAGCGTCGGCCATGGTCTGTTGCATGGCTGCGGTTAGCATCACAGCATGTGCTGTGCATGGTTACATATGCAGCTCTTCAGGCTTCATGAGTGCGAAGGTGCTGGCAGCTAGCTTGAGCAGCTTGAGCGCTGAATGACACCACACACTGCACAGTCTCTGTGGTGTGTTGCAGCAATGCTGGTGGCATGTGCTTGTGCTGCACAGCGGTGAATGCCATGGCAATGATGACAATGATGGCTGCACACCCTGGCCAGGCTGCTGGATGGCTTCTTGTATCTTCGTTACCCACCAGGTGCTGAGCTGCAGCTTTCAGTCACCCAAGAGCGACATCACCCATTGCACGTCCAGTGCGCGGGTGGTATGGGCCTCAGCAGTAATTCTGCCGCCCTGCTTTCCCTGCCACCACCTGCCCCCACCTTGCCTTGCCGCGGCTCCTTCTGCCTTGTTTGCCACCAGCAGCACCTGGTCAGCGGGGTAGCAGCGCCTCAACCAGTGAGCCAAAGCTAGGTCTGAGCCGGCCATCCCTGTCCTGCCAACAGGGACAAGGCAGGCAGCAGGGCATTCTTGCTGTGCTGCATTGTCATACTTAGTCACACATATGGTGTGTGCATTGTCTTTCTTCATCACACACATGGTGTGAGAGCAGGTGGGCAGGAGAGCAGCAGGGCAGCAGGGCAGCAGCACAGGAGGGCAGGTGGACAGCAGGGCAGCAGGGCAGGTGGGCAGGAGCACAGGAGGGCAGGAGGGCAGGTGGGCAGGAGGACAGGAGGGCAGGAGGGCAGGAGGGCAGGTGGGCAGGAGGACAGGAGGGGAGGAGGGCAGGAGGGCAGGAGGGCAGGAGGGCAGGAGGGCAGGTGGGCAGGAGGACAGGAGGGGAGGAGGGCAGGAGGGCAGGAGGGCAGGTGGGCAGGCACACCTGTGCCATCCTGAGCTCAGGCATCCACTCACTTTGCGTCTATGACGAACAGGGCAAGGTCAGCGCCCTGAAGCATCTTGGCGTTGATGGCATTGGCTCGCGCCTGCCAGCAGCAGGCAGCGCAGCAGCCCATGCAGTGGTTATGCTGCAGCCAGACCATGCTTCATGCTGCCTATCCCAGCTGCCAAGGCCGCTTGCAGCAGCCAAGCAGGCTGGAGCTCACCCAGGGCAGGCTACAAGCCAGCCCTGGGGAGAACCCTGAGCTTCCCTACCCAGACCTAGGCAGGTGCTGGATAGGGAACCCACAGCAGCCTGCACCCTCCACCAGAGGCTCTGATCACAGCCGCAAAACCTCCGCGCTCCTCTCACTCACCTGCTCACCTGGATGCTGAGGGCAGGGGCGTCTGGCTCCACCCCTGCTGTGTCGGCCAGCCTGAACACCAGGTCGCCCAGCCGGGCCGTCTCCTCATGCCAGTCACGTGTGACGTGTGATTTTGGGGTGTTGTACACCTGATGGGATGGGGCCCGGCACAATGGTGTGACGGCAGCAGCGCCACTTAGAGCCAAGTGCAGTGCACTGCATCACATTTGCAACTATGCTAATTGCGCTCAGCAGCGTTGGCAGTACCACCATGTTTGGCAGATTCCATGTGACCATGTTGATAATCGCTCAACATGGGAGCGTCCATGCATCGAGTAGTGGGTGGATCGATATGTGCACAAGTGTACGCACATGCATGCGTGCTTGCTAATGCAATACAGCGGAGCAGGCAGTGTGTTCATCCCACCACAGCAGCCTTGCGCCGTGCAAGCCTGTTGAACAGCGCTGACTTGCCCACATTAGGTCGACCTATGAGGGCAAGCTGTGAGCAGCACAACAAAACGCCATGCACTTTATCACTGGCCACTAGCAACAGGAAAAAATACCGCAGTGGAGCAACAAGCCGCACACCTTTGGCAGGAGGTGGGGCTGCTCTGCTATCCTTGCTGCGACTGCCTCACTGATGGACTCCGCCGTCACATAGTTATTTGCACCGAGTGACTGCAAGGACGCAACCGGCCGGAAGCGGCGTGCGCAGAAGGTTGCTAGCCTAACACCGATGAACATGCAGCTGCGCAATCAGCGCGGTATGGCATCGGCGTCACAAGCGGGAACAATACGATCATGTGTCTCATCCCATGAATCAATCAGACAAACAATTTGTCCCTTACACAGGGTGTGTGTGAGCGAGAGCATACAAAGGGTAGGGATCGAGCTCTCCTAGGGTGGGGACACAGTATCATCAGCCACTACCGGTTGTGGAGAAGTGGACGAGCTTCCCAGGAAAGGGACAAATGGTTACCTATTGGCATGCTGTTGAGCGTAGGATTGACAACCTCATTGACCCTGGGCACGCCAGATGATGCCCGGTAGTTCTTGGAGTGCCATACACCTCGGTCAGACTCAGAAACCGTTACAGACAAGAGATTGTTACTCCCGTTCAAGATTTCCACGCGAGTGTATTCCATGGAATCGAGCCGACTACAGATTGTCACAGCATGCATGCTCAGGTTGTGATTGAACCCTTCCCCCGGCCTATGTGACAGAAGGATACACGTCAGGTCCACAGGCAATCTGCCGCCCTCTTTCTCATCAACACGTACCAAGCGACAGGTTGCCCAGCTGTGCAAGGTGCTGGCAAACTGCCCTACTCCACAGGCTCTAATGCGCGTTCCTGCCAGGATTGGAGCCATGTCAACGGTAAAGCTGTGCATAGCTGCTGGATAGGTGCAGGAGTGGATGAGTGCAGTGGATGTCATGCCAGCAAGGTCATGCTCAGGGCTATGACAAAGGTGTGATGGTCCATGCACACGCACATGCCTCTGACCCATGTCACATATCCTCATCACAGCTCCCTCAACCAACAATGTGGTGTGTGCCTTTGTCACCGGTTGTTCTGCATCACTCGTAACGTCTCCAAGGACACAGGCGCCCATCGATCCCTCAGCAGGGCCCGGATGACGTTTTGGGTGTTGTCTAGCACCACGCTGGTGCTGCCAAATGCGTACACCTGGCAAGCAGAGGCGTGGCACCAGGATCCAGCAGGCACAGGAGGAGCTCACTAGCAGGCTGCCAGCAGGCGAGGGTGAGGCATCAATAAGTGGCAGGCAGAGGTGCAGAAAGTGGCAGGGAGGACAAGGCAGGGGTCAAGGCAGTGCCTCGCATCATCAGGGCAGGGCCAGCACACTGTTTGTGTGGCACTCTCTAGAGCAGCGCTGGTGTCTGCAAGTTCACACACCCAGCAGCAACTGGGCACACCCTGCTACATATGGCAAACATACACGCATTGGCCACCAGCACTGCCAGAACATGAGCAACACACTCTGGCACATGCCATGCCATGTCATGACGATGAACAGCTTTGCCACTACTCACAACATGCATGCATCTCCCTTTGAGCCCTCTGCCTACCTGCATGCCGTCTTGCACCCTGCCTGGTCGCGGCAAGAACTGTATGCTGTGCTGTTCCGCATAGTGCTGCACCATCTCCTTCAGTGTTGGCTCGTGACCAAACATCATGGCCGCATGCGCTGCCGCCGCTGCCGGCGCTTGCGATGCCGCCGCCACCCCTGCTGCCGACCCATCATTAGCCCAGCGTGATGTAAAGGCTGCACTGGGTCCATCAGAGACGCCAGGACCCAGACCCGCCCCAGATCCACTCAAGCCCGCCCGGCCATCCACTGCCTGGTTCATCATGTCCAGGGCCTCTGTGAAGTGAGCGCGCACTCGCTCCAAGGCCATTACGCTGGGAGGGAAGGCAGCTTTCCAGCCGAGGTACCAGCGGGTTACCTCATCATAGTCAGGCTGGTGGGACAGCCAAAATGCAAGCACCTTCGGGCAGGCAACCAGATGGCACCAAGCACCCTGTCACCTGCCATGCAGCCCGTTGACTCTTTGATACAAGTACATCCTTATTGTGGGGTATTTGAGGAAGCCAGGAGGTAGTCAGTCAGGCAGGCAGGCAGGTAGACAGGTTGGGCATGTGGAGGACGGATTTGGCACTTGTGAGCTGTCACTCATCACACCCTTTCTCACTCCCTTACCAGTGGAAAGGATGGCCCCTGCAGTGCACGTTGTAACGTCACCGTCATGAACAGGCCTCACACCCCTGAGCATCCTGAGCTGACCGGAGTGTGCCTGCTTGTCACCCCATCCAGAGACACCTGCAGCCTGGTGCCTCACCTGCTTCCACTGCGGGAAGAAGCCCCCCTCCAGCAGTGACACCATCTGAGGCTCAGGCAGGCAGTCGGTCCAGGCCATCACCCACTCAAAGGGCGCCATGTCCTGGGCCAGGGGGTTCACCTGGGGCAGCAGGGCAAACCTGCACTAAGGGGTCACCCTGGAAGCCTGGAGCCTGGAAGTCTAGAACAATCTAAAGGGGCCTGAAAGCCTGGAAACAGGAGGTAAGCTGGAACATGCGGAACACGGTCAACCCTGTACTACCGTGTGGCATGCATACAGGAACCCTTCCTCCTATTGTACGGCTTGCATGCAAAACACCCTCACTGCAAGCACCTTCATCAACGTCACCCGACAATGTCAAGCACGAAGCGAGGGACTGGGTCAGGTGGGTGGTACTGGGCTTGCTAGCAGCTGACCTGAAAGCCTGCCAGCGCTGCAGCCAGCTTGGGTGTAATGGAGCGCAGCAGCAGGTCAGACCAGTCCAGGGGGGAGAGTGCGTTCTTCCACGGCGCCAGCAGCACTAGGGCTGAGCCGTCACTAGGGTGCCAAGCCTGCGGGCAAAGGCCGTTACAGCAGCACTGATAACGCCATGCAGCACAACAACGACAGCGGTTGCAGGGGCGATAACATGGCAGCTGCAGGGCTAACCATGAAGATGACATAAGACGGCTGACAGCTTAACAGCTGGGGCTTGCTCAGGAGGTATGCCACGTGTGTATGCATGTATGTGTGTGTGCTTGGGCAATTGATGGCACCTCACATGATGTAATTGGCAAGTCAACAGACCAACATGCACCCATCATGCTGAATGGTATGTGCATGATGCAGTGTAGCACCAGGATTAGACAATGGCTACATTCACATCTGACACGACCATCTTCCCACAAAGCACACAGACTGGCCATGGGGCTTTCTGTGAGCAGCCTCAGCTGCCTTTACCTGCAGTGCCACATACAGCTTGTGCCGGATACCAGGGTACAGCTGCTGCAGGGGCCCTGCCAGGTGCTCCAGCCATGGGTGCAGCCAGGTGTGTATGGCCACCGTCTCCTGGCGCGGCTCCCAGCTCAGCACTGCCTGCTGCAGCCGGGGCATGACCAGCATGTCCAGCACGTGATCAAGGGCAGCTCTGGGCAGGAGCGAAGCCCACACATCCAGCCACGCCAGCAATGGCTCAGGGTCGCGTGGCTGCCAGCTCGTGCAGGCCGCACGCATGGGCGGCAGCACCAGCTCTGAAACCAGCCACAGGTATGGGTCGGAGCCGCTACCGTCCAACCCGGTGCCGGCAAACAGGCTCCCGCGCGTGGCAGCCCCTCCGGTCTGCCCGCAACCGGCACTGCCGGGCTCCAGCAGCGGTCGCAGTCGACCGAATTCTACAGCGCCGCGTTTGGGATCTATCAAGGGTGCCCAGCCATGCAGCAACTCAGCGAGGCGCGGGAGGATGGCCGCAAGTGCGGGTGCTGCGAGGTTGTAGAGAATGTACTCCTCGCGGTAGTGGCGCGCCAGGTGCGTGAATGCCGCCTCCACTTCGTCCAGGGACATGGTGGAAGGGCCAGCGGAGGTGCAGCGGTCCACCTCCTCTAGCACGGTGGTCAAGCGCTGAAGCTGGTCTTCCTGCCGTGTGACCTGAAGTGACGCATGCCAACAAAGCAAACAGCTGCAGAAAAGAAGCCAAGGCAGCAAGAGATTGCACTGGTAGGACAGCCTCTGACAACAATCGCAATGTGAAGTGCCTGCAGCTGCTCCCATCTTAGATCTTTTCTGTGTGTGGGGGTGCAAGAGCGATGCGGATGGAGGCTGCAGCTTGGTCCGTGTGCCCGATCCGCTGTCGGACGGGCCCACTGTACAAGTCTTGAATCAAATCCTTAACCTGCATAAAAGGGGTAACCGTCTTGCAGGGTCATGGCCCACCTGCTCTTGAAGCAGCTTTTCTTCCCTTGCCAATAGGGTGGCTGTGTCCTGCTCGTGGCGCAGCTTGGCATCCAGTTTCTGAATGTCAGCCTCAGCCAGGTCCACCAGCAGCTGCAGGTTGTGCTGGAGCTCCGGCATGGGCACAGCGCTGTCTCCAACACCGCCGTCCTGTACCCACCCCAGGACAGCAGCCTCAGGTCACAGCCGTGCAGCATGACACGTCAGTGGCCAGCCACCCTGCACGCTGAGGCTTGACCCTGAGCCCTGGCTGACAGGCTGAGAGGGACACCCGGTCAAGGCTTGGCAGGAGGAGATGAAACTCATGGCTTGGCATGCAAGACTCGCAATGTTTGCATGCAATGTTGGCATCAACACCAGCAGCTCCAGCTTGACTCAATCCCCAAACCTCCTAGAATGTCAGCTACACAAGGCAGGAGGCATAGCAGCAGGCAGCAGTGCCAGTCTGCCAACTGTGCCATGCAGCTGATCGTGGGCTTACGCATGTGTGTAGCATGTGTAACCGCAACAGAACACAGCGGCATGTTCTAGGGGCCCTGAGCATCCACCTTCATATTCAGGTGGTCCATGTTGGTGATGAGCCGAGTCTGAGGCCCACGCATGTCCAGGATGGGCTGTGCAGCCAGGGGCTTGGTAGGCGCCTCCTGCAACACCTGGTCTGCAGAGCGGTACTCCCGCTTGACGCGTGCCTCGCTGTGCTTCTTCTTCCACAGTTTGCCTTGCTGGGCAATGGCAGCCTTCTGGTCAGCTGCGGTTTGCGGTCCCTGCACAGTGCCCATGACCAGGGGCAAACACAACGGCAGACTGCCTGTCCACACACATCACAGTCATAACCAAGTGCCTGAGGGTGAATGAACTCCCCTGTCTGGCCTCTGGCCAGGCCGATTGCCAGCGATGTCACTGAGCAAAGGAGGTAGGGGTGTGTTACATGCCACTGCTCCTGAAGCGTCTGTCCCTGCTACCCCTCATGGTCAGACAACCTGCTCCCAGTATGTGTGCCAAGCCTTGGACTGCTGCCAGGACACTGGCTGGCTGGCTCGCCACACAGCTCTGCCGGCACCCCTCACCCACTTGCACAGGAGCGGGCTGGCTGTCCTCTGGGTCAGGGCCGCGGCGGGCCCCAAAGCCCATGCCCATGTTCTTGGGCCGGAGCTGCACCTCCACTGGCTTGGCGATGCCTGACTTGTCCCGCCCTAATCCCTCGCCCGGTTTGTAACCCATCTTCATCAGCAGCTTCATCCCCAGCCCTGCAGCAGACAGGACAAGCACGGCATGCCACAGCCGACATCCAGCGTCAGGAAGGGCAAAGGCAAGCCAAGGCTGGCCTTGGGTAAGCATCAGCTACTGCATCATCCATGGTCCACTGCCAAGCAGTCTTGAACAATGCTGCGCTTCCGCGTGAAGCTGGACACGCAGAGATAAGAGAGCGCCAGCTTCCTGTAGGACTTGAGGTGGCTCTAGCCCCTCCGCCCAGTTGTGAACCTCTTCGCCCGACACAAGCCGGTGGTTCATAGCTGACAAGCCTGGGGAGGTACCTGGCCCTCCGAGTGAGCAGATCACTGTAGCACCGTCCCTGATAGCAGAGGGCCAGGGCTGGGCTCCTTGAGTAATGAGTGCAAGGCACGTACCACCCCCTGCCCACCCACCCTTAGTGTGCTTTTCAAATGTGGCAAACTCGGGATCTGCTGCCTTTGCCACTTGCCGCTGCTTCTCCTGTACTTGCTGCTTCTTCTTGTCTTCCCGCCGTTTGTCAGCACGAGCTTGAATCCTGCACATCACGAGCCCAATGGCAGCATGTCCCCAATGACCATAACAGCTAGATACCTCTGTTCCCCCCCTCTCAACAATGTATTGCAGAACCCACCTTGCTCCAAATGCGCCAGGCAGCACGTCTCTGGCATCTTCATCGTCGTCCTGCCTTGCAGCTTGCTGCTGACTGGCTACCTCAGCCTTTGCAAAGCCCAAGCCAGGAGGTCGCACCTCAGAGCCCTCATGCTTGGCACTGCCCACTACCTCGCCTGTGGATCTGAAAGCAACCGGCCTGGAGTAGTCAGCCTTGGGCTTTTGTCCACGACCCCGCTCCTCCTCGGAGTCGCTCTCAAGAAACACCCCATATAGCTGCTCCTCTTTGGTTTGCGTTCGACCACGCTTGACGCCTACTGCATAGAACTCGCCTCCCACCCACTGCCCGCCTGCAAGGAAGCGCCGAGCACTGACGCCGGATGTTCAACAACTAAGCTGCATCGTGGCTCAAACCTTCAAAATCGTTATCCGCATCGAACCGCGCATAGTGCTGGGGCTCGTCCATCGTTCTCCTCGGAGACGGACTTGCTCATCTCAAACCCAGTTCAGAGACGGGCGTCATACCGACAAGGTCGAACCAGATTAGCTCAGGCTTGGACTCTATGATGCATTTTCGTAATGGGCGCCCAGCATGCGACGGAACACTTGCATCAGTGATGGTCACCCCTCCCATTGAACCACCAACCCTCCTAACGATAAGGGACAACGGCTTTTCCGAACTCATTTCTGCACGGATAGACACGAGGATTGAAGCGTTAGAATTCAGCCGCGCTGAGCCACACGCTGAGCTGGTCGGGCATGTTGCCGGGTATCCGACCCTACCGAGCCTGCGGACTTGATGTACGTTGTCCCAGTAACAATGAGTACCTGTTTAACGCGATGGATAGTGCGCGATGTGCGAGGAGCCCGACCTCATGTCCAACATAATAACCCACATGCGCTGGCTCTGGGGCGGCGGAACTAGGCTATGGGGCTCTGAAACTAGAAGGAGACCACGGCATGAGCATAGCAGTGGCAACTGCATCATTCACTTGCTAATTAAGCTCCATAAGGTGGGCCAACCCCTCCTCCATGCTGCGCACTCTGCTGATGCCAGTATGACCACCATCAAACTCGATCAAACTCTCCAGCCTTGCGTCACTGGTTAGGGAACTCACTGTGAACCCCCTGCCAAAGTCTCAACTCTTCCCAAGATTTCCCAAGAGGGGTTTTAGAAGATGGCGTGTGCACATGTCTTCAGCATGCCGACACCCAAGTACCACCCCTACAAACGGGAGGGGGGCCAGGCTGCCCGCTGTGCGTGTTGTGTGAGGTCTACGCCAGCTGCCAGCACTGGCTGGGTGGAGATCCATGCGGAGGGGAAGGCTGTGTAAGATGATGTTGAGAAAACTGGGCTCCATGCGTAAAGTGTACCGCAGCGGAGAACTCTGCATCCCGCGTTGTGGGTGTTGTAAAGCAGCACTCAAAAGGCCCATCGCGCAGAGCGGAACCGTTCGCATGCCTGGCAGACTGCCGGTCACCGTGGGTGCCAGCAGCTCGGGCGCGCAGGCGCAAGCGCGGCGCAGAGATAAGGCATTCCGCGTGAAAATGACATCTCAACTCTCACCAGGCACGCCGCAAAGTCAAATGTCCCTTACGTGGTGGTTCAATGGGAGGGGTGACCTGCTGGGCATGCAGTCATTGCTGAGTATTGCCCCCTTTGTTAATCACCTTTGCACCGTCATTTTGTTCCTACCACCTCTGTTTGCCGGTGTAGGAGTCACCTGAGCCATGTCAACTGAGCCACAATGTGGCATTATAAGCATACACATGGCCACCTCTACTAGCGGTATGCACTAGAGACCCTGTCTAACATGACCTCTAGTGCCTCCACGAGTCTCAGGGTCATCCGGATTGCCCTCTACGGCAGACAAACAGAACTAATTCAACATGGAACAAGCAGCAGCAGCAGTATCGGCAGCAGCAGCAGTACAGTTCCACTCCTAGCCGACCTTGCAGCCCCGGTCTTGCAGGTCCGTTGACGACCTTACAGGACCACAGGACCACTCTGGGTCATGGCCAGCCTAAGTGCTGGCTGCAGCCGAAGCTCCCTGTGCCGCCTCTGCTCTGCCTACTGTCGCCGCTTCAATTTACCGAACCAGATGCCTCAGCCACAGGTCCGGCTCCTGTCACCGCTGCTGCGCCACCACTTACCAAACGCCCTTCTCCCTATGTTTCTGCCCCTTCCGCGCGGTAACTAATGTCCATGGCGGCGATGTGCACGTGTCGCCTGCCTGCATTTTTGCCTGCATTTTTGGGTCGGTGTTCATTTGTATTGGCTTGCGGGGCTGCAGGTTGTCGCTCTTTCGTGCTTTTGACCACGCGGTTTCTTAACACGCTTTTATGCACAAGAAGAAACTATCTGCTTGGCTTTCGACGTTGTTCTGCGGCGCCCAGCAGCCAGCCGCAGATGAGCAAGCAGCAGGCGACGCAGTTGCTGGGTCGCAGCCCAGGACGCTGCAGTCACCAGGCATCACGTCTCCGCAGCTTCAAGAGCAAGACCTCACTGCCACACCATCATCGCCTCCCATGCTTGCATCAACAGGTCTCATCAGTCGGCTTCACCAAGCACTGGCAGTTGACAACAGCTCAGTCAACTCTAATACAGTGAAAGCTAGGCAGGCTTTGCAGAGCAACTACTTCACCCAAGATCGCAATGTTTTAGCAGCTCCCCCGCTGAGCTACTGCATGCATGCCTTGGACACATCGTCACATTTCACAGCTTCACACCGCAGCAGCAACAGCTTTGAGCGCCAGCACAGCTGTGTGCACCATTGTCACCGCACTCAAGGCTCAACGGCCTGCAATGTATCACGCCAAGCCAGTTCGCAGCACAGCCTTTTCTCTAGAGCTTCTCAACACAGCTGCCATGTGACTTACCAAACATCACTCTTTTCTGCAACACCTGCCGGTGCAATAGCTGTGGAAGCTGTTGCTGCGCCTGCTGGCAGCTCAACTGCCGCAAGCCAGGAACACACTATGCCCTATCCCTCTGCCGGCCTTCTGGACCCAGCACTTGGTGTGACCCCAGCAGTCAGCGTCACACTTCCCTTGCTGCCCACCACACAAGCCACTGCGACAGGACTCAGCAACAGGTCCAGCCTAGAGGCATCCCTGCACAGCCCTCTGCCCAATAGCCTTCTGCCTCACCCTGCGCTTGACAGCACAGCACGCAAGCTGACACGCACCAGGGACAGCAATGCCGCTTTCCTGTTTGGCAGTTCTGGCACCGGCTCCTGCTCTGGTCCATTGCAACGACCAACGCCACGCAGCTCACCCATGAACCAGGCCCTGCCGAGCCTGCCCACCTCATGTCCCATCCAAGCGCCAGGCTCAGGACCCAGCCCGCCCCCAGCCTGCGCCCCTCCCTTGCAAGGAAGCAGCCACGCCTTGGGCCTGCGGTCAGCTACCCTGACACTCTGCGCTGGTGGTGCTCAAGGCTTGCAACCATTACTACAAGGGGGCCTAGGGGAACCCCTGGGGCTCAGCCTGGGACAACCTGGTGAAGGGCCACAGTCACAGGCAACAGCACCGTACAGCACAGGGGGAGCTGGGCAGGCGCTGGGCACCAACCCAGACAGCTCTCGCAGCAGCAGCAGCCCTGGGCAAGCCACTGGTAAGTTGTTTGTTGCAAGAGCAGCTGGGTCACGACCATCAAGCAAGGGAGGTGCCGGCGGGGCAGCGGGGCTGGCCAGCGGCAGCTTTGACAAGTCAGGCAAAACCTTTGCTGTTGATGTTGGAGTGTCTGGTATGGCTGGGAGCGAGGAGGAGGTGTCAGCAGGGGCAGGGGCAGCAGCAGGGGCAGCAGCAGGGGCAGGGGTGGCGACCTCATCCCTCGGCCTGGGCAAGCGCCTGCGAAGTGGTGCCACCCTCCTGGCTGGCGTGGTGGATGCCATCAACCGCGGAGTCTCCTTCGGCAGCGTGTGCAGCCTGCTGAAGACCCAAGGAGTCGCGGCCCTGGCTGACCCAGCTACTGGCGAGCTGCACGCCCGGTGGGTGCTGCCAAGCTTCAGTGTCACACTGGACGCCAGAACAGGAAACTGGAAGCTCTTGTATGCTCACCCAGATGTGCACTACATCAGCAGTATGGGATCATGCTGGCCGCACATCTTACATGGGGTTGTGTTTTGCCTGTATGGCGTAAACCTCCCACACACATGGCATGGGCGTCTACCACCTAGACTATTGTCTCAGCTTTGTGACAGAATACCTCCTGACCCCTGGGCTGAGGCATGAGTCAGCACCTTGGCCCTCAACCTAGAGCCGTCATTGCCGTGGAACACTAAGCGTGGACAACTACAAAGCGGTGTTTTTGTCTGTGTGAGGTTCCCATGCACATGGCATACACGTGGCACACACATGACATACACATGGGCATGGTCGCCTACCACCTACACTATTGCCTGACCCAGAGGGCTATGATGTAGAGTCGGCATGACAAACATGCACTAATTGCAAGCTGCTGACAGCTTAAGATAGGGGGCACACACTACTGTGCCACAGCAGGCTGCTGCTGCTGCTGCTGCTGCTGCTGCTGCTGCTGCTGCTGCTGCTGCTGCTGCTGCTGGGCCTTGGGTGGCTTGTCTCGCACCCCCTTGTACCCTAGCTCAGTGTAATCCTTGCCCTTGGCTGGTAGAGGTCCCTGCTCTGGCCATTAGCACAGCTCCAGTGGGCGCCACTTGGCCTTCCCAATGCACTGCATGTTCAGCGCTGCATTGCAGTCCCTGTCTACCCACCTGCCTGGCTGTGGTGCTGGCTTTGCTATGGCAGCCTTGCCTTCGCCCGTGGTGGGCTGGGTAGGCTCAGCTGCCGGTTTAGCCTTGGTGCGCTGGGTGCGCTTGGCTGGCTGGGGAGTGCTGGGCCCTGGCACTGAGGCTGCTGGCTGTGTGGCTGCCTGGCTGCTTCGTGGGGCCAGTGGGGGCTTGCGCGGGCCACTACCTGGCACCTCCCTGAGATACCATGAGCCCATGGACCTCCATGCATGCATGCAGCGCCGTGGAGCGTTTAAGCGAGAGCGTGAATGCCTGGGATCTTGGATCAGCAGCTCAGCGGCTGCAGCACCTGATCTGGCTGGGCAAGGGCGCTCAAGGTGGGCCTGCAGCCCTGTGCCTACTCGAGCTATGAGACGTGCCTATGCCATGAGCACTCATACTCCTCTGCCCAGGCAGGCCTGGGGCTCCACAACTAACTCATGCCTGTGCAAATGCTCCTGACTACAACCATGCCACAGTCTGCGGGGCAGGCCCATTCCTTCAACCCAGCTATAGACCCGGCCCTGGTCCCTAGCCCCTCCCTATCCCTGTCTCATGCCTAGCATCCAGTCCAGCCTCCAGCACCTCTGGCATAAGAACTCGATGTACTGAGACGGAGCAGTGTATGGTTTAGGCAGACGCAGACGCAAGGCAGGGTGGGCCTTGCAGGTCCCTTGTTGCTGTGTCCCCCTAATCGTCTGGCTGGGCTTGGGGGTCTCCCGATGTACCCCTCCCCTGACGCACTTGGACTGCGCAGGCGTTGTGTACAGCGCACACTGGCGACAACGCCGGGTTGCCGTCAAGTTCATGGTCGTCAAATCCGCACATGCTCAGGCAGACAGGGAAGGCATGGCCGGGGCCGCGACTGGGGACGTCGTAAGCATCCTCCTCAGCCACCCCAATGTTGTGCAAACGTTATCCTGGCAGGTGAGGGTGCCGCAGGACTCAAGCCCCCTACCTCTGGGAGTAAACACGACCTCCCTTCTTGCCTCTTGCCTCTTGGTCAAAGTTCCAGTGCCAGAAATGATGAGCCACTGGATTGTGTGGCATACCTGCATTCTCACAGCAATCTCACACCCTCCCTCCATTGTGCCATAACGCCATTCTTGTACCATGCAAGCTTACGCCCTGTTCATACTGCCTCTTCCCTCCCTCCTGCATGGACCAGCAGCACACCACCACCTCCCAGTCCATGACTTAGTAGAGAAGTATTCCAGCACCTCCTTAATCAGTTGAGCGGGCAGCACAGTTGTTCCCCTACTATTACTACAGGGCAGGGGCTGTGTTATCTGTAATCCGGTTTGTTTGCATGCAGCAAGCATCCGGTACCACTACCTGATTCACTACCCCAACCCGCTTGCGAAGGCCGGGCAATCTATGATGGCATGAAACACATGCTCTGATGTAGGCACACATACACATGCGGTGCACACGTGCTACTGTGCTTCAGGTTGCTGGGCTTGGGCCTTGGGGGCTCGCTCTCGCAGCATCTTGAAGCCCAGTGCTGGGTACTCCTTGCCCTGGGCAGGCAGTCTTCCTCGGTGTTGCCACCTGCACAGCTCCAGTGGGCGCCACTTGGCCTCCCCTGCCCGCTGGAGGTTGAGGGCTGCGTTGCAGTCCCTGTCCACCCATTTGCCAAGGTTCCCAGGGGTGGCCTGGGCCAGGTAAGGGCACCACATGAGCCCCCGCACTGGCGCCTCAAACCGCTTGCTCCAGGCTGACCGCAACAAGCGGTCCTGCACCTGATCTGGCTTGGGCTTCCAGCCTTCAAGCCTGGTGGGCTTGCTGCTGTCCAGCTCCTCCTCACAGGGCTGGGGGCTGTTCAGGATTGCGCTGACCCTGCTGGTGCGGAACTCATCCACAGTCACCACCTTGCCTGGCACCCTGTCTGTCGGCTTGCCGCTGTTGGCCCTCTCCACCACCTTGCGGCAGGCCTGCAGCACGGCCTTGGCCCCCCACCCACCCCGCGTGCCAATGCTTGCGTTGCCAAAGAACACAACCAGCTGCTTGCGGGTCCCCCACTCCTGCTGGGACACGCTGGCTGCCTCCTCCTCCAGCTGCATGGCACACAAGGCACACACAAAGCGCATGACATCCTTGGCAGAACTGGGGACATGGGCACCTAGCAGGTCACATGTGGGGGCGGTCATCAGCCTGTGGTCCTGCCCCTTCCCCCCTACCCTTGGGCACTCCCACCTTTATGAAGTAGCGCTCCAGCACCTTCTCCTGCGCGCCATGCAGCCTCATCCTTTGCTCTGCCCACTTGGGATGCAGGTACTCCCCCCACACTGCATCCCAAGTGGCCAGGGTGACGGCCACATGCCTCTGGATGGCCACCAGGGAGGTGCCTGTTGGGGTGGCTGCTGCCAGGTGCTGCAGCTCAAGCTTGATGTTCTCATTCCACCGCTGAGTGTTGTGGCGAGCCTGGATCAGGCCGCTGTCATGCTGCACCTGGCTCCTGGTCAACTTGCTCCTGTAGAAGCCTTGCAATAGGCCATCTGCACGCCACATCCCTGAAGCTGCGCTGACTGCCTGGATGGCCCCAGGGTCCAGCCCCATGCCCATTTGAGTGGCTGGGTCAAACAGGAACGCCAGCTCGTCAGCCAGGCCGCTGCCTATGTCAGAGAGAGTGCGCTTGTTGCTGCTGCTGCTGTCAGAAGGGTCTTCAACTGCTTGGCTGCTGTCAGAAGTGTCTTCAGCTGCTGGACTGCTGCCAGAGGGGCCAGGGGGGTCTGCTGCTTGGCTGCTGCCAGGGGGGTCTGCTGCTGGGCCGGCTGCTGGGCTGCTGCCAGAGGGGCCAGAGGGGTCTGCTGCTGCTGGGCTGCTGCCAGAGGGGTTTGCTGCTGGGCTGGCTGCTGGGCTGCTGCCAGAGCGGCCAGGGGGGTCTGCTGCTTGGCTGCTGCCAGGGGGGTCTGCTGCTGGGCCGGCTGCTGGGCTGCTGCCAGAGGGGCCAGAGGGGTCTGCTGCTGCTGGGCTGCTGCCAGAGGGGTTTGCTGCTGGGTAGGCTGCTGGGCTGCTGTCAGAGGGGCCTGGGGGGGTGTAGTCCTGTGGGCGTGTGTATTGGACACACACACTGACCCCATCAGTCAGGATTCGCCTATCAAACACAAACCCCCGGTTGGCGAGCTTGCCTACTTTGAACACTCTGTCCCAGTGACTATAGGCAGCATGCTCAGCGGGCAGCAGGCACCAACGCAAAGGCTGAGTCATAGGACCCCTCACTAGGGGCAGTGTTTTGGTTGTATAAAGAAAACCCCACACATATGGCATCGGCATCTTCCACCTACACTATTGCCTAACCCAGAGGGCTATGATGTAGAGTTGGCATGACGGACATGCACTTATTGTGAGCTGATGACAGCTCAAATTGAGGGGCACACGCTATGGTGCCCCAGCAGGCTGCTGCTGCTGCTGCTGCTGCTGGGCCTTGGGTGGCTTGTCTCGCACCCGCTTGTAGACCAGCTCAGGGTACTCCTTGTTCTTGGCTGGCAGCTCAGGCAGGTCTGGCCACCAGCACAGCTCCAGTGGACGCCACCTGCTCTCCCCAATGCGCTGCATGTTCAACGCTGCATTGCAGTCCCTGTCCAGCCACATGCCTGGCTGAGATGCTGGCTTTGCCTTGGCAGCCTTGCCCTTGGCCTTGCCTTTGCACTTAGCCTGGCCTTTGCCCTTGGTGGGCTGGGCGCATGTGGGGGCTGCCCGCTCAGCCTTGTAGCGCTTGCTGCGCTTGGCTGGCGGGGGAGTGCTGGGCCCAAGCTCTGAGGCTGTTGGCTGTGGGGTTGCCTGGCTACATGGGGCCGTCACATCAGGCCCTGCATCGCGCCCTACTGGTCACGCGTCACGCTTCACGCTCTGAGGCTGCTTGGCCACTGCATGGAGGCTGTTACATCAGCCCCCACACTGCGTATTCCAGCCCACTTTACAGCACAGCTTTGGCCCCCAATGCCAGCGTGCCAAGAAGCACCACCAACTATTTGCATGTCCAACACCGCCCATCTGCCCATCTGCGTCAAGCCGCCCTCACTTTACCTGCTTGGGTTAAGCCACGCAATCAGCAGATTGCGATCAGACGTATCACAGCAACGAGGCTGAAGGTTAGCACAATTATCCCCTACAATTAGGGGCTGTGTTATGTGGAGTCCAGAGTCATGGTCTGGGTTACACCCCAATTTCCTGCCACCGCTTGATGATAGGCCTGCAGTATGGCATTGGCCGCCCACCCACCCTGCGTGCCAATGCCAGCGTTGCCAAAGGGCATGTTTAGCCTCAGGTGCTGGCGTTTGCCTGCCCGACGCTGTTGTTGTAATGTGACCACGGTGAACATCATGTGTGCCGTTTACACGATCCAATGACACGTTTCAAGATTACACCCTCTGCCGGCCGGCCGCCGACATGATGCAGGTGTTCCGCGTCACTGAGGCAACACTGCCACGCCAGATCTCGCTGCCAGCATTGAGCCACGTGGGCAGCAGTGCGAGCTTCACCTCTGCCGCTCCCTGGAGCCCCACTTCTCACTCTCTCGCGACCGCCCTCGACCCTTTCGTCACATCCGGCTCGCTCGCTCAGTTTCCCTGCCTCACCACCGGCACAACGAGCACCCTCCAGTTATCCTCCACTTGTGACGCGCTGAGCAGCAGCCACGCATTGCTGCACGACAGGCTGGAGAACAGCACCTCCCCTGGCATCCAAGCCAACCAAACTCGCCCCGAAGTGGGACTTGCCAACACCGCCTCTACCACTTCCTCACTCCAGTCATCAACATGCACCCCATTACACCAACATCTGCCACTGCCCTCCAGCCTTGCCCAGCAGCAGCAGCAGCAGCAGAAGGGCAGCCACTCTGCTTCATCCCCCCGCCCCGCCGCCCCGCCCCCCTTGGAGCATGGATCATCACCCTTTCCCCACCTGCCAGGCATCAACTTCCAGCGTGCCCCATGCAACAGCACCCCGCCCCGCCCTGCCGTGACTCATAGGCCATTCTCTGCCAATGCCCAGTGGGCCCAGGCGAGCTTGCAGGCGAGCCTAAGTGCAGCAACTGCTGCAGGCGGCCAACCGCCAGCTGAACAACCTGGGCCACCTGGGCCACAAGAGCAGTGGCAGCAGCAGCTACCAACAGGGGCACAGGACCTGCTGGCTAGCCTGGGCATAGCCTCCACCTCCCAACCACCCAACCCAGCCAGCCCTGGCCTACAGACAGCCCTGTCTCTACCCGCCGGGCAAGCGAGCCCACTGACACCTCACCTCACTCGGAACCCAGCCAGATATCATCCCTGCCTTCAACCCTCACATCCTGCGCCGTCCTCTGCCGAGTCAGAGGCCCAGGTGGTCCTGCAGCAAGTCCTGGTGCAGCTGGCCGCCCAGCCCGGCGACCTGGTAGCCGAGGTGGTGATGGAGCTGTGTCACCAGCCCTTGCACTCGGCCATCCAGGAGGGGGTGTTCAACACGTCACCCTGGACCCGGCTTCCGAGCTCTTCCCAGGGCTGCCACTGGCAGCATGTCAGCAGCAGCCCCACCCACCTCAGCTGGCGTGGCAGCGGCGGCAGCAGCAGCACTGTGGGGGGTGCTGACAGAACGCTTGACCAAACCACCAACAGCCAACCTCCAGACAGCTGCTTGGCAGCTGCAGCCCAGGCGCAGGGGTGGGGGGTGGGTCAGGCTAGCGGCAGCTCAGCAATGGCAGGGGGTGGGGGCTCCCCTGGGCGCAGCCCCCACCTGCAGACCTTGGCGCAGCGGGTGGCAGCTCTGGGGAGGCTGCTGTCTGTGTCGCTGGACATTGCGGCTGGCATGCATCACCTGCATTCCATGCGTATCTTGCATGGAGACCTGAAAGCCTCCAATGTCATGCTGGTACATGCGTCAGCCGAGGGTGCCGATCTGGACGCAGCTGTAGGGAGGTGGCACGCAACGGCCAAGGTACATCACATCTTCGTAGTTAGGCCACACCACCCAGAGTGTGTGACATGACGTTAGGGGCACACAAACTGTTATGGGATACCTAGTCACAGGACGCCCTGCTCTGCTGACACTTTCCTCATCACCACTGCGACCCTGACCCTGACCCTGACCCTGACCCTGACCCTGACCCTGACCCTGACCCTGACCCTGACCCTGACCCTGACCCTGACCCTGACCCTGACCCTGACCCTGACCCTGACCCTGACCCTTGACCCTGACCCTGACCCTGACCATGATCCCGACCCTGACCCTGATCCTGATCCTGACCCTGACCCTGACCCTGACCCTGACCCTGACCCTAACCTCGACCTACCCTAGATGTCATCGTCCCTCACCTCACAGTACACGCACACCACACTGCCCCTGATTTGTCTCCTAGCTCACCCCTGCCGCCTCTAACCTCAAGCTCTGCGCCCATGATATGGTAGGTGGACGCTGCGTACCTGCTTGCTGGGGCCCTTCCTGCTGCAGGTGTCAGACTTTGGCTCCGCACGCATCCAGGCTGCTGAGGGGCTGGCCACCAGGGGTCTGGGCACGCTGGCGTACTGTGCTCCTGAGGTTCACCGGGGCACCCTGCTGCCCGCCTCTGACGTGTGGAGCTTTGGCGGGGTGCTGTTCATGGTGGGTGCACCAGGCTCTCTTGTGGTGGTGGGCGGGAAAGGGGTGGGAATGACATGGGGCGTTACACCACTACCGAACTGCACTGGGGGGTTAAGCATGGGTACGCAGCTCTCTTCTGGATTGGGTGCCGGCTCCCCTCCAGTGGTACAGCTGCAGATTAGTGGTTAACAGCCCCAACAGGTGACTGGCATGAACAATGCGGGACGTGGCGAAGGGCTAAGGGCTTATAAAGCAATAAAGCCAGTTATGGCAAAAGGTCATGGCTTGCTCCCTAGCCTTACCCTGTAATGTAAGATCAACTACAGCTCAACTAATGTAAGCTTCAACTTGATTGGAGTAGCTTCGTGAGATTACCCGCAGTTAAACATGTTGTTCGTTGTTGATTGAGTTTTGTTTGTCTGTCACACCACTACCTGTGAATTGTGAGGGCATGGCAAGGCTGAAATATGGTTGGGGTCATGAGGTCATGTGGGGTAACAGTGTGTGAGGGGAATGGGAAGGCTAAACATGCTTGGGATGGTGGGAGGTCATGAGAGTTTACCTCGCATGGGCGCGTAGCATAAATGCTGCTACAAGCATGCCAGTAAGTGCAGTGCTTGGTCACTGTTACAACATCATAGAGCATGGGGGCTAGCTGCAGCCTCAAGCGTGTTACTCTCTTTGCTGCTGCTCTGCGTGCTACACACCCTGATCCTGATTTGGCTACTGATGCTGTGCCTGCTGCTCACGACCCACAGCTGCTGCTCATCCGCATCCGCATCCTCATCCGCATCGGCATCCGCATCCGCATCCGCATCCTCATCCTCATCCTCATCCTCATCCTGGCTAGTGCTTGTCATTAATTATCCACTTTTGCCGTCTGCCTCGCCTGCATGTCATGCCTGCTCACAGCTCGTCACAGGCCAGCAGGCATTTGCTGGGCTAAGCCGAGCACAGATCATGCTGGGCGTCGTCCAGGGTAGCCTCCGGCTGCAATGGCCACCCTGGACTCCAGCACCTCTTGCTGCCTTGGGAGCCAGTTGCATGTGAGTGGCAGTGGCGCCAGCTACAGGGCGCATGCCATGCAAGCTGGCATGGGCATGCATGCGCTAGCCGCTAGACTGCCCCACCATGCAGAATGGCAACAACACAGCCGCCTAGAACCCAGGCGCCCTAGAACGCTTCATGTTTCGCCTGCCGCTCCCAGCTTGAAATGTGAAATGCATGCATGTGATGCATGGTGCGCAGGAGTCATGAAGCTGCTGCCCGGCCCAGCTTTGCAGACATCGTGGACCAGTTGGAGCGCATGCAGGCAGGGCTGCAAGACATGCTGCAGGGCCGCAACTTGGCCCCGGACCATAGCAGTGAACAGGAGCACGGGCAAGGGTCAGGGCAGTTTGAGTATCAGCTGCAGGGACAGGCAAAGGGGCAGGCGCAGGACATCCCCAGCCCTGCACTGCGCTCCCACCCCTCCCACCCCTCCCACCTCTCCCACCCCTCCCACCCCTCCCACCCCTCTCACGCCTCCCACGCCTCCCTGCCCTCCCACCCCTCTCAGCCACTATGCTTTGCCTCAATCCCTGTGGAGTCACCTAGCCAGCTGAGCCATGGCGGCAGCCTGATGCCAGTGGAGCTGTCACTGGCAGGCCACAGCTCAGTGGCCAGTGCACGCACCTCCTGGCACCAGCCCGGCCTGCCTGACTGGCAGCTCCTCATGTCAGCCTTAGACTCCACCTCCAGTGGCTGTGCCGCCCCCCTGCTGCCTCCCTGCCTCTCGCCCCAGGACCAGCAGCCACCCCAGGGTAAGGCCAGGCATGCATCTGCACAGCAGCAGCAGCAGCAGCAGCAGCAAAGGCGGCAGGTGGGGGGCCCTGGGACACAAGCCATGGGCAGCCTTCCTGACCCACCGCCTTGCCTGACGTTTAGCCCACCCACATGCCCACCCTACCACATGCCCAGCCACGTTAGCAACAGCCTGCCTCCAGCCCCACCTCAGCTGGCCCAGGCCCAGCAGCCACCTGCCGCATCTGCCAAGGCAGGCGGCGGTGGTGCTGGACCCCTGGCCCCTGGCACGCCCCACAGCCCTGAGGCCTGGAGCTCCACCTGGTGCTCCAGCAGCATACCCTCCTCGGCCCTCGGCACTGGCTCCTCACCCTCTTAGAAGCGCCTTCTCGCACCTTTCACCCCTACCCTCCACTGCTCCAAACCTCATCCACCACTCCCCAACCCGACCTCCCCAGGCCCTCCCTCCTTCAGCATGCCATCCTTCCTTCTCTTTCACCAACTGTCCTCCAATCGTCCTCCCCTCCACAAGGACCGGGCGCTCGGTGCTGCTGCCAGAGTCACTCTTCTCCCTATCCGCCTCCCCCATGGGTTACACTCCTCAGTCATCAGCAACTGCTGGCTGCCACCACAGACAGGGCATGGCCTCCATTGCCATTCGCCCCAATCCAGCCAGCCCGGTGATGGCCCAGCTTCTACAAGCAGCATGCATGGAGCTGACTAACACACTGGGACCACCGCACTGACTTCTACGTCTGACATCAGCACGGCCTGGGCCTGGGCCTGGGCCTGGGCCTGGGACAATGCCAGCGGCAGCGGCAGCGCAAGCTACGACTACAATGTGTTGAGTCGACACAATTCGTGGCCCACTCGCCCCGTCTAGCAGTACCATTCAGTTTATCAACGCCCTCATTCCAAAGACCTGGACCAGCACTTTCAGCCGTCTTGCCACGCCAAGACACGCAACGCGACGCCAGGTACACCGCCAACACAACAATTTCCTGGACGCTATTCGTAGACGCCGCCATAGAGACTTCCAGCAAGCATAATAAAGAAGGCAGCCGAATGCAAGGAAGCTGGAGTTTCGAGCCAGGGGTAGCGAGTAAAGCCACAACTTGTGGTTAAGAGGTGGACAACAGTCTACGAGTAGACACAATAGACATTAGCCCACAAGGACGAGTGCAACTCTACCGCCTCTGATGCCTTGCCTACAATTGAGGCTGGTGGTGGGCGGCCCCACCCACACAAATGGCAAAAAACACTACACACATAGATTTTAGTCTTCAACGTCACAGTGGGCATGGTTCGCAGGACTGTCGGGGTGGAGCGTGGTGCTTCCAGAGTGGCATAGTGCATTGTGAAACTGCAGTGTTCAATGCTAAGTGTTACGTGACCGTGTAGGGCTGAGCTGATGCTGGCTGAGAATCTGGATGTGGTGAGATGATCTGAGACCGGGCTTGATTCCCGGGCAGGTTTCCAACTACGCCCAAGTCTGTCACGGAAAACTGTGTCACCCTTTGCGGCCTCGGCAGCACCCCCGCGCTAGGTGCGCGGTGTCGGGAGCAGGACATATTAAGCTGTGTTCAAATGGTGAGTGATGACGGGCCATGCCCGGTTGAGCAGTGGGGACATTGGCAGGGTACGGCTGAACTAGGCTATGCTAACAGCCATCAGCTCCCTTGCACAGTGCATCGCCTTGCCTTCACCACTGGTGGGTGGCTGGGTCAATATTCTGCATGGCATCATGTCTGGGTAATCACAAGATCTCTCCAGTGCTATGCTGATGTGGGTACTCTGCTTTGGGCGCTGCCTACACATACCCCCTCCACCAGTACAGCACCAAGGCCGCCACCTCACGCACAGGATCCAGGACGTCCAGGGCCCAGTTCAACAGCGCGCCCCCACCCCAGCCTTGATGCCAGGCAGGCGGTACATGCGCCATGACAACCTAGCATTGCATGCGGGAGGGCACACAACGTCAGCACACAATGTCAGCACATGTTGTCGTCAATGACGCGCAGAATTGAGCCTGCAAGGCCTACTTGTGGTGGCAATGCAATCAATGACATAACAAAACTGCTCAGTGTCGTTGCTTGTTTTCTCATCAAAGGAGGTTGCAGCATTGAGGCCGAAACCCAGCATACCCCGTTGGTGCTGGGCTGGGCTTTGATTTGCTGGTCTGCATCAAGGGAAGTGTGACGCTGACTGCTGGAGCCACACCAAATGCTGGGTCCAGAAGGCCGACAGAGGGCAAGGAGTACCCTGAGCTGGGGTACAAGCGGGTGCGAGACAAGCCACACAAGGCCCAGCAGCAGCAGCAGCAGCAGCAGCAGCCCGCTGCGGCACAGTAATGTGTGCCCCCCTTTGAGCTGTTATCAGCTTTGCGTGTTTGTCATGCCAACTCTACAATATAGCCCTCTGGGTCAGGCAATAGTGTAGGTGGTAGGCGACCATGCCCATGTGTATGCCATGTGTATGCCATGTGCATGGGAACTCCACACAGACACAAACACCGCTTTGTAGTGGTCAACGCTTAGTGTTCCACGGCAACGTAGGCTCCAGGTTGAGGGCCAAGGTGCTGGTCTGCGCCATGATCCATTCCGTCAGGGCCAATGATGCATCAAGCGGCAGCCTTCCCTCCCCTGACGCATGTTAAACTGCCCTTATCATATGCCGGGGATGAGTGGGGCTGATCCAGGCTGGGTCTAGGCTGGGATCTAGGCTGGGTCCAGGAACTATCAGGCATGAGTCGTCCAGGAACCATCAGGCATGTAAGAACCCATGCGCCACCGTGTCCCTTTACACCATGTCATGGTGCAGTATGATGGCTGGTGCCCTAGCCTTCCCCCACCCTCATGCACATTGCGAACACACACCCCACGCCTCACTCTGCCACCACTGCTGACCGGGGACAGCCTGCCTGCACTGCAGCGCCTGTGGGAGCAGACATGTCGGCTGCAGCCTGCCCCGGCCCACCTGGCACTCTTGCATGTCCAGCTCCTGCAGTGCCTTCAGGAACACCAGCCGTGAACGTAGCTGGTGGAAGGTGTTGGTGACCACCAAGATGCGGGTCCACCTGCAGGGGACAGAGCCATGCCCAGGGCGCTGTTGCTGTTGCTGCTGCTGTTGCTGTTGCTCATGTCACCACTGCCACTGCCGCTGCCGCTATCACCTTTGCCGCTGCAGCTGCTGCTGACGCCCCTGCCGCTGCAGCTGCTGCTGCTGCTGTTGCCATCACTGCCTCCACCGTTGAGCAGCAACCCCCTTCCTTGTCACAATGAGGTATGTTTACAGATCGAGCTATAAGTCAGGTCAGGCTTCATTTAGGTCAAACTTTAGCTTTAACCACCTAACCACCTAACCACCTTAGCCACCTAACCACCTCATGAGCACCTTCATAGTTTATTGATAGACGCCTGTCCCGTGCACTTCAGCCTCACGGTAACCCAATGGAAGTAATGGGCATGAAACAAGCAGGGGTTGGGTGGGGCGGGACAGCTTGCTGGTGCAGCCCTAGGGCGGGTCACACCTGTGGCTCTTCACTAGCGCAAGGCTGAACATCGCATTCTCCCGGGTGGAAGTGCTCCGGCTCTCCAGCAACCAGCTGCAGCACCAAAGAGGCGGCAGGTGGCAGCGGCAGGTGGCAGCGGCAGGTGGCAGCGGCAGGTGGCAGCGGCAGGTGGCAGCGGCAGGCTCTTGCCAGTGCAGTCCAGAAAATCAGCAAACCATTCGCTGCAAAGCAGGGCCCCGGTCATGCAGCTGCCAAGGGGGGAACCCCTGGTGAGTAGCTCAAGGGGTTCACTGCAGATTGCAATGCAAGGATGATGATGATGAGCCCCAGGTTGGCCACACACATGCCTTGTGTGTCAGATGTATGCCATGGTGTAGGATGGAGCTGTGCTGGAGCTGATTATTCACCATTCATATCCATCTGTCTGTGTTTAATGTTTTGTTTTCTGGAGCTGATGACGTTCTAATCTGGCGAATCTCAGGGATTCAGCAACATTATCCAAGCGGATTGGTATTTGCTGTGGTGTACATCAGGTCGCCATCCAACCGGAGTGCCGAGGAAAAGTGGGCGAGGTCAACATGAGCTAGCCCCATAGGCATGTTCAGCCTCAGGTACTGGCGTACTTCCTCTTTGCTTGCGTACTTTCTCTCATCACTACCGCTATGACAGGGCCCAGCCGCAGTCATCCTCCTGCATGGCCTTAGACCTGGTGGTAATTGAGTCGGACTGAGTTTGCACTAGAAGCATCGAGCTGACACAGCAGCCCCTGCACATGTCAGGGTGCTGGGACTGGCCACAGCCGATGCTCTCGCGGTGGCGAGTCACTGTGGCCCCAGCCCCACCTTCTTGGCAGCTGCTGACTTCCTGGGCACTGAGCACTGCCGTCCCCCTGCCCCTGCTGCTGCTCCTCCTCCTCCTCTTGCTTCTCCTGCTTCTCTTCCTCCGACTGGATCGTGGATGGGCTGGGCAGCAAGGTCAAGGCCCATGCCGCCATGGCTGAGGCCTCACTGCTTGGCCCCGCCTCAGGCCCCGGCTGGGCGCCTGACCATATGATGTGGGCAGCAGCACCCTGGGCACATGGGACAGCAGCGGCAGTAGGAGCAGCAGTGTGAGGAGCAGAAAGGCAAGCATGGGGTAGGAGGGTTGTGTCAGCCTCTGCACACTGCTTGCACCGCCGCGTCTCCCAGCTGGTCGCCGCCCCAGGGCATCTGTTTCTTGCAGGGGCCACTCACCAACCCCGCATGCCAATGCCCAGCACTGCAAATCAGGGTTACCTGCATACTGCCAACTCTTAAACCATGGGCAGCAGCAGCAGCAGCAGTGATCATGTGCAGTAGCAGCAGCAGCAGCAGCAGCAGCAGCAGCAGCAGCAGGCTTTCTATGCAGCAGCAGCACCCTGATATGCAAGGCCTCACCTGGCTGCTGTCAATCCTGGGAAATGCAGGACCCTACCTCCTGCCACAGACGCACCCCTTCCTGGACCCGGGCCTTCAATGGGGTGGTCAGACTGCCGTTCCTGAGTTGAACAAGAGTGAGAGGTAGGGGAGTGAGATCCCACACGGAATGATGACTGAGGCACAGCCTGCCTGGCTGCTCTTCAGCTCACCTGGGGTCCCAAACCCCTAGAGGGAGAGGGCGACCAAGCAGGCTATCTGGTTATGGCTCAAGCGGCTCAAGTCAAAGAACCCTGCACTTGCCTGAAGAGGGCATAGCCCAACACCACCGCCACGTCAAATTGCTGGGTGGCGGCAAGGGGGGAGCTGCATCATGCACAGTGGTAATGGACATCTTCACGCTTCAGGAGGCCTTTGATAGACAGCCTCTCTTTATCGAACCCTCCTCCCCACTCCCAGCTTTGCCATGCTGGCTCTTGTTGGCGCCTTGCAATGCCTCTGTTTGGGTTGAGAGTCACACCCTTCCCCTGATGCTAGCCTGTACATGTATCAGCTGGCTAGCTGAGTGTCTGAATTGTTACAAGTACCTTCTGGCAAAGAGCAGGTGCAGGCGTGAAACTAGGCCGGGAGCTGCCAACACCGTCAATCCGCACAAAAATAACAGATGCGTCTTTGTTACGCCTAGCATCAGCAAAAACTCCGCGCGCTACACTACAAAGATACGAAGGCAGTGTGCCACGAATGCGGAGTGTGATAAGTGTGAATGAGAACCGGCACCCGCGGCCTTAACATCGCCTGGCTGGTCCCAGAGGGTCGGTTGCGTCAGGTCAAAGCTACGAGCCTGCAACAGCACTGACCGGGGCATCGGCCCTTCTTGTTGACGACTGGTGCGACGTCGACTGCGACGTGGATAACCGAAAGCCTCGTGTATTGACAGCGCAGGCAGGCCCATCATTCGCCGACTTGCACTTCGCCAGCATCCCGCCCCATGTGCGCCGCACACCCGCCTCTACAGTCGTTCTTCCGCTCTGGTTACCCTGTGCTGCGCCGTGTGTCGCCCTGTACTGTGCCGCGTCCGCATCGCTAAGTCACCGACCAGGGTTAGCACTCTACAGACACACCCCACCACGACTGAGTGCCATTGTGTGTGTACATGTGGTCACCCCCGCAATTGGCTGCACCCCCATGGCTCATGAGATAAAAACTTGCTCATCTTTGCACCGATGAGGCCGCCGATTTGTGCGATGAGCTGCTGATGGCCCGAATAGAGTGCAGACAGCTCCAGCGGGTTGCCGGGTGGCTGGCCCCCAACCAGCGCCGTGTTCTGGAGCTTCGTAGACATATTTAGCAACATCTATATGCAGCCTGGACACACTGCGGCGTGAATGGCGCATCCCGAGTGGACATGTCAACTTTTCAGGTTAGCTCGCATTAGTGTTGCAACGTCTCAGCACGCATCGAAACCCTCTCCCAAGCTCACCTGCTGCATCGAAACCCTCTCCCGGCCTGCTCCCTTGCCCCCCGCTCCAAAGTGTCACCTTTTGTCATCAAACGGCGCCCAATCTGCAGGTCGATGGCATTGCGGGCTGGGAGCGTGACCGCGACGGCGCATTACTGCTGAACACAGGTTCGGTCCACATGTGGCAGCGATTCTAGGTTGCACACGACTTTCTGATTATTGGAGCTTGTGGCTCCTGAGCAACCACGAACGGCAAGAATTAGTAAAAAGTATGCAGAAACTGAGCTAATAACTGTGTTTGCCGTTGTGCAGGCCATGGTTGACAAGAAAAGGGGGGCAAAGGCTAGATGTGCCGGTGCGCAAAAAGCGAGGGAGGTTATGGCACGGCGCAGGGCTGCTGAGGCTGAGGCCAAGTCCCAGGCTGGTGCTGCTGAGGCTGAGGCCCCGGCACAGGCTGATGCTGGTGCTTATAAGGCACGGTTGCACCAGCTGCAGGCTGACCTGCAAAAGAGGGAGCAACAAGTTGTTGACACCCAACGCTTGCAACATCTACAGCAACAGTTGCAGGACCTCCAGCAGGATGAACTTCAACGTAAGGAGCAGCAGGTGGCTGAGCAGCAACAGCAGCTGCAGCAGCAGCAGGCAGACATGCACCTGAGGGAGCAGCAGGTGGCTCAGCAGCAACACCAGGTGCAGCAGCAGCAGGCGGACCTGCAGAAGAGGGAGCAGCAGGTGGCTCAGCAGCAACACCAGGTGCATCAGCAGCAGGCGGACCTGCAGAAGAGGGAGCAGCAGGTGGCTCAGCAGCAACAGGGGGCTGCTGTGCTGACTGATTGGGCTAACAAGCATTTTGCTGTGCCATGCCATGCACAAGACACCAGTGCCAGCCACAGGCTTCGTGGTCACATTATGTTTCGGCGCTACCTGGTGCTTGACGACGCTAGGCAAGCAGCTGTATGCAGTATGCCTGAGGCGGATGTGGAGCGCATGCATGATGATGTAAAGGGGTGTAGGGCGATGCACCGCATGGTGTTCACACCTGACAGGGAGCAGCCTCAATGGGCCATGGCTGCTTGTGCATGCAGCACGTGCATGAGTGTGCCATGCCTGCCGTGCATAAAGCCTGACACCACCACCCCACTTGAGCCCATGCCCATGTTTCAAGACACTGTGAAGGAGGTAAGGGAAGACGAAGAGTGTTATGCATTGTTGATGTTGTTCCATTCCGATTTGCTGCATGATGAGGTGTGCTTTGGCAAACTGACCAACAAACACTGTGAACGATATCGCATGCACATGGGGTGGAAGAGGCAAGAAGGACGTCGGGCATTGCGTCGTTTAGTGCGCAGAGAGCTGCAAAGTGAGCAGCTGGAGGCTGAATATGAGGCGGACAATTGATGTGTAAAGGGCATTGGGGTCTACTTTGGAGCATCATAAACGGCCCACACATGAACACAACGCGCTTGTTTCCTGATTACACGTTAGAAGCCCACACAAGGAGCCGCACTAAACTTGCAGTCCATCTCTTGCCGTCCTGGTTGGACAGATAACCGGCCGGAAAAGTTGCACATTTCATGGAAGTTTGACGTGGTCTTACGTGACACGAGTCGCACGCTTGTTGTCGCACGTTGTGGTGCAGGGACAGCCCACAAGCCATACTAGCACTCCCAAGCACATTATCAGCACTAGCACTAGCACTAGAACACATGTCAGGGGGGGTCCTGCGCCCGACAAGAAATTCAAGTTTTTGAAAAGCTGGGCCGCTGAGCGCGATAGCTATTCGCTGATCACAGCCCCACTAAGCAGGCCAATCCCGGCACAACGCGACCAGAATTCTTAACACCCCCGCCCGCCCCGGCACAGGTGCACATCAGCCCGAGCAGCCCGCTAGCTTCGCTTTAATGAGCTGCATTGCCCTGCGCAAGAATCGCTGTAAAACTCTTAAAGACCGGTATAATTTTATCAGGGGTGCAGCCATTTGCGGGGGTGACCATGTGTATGTGCCCGGTAAGTAACTAAAAGTAACAGATGCGTCTTTGTTACGCCTAGCATCAGCAAAAACTCCGCGCGCTACACTACAAAGATACGAAGGCAGTGTCCACTGATGCGGAGTGTGGAAAGTGTGAATGAGAACCGGCACCCGCGGCCTTAACATTGCCTGGCTGGTCCCAGCGGGTCGGTTGCATCAGGTCAAAGCTACGAGCCTGCAACAGCACTGACCGGGGCATCGGTCCTCCTTGTTGACGACTGGTGCGACGTCGACTGCGATGTGGATAACCGGAAGCCTCGTGTATTGACAGCGCAGGCAGGCCCATCCTTCGCCTAATTGCACTTGCCAGCATCCCGCCCCATGTGCGCCGCACACCCGCCTCTACAGTCGTTCTTCCGCTCTGGTTACCCTGTGCTGCGCCGTGTGTCGCCCTGTACTGTGCCGCGTCTGCATCGCTAAGTCACCGACCAGGGTTAGCACTCTACAGACACACCCCACCACGATTGCGTGCCATTGTGTGTGTACATGTGCATGTGCCCGGCAATGACCCGTTGCACACGTGGTCACCCCCGCCATTGGCTGCACCCCCATGGCTCAAGAGATAACATCTAACTCATTTTTGCACGGACGAAGCCGCCGATTGGTTGCACACGTGGTCACGACAGCCAGCTGCCAAAAGCACCCACTCAGAACAACATTCCCAAGTCAACATGGCACAGGGTATTGCCTGTGGGCAATGCCACTCAGCTACAATTCAACCGTAGCTTGATCGGTTGCACCCTTGATGGACCAAAGTCCTCCATCCCTGGTGGCACGTTTCGTTCCCTGACCACTTGACTACTCGCAAGAATAAACAGCCTAATTAGCTACTAGGCCATATAAATGATTGCGGGCATAGCCATCAATGCTCCGCCAGTACTCTATAGCCCGATGGAACCTCTGCCTGGCCTTGGGCAGCCGGTCATTGACCAGCTTGTAGCCCTGCCTCCAGTTCCTAGGTCAGCGCAGAGCGGGAGCTGACGCTTGCCAGACGTGGGAGCTCCTAGCAGGCTGCCCTGGTTCCTGGTGGACCCCGGAGGTGTATGAGTCTGCCTGCTGCAGCAACAGCGGCGGTGTCCATCGGGCCGCATGAACAAAAACTACAAAGACCATGATGGTGACGAGGATGATGATGATAAGTCCGCCCTCTGCCTCTGCTCTGCCACTGCTCTGCCACCGCCCTGGTACCGCTGCCTTGTCACCTTCAGCTGCACCTGGACCTGCTCCTGCGCCCTCCACCTAGGGTAGGTGGATGGAGCAGGCCACGCCCTTGATGCACACCGGCTCTACCTTGATGCACAACTAGACCCGTGACAATCACTCTCAACTGGGCCTGCTAGTGCCTGGTTTGCTCCAGCTGAACAAAGGGTTGATCAGTGGCCTTGCTGCTAGGGATGGGCAGCCCCCTCTCAGCTGAGAGCTCTCAGCTGAGAGTGAATGAAGTGAGATGTGCGGAGTGAGCGGAGTGAGATTACCCACAGTCAAACATGATGTTTCCCGTTGAACGAGTTGTGTTTGCCTGTTACTGGAACTCCCTGTACTGGCCCAGCTCAGCCAGCACCAGGTTCATCTGGTCCTCTGAGAAGCTCTCCTGCACATTCACACACAGTTGTACTGTGTCACCATCACCACCACCACCACCATCACCATCACCACCATCACCATCACCATCACCATCACCACCATCAGCAGCACCACCATTACCATCGCCATCAGCAGCACCATCATCAGCACATGGTGCTCTTGTAGCATGTTAGCATCATCACACCTGTGCACAGTGTGATGATGCTCCCATGCGGCACAAGTGGTGTTTCAGGTGGCATGATGCAGCAATGCCGCCAGCCCTGACGCAGCAGGCACGCATGCCATGCCGCACTCATGGCCAGACAGCCCCAGGCAGTCATGGTGGCATATCAGGTGCCTTGCTGACACATGAGCCTCTGCGTGCCAAGCCCTTGTGTTGCCTTGCCACATGGGCCATTCGCATGCCATGAGCCAGCTCCCCATGTTGTTGCTGGCCACAACCCATATGATCAGACAGTACATCGTTGCCAGGCAGCAAGTCATTCTTGTGATCCAGCTGCTGCCGTGTTCAGTTGCAGCTGGCAATGCGTGACTGCAAAGTGTCCCTGGGACCCAGCTGTCCAGACTCGTTGGCATCAGGGGTGCCAGGCAGGGCATGTTTAGCATGTGGTTTGGCTTGAGGTGATGCTTGACATAGTACAGACACAGGAGAGACATACAGCTGCTCTGGCTTGGGTACAGAGGCAAACATTACCTTCAGCGACGGCAGCACAGCAAAGGCCTCGTCCGCTGAGTCTGGCATGAGGTTGCCTAGGATGGCCGCCTCATAGGCCTTGACATTGTGGTTCTGCAGCATCCTGTGCCCAGCACAGCACATACCCACCCAGCATCACCCACCCACCCACCTACCCACCTCACCCAGCGCCATGGCACACACATGCATAGCATACACTGCTGGTGCCATGTAAGCAGCAACGAATTCACAATGCTCAGATGCAACCATTTTTGTTCTCACAGGCTGCAACACGCGCTTGGCACACCTTGCCCCTCTACCTGAGTATGCCACTCACAGGCGCATGGCCCTCAGCATCTCTTTATTCTGGCAGTTTGCAAATCTGGCAACGTACTCCTGTTTAGTAGGAAGCATGACACAACAGGAAGCATGACACAACAGGTAGGATTAGGGTGAACGATGCAGCAGCAAGGCTGAGTGGTGCACTAACTTTTGTTTTCTTCACCACTGGTGCAGGTTGATATGACGGCCCCACACGCTGCTGCTTTTGCTGTATGTATTGATCTAGCACCATGTTGAGCTCGCTGTTGGTCAGTGCATAGCTCTCCTTGTAAGCTGCGGGGCATCAATAAGCAGACATATGAAGGCGTCGTAGCCTGGACATGCTTGTCATAGACCACACCTGCTTGGTCTATGTTCCCCTGCTCCTCTACGGGAATGGTGTCGATGACCACGGCGGGGTGTTGCTGTGCCATTTGCCGCAATGAAGGAGAGAATACGCAGGGCACGACGTCCAGCCCGCCTACCAGAGTTACCCCTACCGTGCTTAATTGCGCTTGTGAGTGTGATGATAGGTATTCAAATGTTACGGCTGTCGCAGGCTTTGAATACTGAACACTCACAAGCTCGTACAGTCATCCTGCTACGACCAATTGCCGCCTACAGCACCAGGCACAGACGGTTGCGAGCACATTGACAGCTGCCAGCAGCCGCGCATCCCCGCAACTTTAATTCCACTGTGATGGACACCGTGCCACGCATGACGCGGTCTCGGGCCAGGATGGAGGCTACTCGTGAGTTCAAGTAGAACTCAAACAGCCCAGTGGTGCCACTGCTGTGTTAACCTGAACATTATGTCTGCCAGTGTCGTTGTTACCCTGGTGATGGGTGAATCTGTGATCGCAGCTGTAGCGGCCGCCAAAACCTCGAGCGCAACAGCTCAAGCAAAAACGACTGGCAAAGGCCGTAGCACCTCAGCCCGCAACACCACTAGCGCGATGCCCAAGCAAACGCTCTTTCCGGAGCTGGTAAGCTTCGCGTGCTTGTGTTTGACTAGTCGACGGTTGCTGTGTTTGACCGGCAACGAATGTTTCTTCCCGCTGCGCCTGGGCGCAGGCAACGTCTCAGGACGACACAGCACCTCAGGCAGACGTCCATGCCACTCCTGCGGCCGCCGCTGTTGCAGAAGCCCCCACACCCGTCCAGCCCAGCCATCATGAGCCTGAGCCATTTAGCTCCCCCGTGTTGGGTGGCACGCCTGCAGCAGGTCTGCCATCAACCCCCGCCAATCCCACTCCCTACCAGTGCAACGTGCAAGGAGCTACCCCGGGTGCAGGCGTCAATGCAGCTCCCTCTACCGCTCCCAGCATCGCCATGCAGCCTCTGGATGATGATGCCCAGCTGCTTGCAAGTGGGCCAGTCGATGACGTGGCTGGCAGTCTGCGGCAGTGCACCCCATTGGTGCTGAAGACCGTGGTGGCTTTCGCATCACCAGCAAGCACAGTGGTGGCTGATGCTTCTACAGTGCCTGTTGAGGCCGATGCATCCGTTGCCAGTATGAGGCAGGCTTGTAGTACCAAGCGTGTGTCTATCAGCACACCTGTCCACGTCAAGTCGGAGCTTCCTTCACGCCACATTGTGCGCACACCTTATCCAAAGTCAACAGAGAAAGACGCCGCTGTAGAGGAGCTCGAGGTTGACATGACACCCGGTGCACCTCCCAATCCTGCTACTCCCTCGCTCACTGGTCTTCCCTCACCAGCCCCACCCACATTTGAGTTCCCAGCTGACGTGTCATCAGAGAGCCACCTTGAGCTGGGTGCAGCTGAGGAGCCAGAGGCAGCCATGGACCCCTTTGGATCTCCTGTGGCCCCATGTGTTCCTGGAGGGGCAGGCCACGCTGACCCCTGCTCAGAGGACTCAGCCGTCACAGCTGATGCTCAGTACGAATGCGAGGATGCAGCCATGGCATTGGCAGCAGCTCGCCGCATTACTTATGAGGCCGAGTCTCTGGTGCAACCTCAGCAACTGCAAGTGCCTCCAGCTGAAGGCACAATTGCCCCACCCCCCGAGCAGGGCATGGAGCGGGGCTTCAGCAACATCTCAGCAGCTGGTACAGCCATGTACCATGCCACTGCACTGTCTGACAGTGAAGAGCTGATGGATGATGTGGATGAATTTTTCGCAGAGGAACCATTCGCCGGTAACGAAGAGCAGCAACAGATCGCAGAAGCAGCTATGTCAGAGAGGGAATTGCTTGTGCCTTCTGGCATGCCCTCAGTGTTGGATGACATTACCCAGCCTGATGAGCATGTTGCGGAAGCTCTGCCAGCGTCAGCAACAGAGCATGCAGCTGCAGAGGATGCCGCAGCCTCCACTGTGTCTGTGCAAGACTCTATGGATGCTGCAGATGTCCCTGCTCCTCCCGTTGCCAACAGTGGCAGCATTCCATCCGTAGTGCCCGATGAGCCCAACAGCCCAACCAGGGCGGAGCCCCCTGCCCAGCTGCTGGAGCAACCCTGTGCAGCCAGCGGTGGCGAAGACCTGCCTGCGGCAGCGCAAGCAGCAGTGCCAGCAGTTACAGAGATGGAAGTTGTGCTGTCTACAGTGGAGGCTGCGGAAGCCCTTGCATCCTCTGCTGACCATCAGTACCAACAGGTCAGTGTGTGTGTGTTCTGTCCATGTGTTGATGCAAGCTTGTGTGCGTGCGTGTTACATGCATGTCTGTAGTGCCTTTGCTATGGACATGGAGCCATGAAAGGCAGGCTGTGATCATGTTTGTGCATGCACTGCAGGCATGCACATCCCTGCAACACCAGTCTTGTGGTGAGGTAGCTCCTGCGCACCTTGAGCCGGCTGCCAGCCAGCCACGCTTCATGGCACCCACGGCATCCACAACACAGCGGCTAAAGAGCAAGGTGGTGGCGACTGAGCAGTATGACGCAAGGTGGGAGCTTGCAATCCTCAGGATGTGTACTAGTGTGGGGTACAGTTTAGTAGGTGTTGGCAGGTCCATTAGCATGCATGGCTTATGCAATTTGCATAGAATGAAGACGCGTCATTCTATTCCCTGCAGATCCCTTAACCAGCTACGACGTGACATCAAGGCAGTTGCGAGCAAGAAGGCAAAGAAGCCCCAGGTATGCCGGCAACATTAATGCAGGCAGCGCTCCACTAATGTTGTGGCTTGCATGAGCTCACACATGCCTGTATGTCTTGTTTTAACTGGCAGGCCGTCACTGACGCAGCAGCCATTCGCCACACTCCAGTCATTACTCCTGCATCAGAGACCTGGACAGAGGACTTTGACAGTGACGATGGACTTGAAGCTGCATATGATCAGGTCAGTGAAAAGTGTGTACTCTATGCACAAGAGCCTCATCAGCCCATTATCAGGGTGTGTGACAGGTCCACTTCTTGAGTACGACCTGTGCCACCTTCTCTGCTGAGCGCCTCTGACAGTGCACCTCTGATGGTGGAGACCAAACCAACCCCCTGTTCATGCTTAACAGGGAGCGGAGGACTTGTTGGCATCAGCTATGGACACATTGGGCGTCACAGCTGTGTCTGACAAGCCTCAGGCTCTAAAGGGTCTCCCGCTGCCCCAGGTAAGGTTCCAGACTGGCAATGCTACATTTTGGTCAGCGCTTCGACGGCATGTTGACTGCTGCATGTATGATCTGATCTGATCTGATCTGAACAATCTCTTGTCAATGAGCATAGTGCTTGTGATGCTACCTGTCTCTGCTCATTCAACCCACAACCATGTAAGTTGGCACCACTATGTACACACAGTTCCTGCATGTCCACTTGTGGAGCTTTGCCTTGTAGCTGCAGACACTTCTTGCCTTGCAGCTGCAAGAGAACAGAGCCAGCTCTGCACAATGTTGTGCTCTGTTCACTGGTGGTGCAGGCCTGACCTGAGTGTGCTGTGCCCATGCTTGTGCATTCAGGGCCGACACATCCGTTTCAATGGAGATGGCGAGGTGTGCGAAAGCCCAAGCAGTGGCAAGCCTGCGCTGCACGGTGTGCCTAAGGCAACTGGTGTGCACATTCGGTTCGACGATTAGAGGTGGCTGGGCAACCTTGAGGCGGTCGGTGGTGTGGCAGGATGATGACAAGACATCTGAACCCCAGCTGGGAACATGAATGCAGTTACCTGCTGGCCTTAGTGAACAATAGATGAGAGATGGGTGTGGCAAAGCAACCGGCTAGGTGTGGTTGGGCAAATGCCCACTGGCTGTGTTGTGTAAGCCAATCTTAAGCTGAGATGCTTCAGTGTCTGCTCTCATCGAACATTGAGATGACTGAGCTACCTGAGTGCAATGCCAGTAAAGCAAGGCTAGGCCTTTGTTGCCTAAGTTTATGTCATGTGATACTGATAGTAATACTGGTGATACTGGCTGTGCGGGTGAGACGGCTTTTCTTGTTCGGGTTTCTTGTTCGGCAACATTATCCGAGCGTCGTGCGACATCATTAGGTCGCCATCTAACCGCAGTGCCATTCGCCCATCCGAGGGAAAGGGAGGTCAACATGAGCTACCCCCATGGGCATGTTTAGCCTCAGGTGCTAGCGTTTCCCTGCCTGACGCTGTTGTTGTGTTGGCAGTGTTGCCTTTCGTGATGATGTGGCTTACACCGCTTAGCCGTCAGCCGTTAGGCTGCTAGGCCGCCCTCCCCCTCTATGGGTTCGGGACTTTCTGTAACGCACTTCAAAGCAAGGTGCACAAACAAAGGTGCACATCCGTGTTTTTAATGAAAAGCACTATTTGGGAGGCCGTTTCGCGCTATGAAATCATAGGCTTACGGAGCCCGATATCGGGCTCGCGCTATAAAAAACGACCTTTAATCGGCGTTTTAGCTTAAAACTCGCTGAATTGTGGACCTGAGCCGTAAATTTTGGACGAAGCCAAATATGGTCGAGCTATGAAATTGAGGGTTTGAGCCATGTCACTTTGCGCTATAAAATTCGAAACTCGCCAAACGGAAAAAAAATCACTGGTGCACATGGGCTCAACATGAAGTCATGCAAGTTCTCCTTATTGTTCTGTAAAGTCATGGCAAACTCCGGCTGCTCCCTGATAGAACTCGTGGCAGTGCACTCAAAGATGAAATGCATGGCGTGATCCACTACCCCCTCTGTGCATCTGGTGCATGTGCGATCAATGAAAGTTACCCCCTCAAACCGAGCCTTCTCCACCCCCAGACCGCTGTTGCCTACCCTGAACCTAGTCAGGCTCGTGCGAACTTCTGTAGAGCAGGTGTGGTGCCATGTGATTGATGCCAATGCCGTCCCCATGCTTGAACCATGCAGCATACGAACATCTCTCCCGATGCACCGTCTCAGGCAGTCTAGGGTCTCCCTCAAACCCAACCCAACGCCTCCCCCACCTCTCGAGCCACTTGACTTCCATAGCCTTGGTGCCTAGGACCATGTCCGGGCTCAAAGTAAACTCACCCCCCATCAGCTCTCTCACGGCCAGCTGGAACTGAGCACTCCAGCTGGCCTGGCAACTCCTGCCTAACTCCACATCTGCCTTGATGACCCTCATTAGCAGGTCACTGTGGGATAGTTTGGCAGTGTTCCAGAACTTGCAGGCAGCCCTCAGCCAGTAAAGCTGGAGGGGCAGCTGCCTTAACTCATGCAGCACCATGAGTTAAGCATACGTACCCTGGCAGCAAACCTGAGAAAGCTGAGCATGCGTGTTTGCACTGGGTTGGAGAGTTGTACACCATGCCCAAGGAATGCAGTGCCCCATACCTGGCTGCCATACAGCCCTAAGGGGAGCACAATCGCTCTAATGAGGTGACACAGGGCATATGGATCATGCAGGGCCCCATACTCTCTGGCACGCTTGCACGCCTGGCGCATGGCGAGGAACATGCCAGCCCTCAAATGAGTGGCAGCAAAAGCAGGGGTGGCGCTGGGATTAAAATGCATGCCTAAGTACTTAAATTCTCTCACCACAGGCTCACCACAGGTGCTGCAGTTTGTGAGTTGCCATTGAAGACCATCACCTTTGACTTGCCCACATTGACTGTAAGGTGTTTCCTGTCTGCAAAGCCTGTTAGCTGGCAGACCAGCCGCTGCAGCCCGTGGGACGAGGTGCTCACCAGGGTCAGGTCATCAACATGCATGAAGTGGGTGACAGGTGTGCCTTGCACTCTCACAGCATCAACAAGACCCAGGAACTCCTTACTAATGTCGTGAACATAGAGAGCAAACAAGAGTGGGCTGATGGGGCAGCCTTGCTTGACACCTTGGTCAGGAGTCACTGGGGGGGTGCGGTGGGGGCCATCTATCCAGGCAGGCAAGCAAGGGCTGTGGCAGCTTGACCCCAACCCGCAAGTGTTCCACAACCCACAATTGTTGTCGAGGTATGTGGTCATAGGCCTGTTTGAAGTCAATGAAGGCAGTGAAAAGCTTGTGGTGCTTGGCATCTGCGCTAGCCTTTTGAGCGTGGACAAGATGGCGCAGAATGAACATGGGTTGCATGGTGCTGCGTCCCGGGATGAACCCAAACTGCTCAGTTGGCAACACTTTGTGTGTCATGCACCAGGCAGTCAGCACGTGCCGCAAGACGTTAGCATACAGGCGGTACAACACACTACTCACAGCAAGCATTCTGTACTTGTTGGGGTCTGTGTCCTTGAAGAGGGGGCTGATTCTAGCTACCTTCCAAGCCGCTGCCCAGTGCGCATCATGCTGTGAAACCATGTGGCAAGCAGAGGGAGCAACAAGTATGTGGTAACACCCTCCTCAACTGTGCGGGCGTGCTTGATGAAGGGGGCTGGGACCCCATCCAGGCCAGGTGCTGTGTCATTGTTGAGTTCACGAAGTTGTGCTTGAACAATGGATGTGATGTTGTCAAAATGGGGCAGCTCATAGGTAGGTGCATGTGTTGTGACAGAGGCAGGGACAGAGTGAGGTCTGCCTCTCCCAAGAGGGACGGCTTGCATATGAGCAGGCACAGCTTGCCTGGTCCAGGCTGGCTCAGGGATCACATCAGGTGCTTCATGTGCCGCAATGGTGGTTGTGAAATAGGCCTGCAGATGCTGATGCCACTTGTCAATGGGAACCATGGACTGCTGGCGTGCGTGCTTGACTCGGAGCATCTTGAGTCCATCCCCAGGGTTGTGCTTGAGCATGTCTAGAAGCTTGGCAGCTCTATGCTTGGACCACGCAGACTTAGCTCTAGCAACCAGCCTCCTATAGGCCTGCTTTCTAGCCCTGTAAAGGTGCAAGGCCTCCCCGCTACGCAGAGCCTGCCAGAGTGCGGCTATAGCCTCCTTGCATGACCGGTTAAACCAGGCAGGCTTAACTGTGGTGTGCTTGTCAACACGCGCCAATGGGCAGAGCCTTGGCCTGAGCATCCCCGCACTGCCCGCAGCCCGTGATATGATGTCATGCACAAAGCGGTTGATGGAGTCAGGGTGTGTGCCTTGCTCAACAGTCTGCTGGACAGCCATGACCTCCTCTTCCAAGGCAATAAGGGCACCCACATACCGTGCAGCCTGATCTGGCTTCCATGGGCCAGTGTGGCAGTCAGCATTGCAGGTGTGGACGGGTTTAGTGACTTGTGCTGGTGCTTTAAATGATAGGGTAATGGGGGAGTGGTCAAACTCATGGCAAGCGTCAGGCGAGTCCGTGCGAGTCCGTGCGAGTGCTAGCTCTGCAGGTGCGCTGTCCCATGTCCCCATGTCCCCTGCCGGTGGTGGCAACAAGGCCTGTAGCTGAAAGCACGTCAACTAGCTCCCTGCCCGCTAAGTTAGACTTGGCTGGGCCAATCCTAGGCACGCAAAGCTCCGGACCAAGCTCAATACCGCAGCTGTCTTCCCCGGAGCCTTACCGGCTGGTGCCCGGTTAGGGCCCCCTGCTGCTGCTGCTGCTGCACTGCGCTGCGCCCAATTAGGTTAGGATCTGCAGGCTGGTTGTCCTCTTCCATTGCTGCGGCAGCCGCTGTCGCACCCTGCTGCTGCTGTTGATGCTGCTGCTGTTGTTGACGGGTGGCGAGGGACCTTGGTAGGAGAAAAGCTGCAGGCTGATCCGCAGCCGCATACTCACAGGCTGCCTCAATGCTGCACTCATCCATGCTCTTCAGGTCTGGCTTGCTGAGGTTGCTGAGGTGGACAAACAGGGGGTAAGTAATCTGCTTCCCCTTCCAGGTGGTGATGATGGCTGTGCGTGACTTGTTGCACTCAAAGCGCATGCCATGTACAGGGGATCGCACACTGCTCTTATCCACAACCGCCTGCAGCTGCCGGCGAGCTGGCCACACGATCCGCTGTAGCGGACCCTTTCCCAGGTCTGCTGGGAGTGCGGCCTGCTGGGCAACAGCCAGAACGTTGAGGGCTGAGGCATGGGAGCCGACACTGACCTTATTCGGGCTAGAGGGCATCACCCGGGCATCAGTGACGCCGACGCTGGTGCACAAAGCCTTGATGGCTGCCTCATCAGGGCGAGGGGCAAAGAAGACCACCACCCCCGCATTGCTGCGCTGCTCTGTTGCTAGCTGGATGTTGAAGGCCATTGCTGCCAGCTGCACGCTGCAGCGCTGCTCCCTCCCTCATTTCTCCCTCTAGCTCAATGTGCCCCACACTCAGTTTGGCTACGTCGTATTGGACAATCTGCAACTCGCTCTTGACTGTCTCGATAGTTTGGTTGATGGAAGTTAGCTGCGGCATGACTGTCTGCTGCAGTGTCTGTGTCAGTGTTTGCGCCAGTACCTCCTGGAGCCGGGCCTCAGTGATTGGTGAGGCCCCTGCCGCAGTTGAATGCTGCTGCTGCTGCTGCTGCTGCTGCTGCTGCTGCTGCTGCTGCTGCTGCTGCCGCTGGTGCTGCCGCTGGTGCTGCTGCCGCTGCTCGTTGAGCAAACGCTCTGTGAGCTGCTCGGATAGGGCGACAATGCGAGCTGCCTCCTCCAGAGTGAAATGGTCGGCACCCCGGGCTGCTGTTGCCGCTGACTGCTCTGTGGGGGGGTGAGACCGAGGCCTGGTCAGTGGGAAAGAGGCGAGGGCAGCGAAGGAGTTGCTGAGGGGGGTAGGTTTGGCCATGTCAGGCGCGGGGCTGGATAGCACAGGTAACTGCTGGGGGCGCCGCAAATTTCCACTCAGATGCTATCAACATACTTGCCTTTAACAGAAGTTATCCCGCGTGTTGTCCAGCCTTGCAAGGGCCTACACAGTGTACATTGTAGTCGGGCCACTAGGGTGTTTGACTGTGTGAAGCTATGTTCCCATGCACATGGCATGGGCGCCTACCACCTACACTATCGTCCGACCCCTGTGACAGGGCTATAGTCTAGAGTTGGCATGACATGCATGCACTAATCGTGAGCTGATGACAGCTCAAATGGGGGGCACACACTACTGTGCCTCAGCAGGTTGCTGCTGCTGCTGGGCCTAAGGTGGCCGGTCTCGCAGCCGCTTGTAATCCATCTCAGGGTGCTCCTTGCCCTCGTCTGGCAGAGCAGGTCCCTGCTCTGGCCAGTAGCACAGCTCCAGTGGGCGCCACCTGCTCTCCCCGATGCGCTGCATGTTCAGCGCTGCATTGCAGTCCCTGTCCAGCCACCTGCCTGGCTGTGATGCTGGCTTTGCCTTGGCAGCCTTGCCCTTGGCCTGGCCTCTGCCCTCGGTGAGCTGGGTAGGCTCAGCTGCCTGCTGAGCCTTGGTGCGCTTGATTGGCGGGTGAGTGCTGGGCCCTGGCTCTGAGGCTGCTGGCTGTGTGGCTGCCTGGCTGCTGCATGGGGCCTGTGTAGTCCAGCATGCTTGCTCCCTGGTCACAGACACTCAGTTCGGATTACAGAGAACACAGCCCCTACCCGTTACCCTGGAGCGTGCTTCAGACCAAAGCCTTGTCACTGCATGCACCGATACAACTGCCGACCCCGGCCATATGGCGCCCATTTGCCATAGTCATAAGCAATGAGCGGTTTGAGGCCAAGGAAGAGGTTATGGCTGACACATGCAGGCAGCACCACAAGGGGTATCCTGTGACCTGTGTGCATGCGATACCAACATTTTCAACGTTTGAACGCGCGAACGACGAAGCATGGTTTTATCTAACAGGATGTGGCGCCATTTGTTGTTTGTAGCGCTATGGGTTCTTGCTCTAGTTTTTGCTGTTAACGCAAACTTTGATGGTGGGCGCGACACTGGCGCTGTGGATGCCCTCCGCTTTCAGCGGCGCAAGGTGCGTCATTGCTGCACGTGCATGGCATGCAAGTCCGGCGCAAATGTGGCAGCGTCTTCCCGGCGTCGCAGATCAACTCCCTACCCGGATACAAACACGCCTTGCCCTCCGACTGGTACTCCGGCTACATCCCCATCAGCAGAGACGGCGACGCTGCAAATGTCGCACACAAGCACTTGTGGTACCTGCTCGCTAAATCCGAAGACAACCCAGCCCGTGACCCTGTCATCCTATGGTTGACAGGGGGCCCTGGTGAGGCTGATGCAGCTGCACTGCCCGCCTCACAATGCTGGGCGCCACCCTGGCTACAACATGTAGATGCATGGGCAGTACTTTCTTACTTCAGCTACAAGCTTCAAGAACCACCTTATACAAAGTGAAAAATCCAGCTTATCCTGCTCGATGTCAGCACAATATGTCAATGAGTGTAGTTACCCGCCATGTTTTGTCACTCCATGTCCTGTTCAGGCAACACTGCGCATCACACCACACCACTTTCCAAGGCAGCTGGCACAGCAAACCTGCATCATGCCTGGCATCCCCCTATGGCTGGGTGTGCAAGCAGGTTGTAGCAGCCTGGACGCCTTCATATACGAGCAAGGTCCTCTCACCTTCCGCTATGGGGCTGCATCTGCCAACACAACTGCTGCCAGCTTTGCGGGGCAGAGGGGGTGGCGGGCAGCTCAGGCGGGCAGGCAGCAGATGTCTGACATTGGGGGTCTGGCCCAGCGCTACGTGGAGCTAAGGGAAAACCCGTATGGCTGGACCAAGGCCGCCACCGTCATCTATGTGAGCTCGTGCAAGCCTGCCTTTGCTGCCCTGGTTGTCATTGACACTGCAGTCATTGCTGCTGCTGCTGCTGCTGGAGCTGCTGTTGCCTCTGCTGCCGCTGCTGCTGCTGGAGCTGCTGTTGGCGCTGCTGCTGCCACTGCTACTACCGCTGCTGCGGCCACTACTGCTGCCGCTGTCGCTGCTGCTGCTGAAGGTTTCATGCGCCTGCACTGGCAGGTGGACTCCCCTGCTGGCACTGGCATGTCCTACTCCCACAACCCCGCGGACTACACCACCGATGACGAGCAAACCACTGACGACCTGCTGCAGTTTGCTGCAAGGCTGCTGGACCTGTTCCCAGAGCTGGCTGGGAATGACTGGTACCTAGCAGGTCAGCACCTTGGCCCTCAACCTTGAGCCTTCATTGCAGTCGAACACACTAACTGTGAACCACTACAAAACAGTGTTTTTTCTGTGTGGTGTTACCATCGCATGGCATGCACATGGCCTATACATGGCATACACATGGTCACGGTCGCCTACCACCTACAGCATCGCCTGACCCCTTTGACAGGGCAATGCATAGAGTTGGCATGACAAAACATGCACTAAATGTAAGCTGATGACAGCTCAGATGGGGGGGCACACACTACTGTGCCGCAGCGGGCTCCTGTTGCTGCTGCTCCTGGGCCTTGGATGGCTTGTCTCGCAGCCGCTTGTACCCCAGGCCAGGGTACTCCTTGCCCTTGGCTGGCAGAGCTCCCTGGTCTGGCCAGAAGCACAGCTCCAGCGGACGCCACTTGCTCTCCCCAATGCGCTGCATGTTCAACGCTGCATTGCAGTCCCTGTCCAGCCACCTGCCTGACTGTGGTGCTGGCTTGGCTTTAACAGCCTTGCCCTGGGCCTTGCCTTTGCCCTTGGTGGGCTCGGCTGCCTCTGGCTCAGCCTTGGTGCGCTTGCTGCGCTTGGCTGGCAGGGGAGTGCTAGGCCCCGGCTCTGAGGCTGCTGGCTGTGTGGCTGCCTGGCTGCTGCCTGGGGCCTGTGGGGGCCTGCGGGGGGCCACTACTGGGCACCACATCATTCCCTGCACTGGCTGGTCACGCTGCTGGCTCCAGGCTGGGCGCACCAGGCGGGGTTCCACCTGCCCTGCTGGGGGCTTCCAGCCTGCAGGCCTGGTGGCCCTGCGCTTGTTCAGCCGGCTCTCACAGGGCTGCTGGCCATTCACAGCTGAGCTGACCCGGGTGGTGCGGTGCTCATCCACAAGCACCACCCTGCCCCGCCGCTGGTCTGTCCCCCTCGGCCTGCACACCACCTTGCAGCAGGCCCGCAGCACAGCTTCAGCACCCCAGCCTCCCCCGGGTGCCAATGCTAGCTGCGCCAAAGAATACCACCAGCTGCTTGGCATGCCCATGGCGCTTTATGGCCACCTCAGCCATGTCCTCCTCCAACTGCGGCCATGCACACAAGGCACACACAGGGTGGCTGACATGGTGACATCAGGTTAGGCATGGCACAGTCAGCTACTTTTTCACTTCATGCCCAACCCACCACATCTCAATACATAACCCTCCCACCCACCCACCCACCCACCCACCCACCCTCACCTTGTTGAAGAACTGCTCCAGCGTCCGGTCCTGAGCTCCGTACAGCCTCAGCCGCTGCTCTGCCCACTTGGGGTCCAGGTACACCTCCCACACCGCGTCCCAGGTGGCCAGGGTGACGGTGATGTGCTTCAGGTTTGCCTCCAGGGAGGTGCCGGCTGAGCTTGCTGCTGCCAGGTGCTGGAGGTGGGGCTTGATCGGTGCGAGCCACCGCTCAGTGTCACGGCGGGCATTGTTCAGGCCACTGCCATGCTTGACCTGGCCCCTGGTCAGCTTCCACCGGCGCAGCTGGTCTGCCATGAGCTGGCCTGACTGCGGATCCCACACCCCTGAGGCTGCACTGACTGCCTGGGTGACGCCGGGGTCGATGCCCACCCCAACCTGTGTGGCTGGGTTGAACACAAACTCACGCTGCTCAGTTAGGCCCTTGCCAATGCGGGGCAGTCCCCACTCATGGGCCGCTGCTGCTGCTGCACCTGGGGCTGCCGCTGGGCTGCTGTTGCTGCTGGAGGGGCCTGCTGCTGAGGGTGGAGCAGGAGGGGTTGGGAGGGGGCGGGTGTAGTGCACACATACACTGACACCATCAGTCTCCACCGTCCGCTCGAACTCAAAGCCTTGGTTGGCCAGCTTCCCTGTGCTGAACCACCTGTCCCAATGGTTGCTGCGGGCTGGCTCTGTGGTGAACGCCTTTTCTGTCTCCCTTGTGAGCCCCAGCTGCTGGCACACCCCATGCAACACCCTGCTGTCCACCTTGACGAAGTGCACCCCTGCCCTGGCCAAGGGGGTGAGGGTGAAGGGGGGTGGGCAGGTCAGGACCCTAGGACCTACCCTACGCCACTTCCAAAGGGCGATGTCCACTTCCAAAGGGCGATGTCCAAAGGCACTTCCAAAGGGCGATGTCAGCAGCATGGAGCAACGCTTAGACAGCATGTTGACTGCTGCATGTATGATCTGAACAATCTCTTGTCAGTGAGCATAGTGCTTGTGATGCTACATGTCTCTACCTAGCAGGTCAGCAGGCTTGCATGGCTTGCATGACTTGCATGGCTTGCATGGCTGGGGTCAGTCGAAAAACTATTGATGATGGCTACTTTGTTGCTGGACAGGGGAGAGCTATGCTGGAGTGTATGTGCCCTTGCTGGCCTCCAAGATCTTGGCTTGGAACAAGAAGGAAACGACCCACACGCCCGTGAACCTGAAGGTAAGCTATGGGGCTCTGGCCCTGGCCCTGGCCCTGGCCCTGGCCCTGGCCCTGGCCCTGGCCCTGGCCCTGGCCCTGGCCCTGGCCCTGGCCCTGGCCCTGGCCCTGGCCCTGGCCCTGGCCCTGGCCCTGGCCCTGGCCCTGGCCCTGGCCCTGGCCCTGGCCCTGGCCCTGGCCCTGGCCCTGGCCCTGGCCCTGGCCCTGGCCCTCCAGTTCTCCCCCTGTGACAGCTGCCCTTGTCCCACCCCTTGCCACATGCCGCCCCTCCAGGGTTATGCTGTGGGCAACGGCGTTACGGACGATGTGTTTGACGGCAACGCCCAGCCTGAGTTTGCCTACAACCTGGGGCTCATTGACCCGCCCACCTACCACACCCTCCAAGAGGTGTGCAACTACGCTTTCTGGGACGCCACCCCAGGTGAGTCTAACCCCTGCTGCCCCCCCACACCCTGCTGCCGCCGCCCTGATCAGGGCCGCACTGCCCCCTGCTGCCCCCCATTCACCCTGTTGGCCTCCTCCTCCTCCACCCTGCTGGCTGTGCCCTGATCACGGCTGCAGGGAGTGATTGCCGCAAGGCGTTGCGGGCAGCTTACGACGGCTTCTATTGGCTCAACCCGTGAGAGTAGCTGAGCAGGACAACACCCCACAACTCCTAACTAGGAACGGTCTGCTCACAGAGTTACAGCACCGCATGCCCCTTCCCACCGCCCCACTGCTCACTCCCTCACCCCCTCGCATCATCATCGTCATTACATGGCATCGGCTGACGCATTTTCACGAAGTCCAGATCAGAAGTCACAGCACACCCATGTCTTGCACGCTGTGGGTGTCTTGGAACCCTCCAGTGGAGCAAACTCATCCTCATCCTTACTCATCCTTACTCATCCTGACTCATCCTGACCCCTGACCCCTGACCCCTGACCCCTGACCCCTGACCCCTGACCCCTGACCCCTGACCCCTGACCCCTGACCCCTGACCCCTGACCCCTGACCCCTGACCCCTGACCCCTGACCCCTGACCCCTGACCCCTGACCCCTGACCCCTGACCCCTGACCCCTGACCCCTGACCCCTGACCCCTGACCCCTGACCCCTGACCCCTGACCCCTGACCCCTGACCCCTGACCCCTGACCCCTGACCCCTGACTCCTGACCCCTGACCCCTGACCCCTGACCCCTGACCCCTGACCCCTGACCCCTGACCCCTGACCCCTGACCCCTGACCCCTGACCCCTGACCCCTGACCCCTGACCCCTGACCCCTGACCCCTGACCCCTGACCCCTGACCCCTGACCTCACTGCCTTGAGTCTGCACAATGAGGCCAGCATGCTCTCATGATGTGCTCCCTGCAGCTATGACATCCTGCATGACTGCCACCGCAAGACTGACACCACCCAGGCAGGCCTGCCAGCACCGGGGTCCAGTCAAGCCAGGCAGGCAGGCAGTAGCCGCCACTCGCCAGCAGTGACCGGAAGCCAAGCAGCCAGGAAGCTGAGGTCTGCAGCTCCCTCCAATGACCGACTGGTGGGAGATGGCCAGGTTGTGGCGGCCCACACCCCTGCTTCTCATGCTTCCAGCACAGCAGCTGATGGGGAGCTGGCAGGGGCTACTAGCACCCAGGACTACCAGAAGCAGCAGCAGCAGCAGCAGCAGCAGCAGCGGCTTGTGAAGGGAGGGCGGCATGTGGCCAGCTGGAACAAGATGGTGGGACATGTGATTGCGTGCGCAGACCGTACGTAAGTCAACAGACCCTTTGAGGATCCCCACCCCACCCCACCCCACCCCACCCCACCCCACCCCACCCCACCCCACCCCACCCCACCCCACCCCACCCCACCCCACCCCACCCCACCCCACCCCACCCCACCCCACCCCACCCCACCCCACCCCACCCCACCCCACCCCACCCCACCCCACCCCACCCCACCCCACCCCACCCCACCCCACCCCACCCCACCCCACCCCACCCCACCCCACCCCACCCCACCCCACCCCACCCCACCCCACCCCACCCCACCCCACCCCACCCCACCCCACCCCACCCCACCCCACCCCACCCCACCCCACCCCACCCCACCCCACCCCACCCCACCCCACCCCACCCCACCCCACCCCACCCCACCCCACCCCACCCCACCCCACCCCACCCCACCCCACCCCACCCCACCCCACCCCACCCCACCCCACCCCACCCCACCCCACCCCACCCCACCCCACCCCACCCCACCCCACCCCACCCCACCCCACCCACCCACCATGCTCTGGATGCAGAGTGGCGCTTGACTGGTTGAACCGTGATGAAGTAAGGGAGGCCCTGAACGCCCTGCCAGTCAGGTAAAGGGTGACTGGTGGCGCTGGCCGAAGGAGAGTAGCGTATGAGGGGAGGAAACAGAGGTGTGCAGAGGAGTAAGAAAGAAGGGCCAGCCAGGGCTGCTAGGCAGGCAGTTGGGAGTGGTGGTTGGGGCACATTGACCCTGCACACTGACCCTGAAGAGAGAAGCAGTCAGTGCCCATTGGAGGCAGTGCCCGTGCCAAACAGGGGGTCATAGCAAGGGCCCAGCTCAACAGCACAGCGTTGCCGCCCTGACAACCCTCTGCCCTAAGCCAGGGTAAAGGGGTGCCTGGGGTGCATGCTGCTGCTGCTGCTGCTGCTGCTGCTGCTGCTGCTGCGGCATGGGCTCAAGCATGGTGGTAGCAGCTGCCCATGTCAAAGTGTGAGGGACCTGGTAGAGTGATGAACATGAGGGTGGGTGATATGGGAGCGAGGGCGAGGCTCACTGGCCGGGCCTGCAACTGGCTGCCCCTGCCCGCAGTGCCTTGAACTGGCAGCCCTGCAGCGATGTGCTGCATTACCAAGAGCGACCCGTCAGCATGCTGCAGCTGCACAAGGACATGGTGGCAGCAGGTGGGGCGGGCTGGCAGGCAGGCGGGGTCAGGGGCGGGGAAGTCAAGAGAGCCTGGGAAGAGGGCATCAACAACAGCAGCAGTGGCAAAACGGCAAATGTTTTGACCAGGGATCCTTTCAACCCAGCACCAGAGCACATGCAGTATGTGTTTACATACACCACGCTGTGCGTACTTTAGGCCCCCTCTTCCTCCTTCCCCTCTCTCCCTTTCTTCTAGCATATCCCGTCCTTTCGGGGTAGCGATAACTCAGACCCAGCACGTTAGCTGCGAGGACACCAGCATCGCCCTGCTTAGCTACTCAGTGGAGTGGAGGGGAGCACTGCGCTGAGCAAGGCTGCTGTAGCGGCCCGTGCAGCTGTCGCAGTGCGCTGATGCCGTGCAGCTGCGTGCAGCTGCGTGCAGCCCGTGCAGCTAACGCCGTGGCCGTGGACAGCAGCAGCACAGCAGCAGCACACACCACTGCTCGTTCCACATGCGCCTGGCACAGCTGCCCTGCCCCTGCCCCTGCCCCTGCCCCTACCCCTGCCCCTGCCCCTACCCCTGCCCCTACCCCTACCCCTGCCCCGCAGGCCTCAAGGTGCTCATCTACAGCGGCGACCACGACTTCATCGTGCCCTTCACCGTGAGCTGGATGCATCTCAGCCACCCCTTCTTGAAGAAGCCAGACAGGCACACACTCCCCCCTGCACACTCAAACACTCATGCAAAGGCCCAACAACACCTTGGCCCTCAAACTAGAGCCTTCATTGCCATGGAGCACTAAGCGTGGACCACCACTAAAGGCCAAACAGCACATGGCACAAGTCCACTTGGCGTCAATGGCAGCTGCAGGGCCCAGCACATGAGCACCCACTGGCTCAGCCAGCTCATGCACAGCCTTACGCCCAGGCGCCCTACCCCCCACAGGGGGGGTGAGCAGTGCGGAGGCTGGTGCCCCTCATCTGTGACGTCCCACATATCCTGTCTGCCAGGCCCTGTGCCCAGCCTGCGCCATCACCATCACTTGGCGCTCGTGAATACTGTGTTGCTGCGGGTGCTGCCAGGTGCTGCCAGGTGCTGCCAGGTGCTGCCAGGTGCTGCCAGGTGCTGCCAGGTGCTGCCAGGCACATCCCCTGTCCTAAGCGGTGCTGCAGACTGCCACCATGCTGCCAAGCTCCATTGTCCCAGCACGGCCACCTGGCCACTCAGGGGCTGGGACTCCACGGCAAGCTGGGCAGCTGTGGGAGACTGGTTCTGGCTGTCACCATCTGGCTGTGGGAGACTGGTTCTGGCTGACACTGTCACCATCATCAGCAGCAGCAGTAGCAGCGTCACCATCATTGTTGTGTGTCATGTTATTCAATGTGTGAGGCTGTGTGATGCATGGGCTGCAGGGTACCAGGGCTTGGGTGTACAGCCTGGGGTACCAGGTGGAGCAGCCCTACAGGTCCTGGACCATCGACGGCCAGGTCAGTGGCTTGCAGGCTGGTCACCCTTACACAAAAGCGCATTCACATACTGAAGGGCCCTTGATTTCAACTTTGCCACGCATGTGCATCTAAACCAGGAGTGCGCACGCCACCCATCTTGCCCTGTGACTACGCAGGTGGCAGGTTTTGTGGTGCATTTCAAGGAGGGGCTGACATTTGCAACCGTGAAGGGCGCGGGACACATGGTGCCCCAGACCAGCCCCTCAGTGGCGCTGCACCTACTGCGGCGATATCTAAACGACTTGTTGTGGTGACGTTGCCATCTATTAGAATGGTAGCACGACAGCTATGCATAGCTGTATGGAATCATATACGTTGACCCAACTGGACTTAGTGTTTTTCAGCCCTCCACGTGAAAAGTGTTTTTCAGCCCTCCACGTGAAAAGTGTTTTTCAGCCCTCCACGTGCAGTTTACAGCAACAAGCAGGCACAACATAGGCACCTTGGCACAGCCCTCTTGTCCCTCACTAGAGCCTCCATTTGAGCCGGGCTGTGTGGAGTAAACGGGGCTAGGCACCTTGTCACAGCCTTGTCACAACAGCCCAGCCCGTGACCCTGCATCGATACGCAGCCCCGTTGTAGCTCTTCTTCTCATCGCATAATAACCTGTGCTAGCCTCAGCACACTGCTCTCAGCTGGTACAGGAAGCCCTCAACAATCAAGTGGTTGATATGAATCCAAATCCCCTTTTCCCGAAATCATACTTACCATCGTGAGCCCCTGCATTGGCCTGCAGCACCATTGCCCCATCTACAGATTCAGGCCCGTGACTGTACTCTTGTTCAGCCAGCCCTCACCACAACTGGCAGGCCGTCACTGATGCATCAGCCATGGATGTGTGACTCAAACGTCCCCCCTGACACAATTTTAAGATGCCGCACCACTGGCCCTCCTCCCGTCCTGGGCTGCTCCGTCACCATCATGCAGTGTTTTGACATGAGGCAACACTTGGGCTAGTGCACCCCACCCTACCACCTGGATTCATGAATACATGCAGCCAGTCAGCTACCCATCCTCCCTTCACCCACGCGCATGGCTAGGCACAACTGAGCCTGAAGCCTGGCATAGCTTGGCATGGCCCCTCAAGATGACAAGATGGAGCGGGCGACAAGCAGCACCGCCACAAAGAATGCAGCCTGGACGACAAGGCGTGAAGCGCCCTCAGCCCCCTGGGAGAGCTTGGCCTGCAGGGCCACAAACAGGGCACGCAGGCCCCCCACGGCCGCAGACGTGCCAATCAGTGCCACCGCAAGCAGCAGGAGAGACTTGGTGGTCTCATCCGTAGGCGCCTGCAGCCACAGGTAGAACAACTTGACGTCAGCATGAGAACAAGCTCTGGTGGCTAGGTTGTGTCAACTGGCATGATGGCATGTGAACTGTGACCATGACGGGCAGTTGGGGTGTAAATTCCGCAGTGGGAAGTTGAGGCCAGCCTTGACGCCCAGGTGTGACTTTTAACAGCTGTGCAGGAGAGGCAGCTAACGTACACGCTTGCATGCTGCCTTGGTGTGAGAGACATGGGCCAGGGTCTAGGCGGCAGGGGGGTCTGCGTGTCCGCAGTTGCTCACCCCGCTGCCGCGTCAAGGTGAAGGGGGGGTCACCTGCAGGATCTGCTGCACCCCTGCATCGCCCAGGTCAAAGGCTGTGGTCAGCAGCACACCGCCGCCTGCCGCTGCAAAAATGATGAGGAACGCCAGGATGAGGGGGGAGAACTGCGGGCAGCCAGCGCCAGCTGCCAGTCAACAGGCAGGGCAGAAGGCTGGCTGGTACACACTGCACAGCCACTGCCACTACATGGCCAGCGATCTGATCTGACCTCGTTGCCTGTACAGGCTGCACAGATGAGAGCGCTGAATATATACACTGCATTACTCAGCCAGGTAGACTGTACTGTTGTGCATGTGCCATGCTTGATGCAGTCGAGCTGGAGACTGACAAGCTTGCACATGTGCTGGCCTTGGGCCTATTCGCATGCAGCCCAAACTCACCTACACTCGTACATGGGTATGTCTTTGTTTACTATGTAGGTTTACTACAGCCCACCTGCTTCTTGATGGGCCCTGGCTGGCCTGGCTTACGCAGCTTAAGCTCCCCTGTCTCAGCAAACTCCTTCAGCGCAGGTTCACCTCCAGCAAAGCCGCCAATCACACCCTGCACAGCAATGTGTGCACATGCGGCTCACCCATTCATGGCACAAGACTTACAAGAGTAACTAGCCGTGGTTAGTGTGCTGCATGGAGGAGCTAGACAGTGACAAGCCCCATGCTGCTACCTTGAAGAAGCCGATGTCCTCCCTGTCGGGGTACTTGTAGGCCTCATCATAGATGACACGGCCCTGCATCCCGGATTTTCTCAACTCCAGCTCGTCCTTGCCGAAGCCAACATAGATGGCATCTTTCCCGGCACTGGATACTGGCTTCACAGACTGCCATTTGCTCTTCACTGGTTGCCGCACAGGGGACTTGGGTGCAATGACATTTGCGTCTGTCAAAGTGGATTCCTCAGCCTGCACTCAGCAGCAACAGCAGAGCGGGACTCATCCTAACATAGCATTCATGCATTGCTCAAACCCATCAGAAGCTATTTTCATCTGTCAACCCTGGTGGGTATGCTTACAACTCGACACCTGAACCCTATCCGTTTGCCTGCCCGTACCTTGATTTGCTCTCGAAGCTGCCACAAACCCGCCTCGCCGCCTGCCCAGCCACCGACCAAGGCATCGCGAGTAGGGTACTTCCTTGCATCGTCCACAATCACCCTGCCCTTACGCCCAGCACGAGGGGCGTAATCATTCTTCGGAAAGCCTGCGACAACCAAGCTCAGCTACAGAGTCAGAGTACAAATACGCACCTCAACACCATTATCCAAAACATGTCCGTTGTCTCACCAATGTACTGCTCCTCCAGCGCTGGCGCGCTGCTACGGCTATCAGAATCCGACTGGGTGCCCAACTCCTGAGGGTAAGGTAGGACGTTGAGCAGGGACTTTAGTCAGTAAGGGTGTCGCATTGAGCATCTAAGAAGCCATTTGTGAGACACGCTCCGCTGTAAAGGAATTCGGAGACAATTCTAGACCGTCCATGCCTAGCTAGGGTGCCGCTGAGGTGTTTCCGCACCTGCTTGGTGGTAGCCACGCGGGTCCTGACCTGACGAGCAGGCCCAGCGGCCAGCGGGACAGTGGATCCGAGGGATTTCAACATCACAGCAGCCATCTATTTGCCGCGTTCGCAAGGAAATAAGTCGAGACGAGTAGTAGATTATCTTCGCTGTTTTGTCTTCCATGCGAAAAAGTGTGCAATCTAATCCATGTTGCCACGGTCAGAAAAGTATAACTCTGTTTTTGCTGAGTTTACACCGATGTCTGTCCCAATGTCTGGCTGGGTTCCAGAGGAGCTAACCAAGCTCATCTTGTGTGAAGTCAAAGACTGCCAGGTGCTCAATGTGTGCCGAAGGGTGAGTAGCAGCTGGCGCAGAGTCGCTGACTGCCTAATCTGGCGTGCTAGACCACCAAGCCGGCGCGCTGGTTGGGACCTGACCGCGCGTTGCTTCCCCAAGTTAACTGTGCTCGACCTTACGACCCGCCAGGGCGCCAGCCTCCTGCTGCCAGGCCACTCCCTCGTGGGTAAGGAGCATGGGGTGGTGGAACTCCCTGGCAGAGCAGAGTAGGCAGGGGCAGCTTGGACAAAAGCTCCCTGGCTCATGTCCCCATCAGGCGTCCAGACTTCATGCCTGCTGTGAATTAGCCGGTTGCATGTGAATTAGCTGTGAATTAGCGGTTGCTCAAGCCTTGTTGCAGCCCTCTTGTCCCTCACTAGGGCCTCCATTTGAGCCGGATCAGAAGTACCTACTGGCAGCCACTAGCAGCCACTAGCAGCCACTAACTAGACCCAACTCAAACAGTGTTATTGGGCTGTGTGGAGTAAACCCAGTGCACACGGCACATGAGCCGCCTACCACCTATACTTTTGCCTGACCCGAGGGCTATGATGTAGTTGGCATGACAAAACATGCACTAATTGAAGCTGATGACAGCTCAAGATAGGGGGGCACACACTACTGTGCCTTAGCAGGGGGCTGCTGCTGCTGCTGGGCCTTGGGTGGCTTGTCTCGCACCCGCTTGTACCCCAGCCCTGGGTACTCCTTGCCCTTGGCTGGCAGAGCTCCCTGGTCTGGCCAGAAGCACAGCTCCAGCGGACGCCACTTGCTCTCCCCAATGCGCTGCATGTTCAGCGCTGCATTGCAGTCCCTGTCCAGCCACCTGCCTGGCTGAGGTGCTGGCTTGGCCTTGGCAGCCTTGCCCTTGCCCTTGCCCTTGGTGGGCTCAGCTGCCGGCTTGCTGCGCTTGGCTGGAGGGGGAGTGCTGGGCCCTGGCTCTGAGGCTGCTGGCTGTGTGGCTGCCTGGCTGCTGCGTGGGGCCTGTGGGGGCCTGCGGGGGGCCACTACAGGGCACCACATCAGGCCCCGCACTGGCTGGCCACGCTCCTAGCTCCAGGCTGGGCGCACCAGGCGGGGTTCCACCTGCCCTGCTGGGGGCTTCCAGCCTGCAGGCCTTGTGGCACTGAGTTTGTCCAGCTCCTCCTCACAGGGCTGCTGGCCATTCACTGCTGAGCTGACCCGGCTGGTGCGGTGCTCATCCACAAGCACCACCCTGCCCCGCAGCTGGCCTGCGCCCCTGGGCCTGCACACCACCTTGCAGCAGGCTCGCAGCACCGCATCAGCACCCCACCCACCCCCAGTGCCAATGGTAGCTGCACCAAAGAACACCACCAGCTGCTTGGCATGCCCATGGCGCTTCATGGACACCTCCGCCATGTCCTCCTCCAACTGCAGCCATGCACACAAGGCACACACACATGGTGGCTGACATAGTGACACCAGGTTAGGCATGGCTCCCTGGCAGAGCAGAGTAGGCAGGGGCAGCTTGGACAAAAGCGGGCTCCCGGGCTCATGTCCCCATAAGGCGTCCAGACTTTGTGCCTGCTGTGTATTAGCCGGTTGGGGCTCCAGCCTTGTTGCAGCCATGAACTCAGCAAAGGTGTTGGCTAGGGGAGGGGACCCTAGGCAAGCGGCAAAGGGGCACCTGGTGTCCATGGGACTGCCTGACCCTAAGGGTGGTCACCTTGTCACCACTGTCACTGCAACCCACCCCCTTGCCCTGCCTTGCCTTGCCTTGCCTTGCTTTGCCCTGCCTTGCCTTGCTTTGCCCTGACTTGCCTTGCTTTACCCTGCCTTGCCTTGCTTTGCCCTGCCTTGCCTTGCTTTACCCTGCCTTGCCTTGCTTTGTCTTGCCTGACTGCCCTGCCTTGTCCTGCCCTGCCCTATTGCCCCAGAGGACTCCACTCTGCTGCTGATCAAGCTGCACCACCTCAAGGCGGACTGGGGCCTGGCCCCTGCCTGGTGCCTCTGCCTGGGGGTCAGTGGGCTGGCCCAAGCCTTGGGCCCACCCCTCCTCCCGCATTGTCCCGCCTTAGCACTCAGCTGCTAGCAGTGCCTTGGCAACTGCTGCTGCCACTGCTGCACCAACACCTACTGCCACTTTGCACCCGCAACCTGTCTAGGGGATAGTGAGCCACAGTGGCCGTGTATGCCAACTGGAGGATCTAGGATGCTTGCATTGCCTGCTGCATGTGACTTATGACTTCAGTGACGGACAGATACAGTGGATGATATGTGCCCACAAAATGTGCTCACTCTGGCCGGTGTGATGCTCGGCCACCTGATGACCTGAGTCTGACTGCGCCCTGCCCAGGTCAGGTCCCTGGCCAGCCAGCCCCTGGTGAGTCTGCTGGTACAGGAAGCTGGCAGCAGGCTGGTGGGGCTGCGCTTGGTGCAGGACTTCAGGTGGGCACCCGCACCAGCACTGCCAGCACCCCTAGCCAGCCAGTTACACCTGACCATGGCATGGCATAGGGAGGCGAGAGTGCTGGAGGTGGGTCACCGAGGAGGTGGCAGATGACCGGCTGCCCCTGGCCCAGCAGCAGCTGCAGCTGCAGCTGGTTCAGAGGGCGGCAGGTCCAGCCTCCAGTGAGAGACAGACACAGTGGATGATATGTGCTCACAAGATGTGCCCACAAGATGTTGAGGATAAACTGCTCACAAGATGTTGAGGTTGCACATCCAGTGCATCTGCTGGTGGGACATACCGCACGACCAAGGACAGGCCGTGGATGCACCGGGCAGCCAAATGAAGGATGAAGGAGGGGCAGCAATGGCCAGGCTTGCAAGCTTGCACAGGATGAGGGAATGGGAGGGGTGGCTTTCTGCAGCCTGACCGCCTGTTTGAGCTGTGCACAAGTGTGAAGGTGTGCTGCATGGCTGGGTGGCTTGAGGCATGGCTCGTCACACAGCAGCTGCTACTTTGTGTTTAACGCCCCCTCAGGCTGCATGATGGCAAGGCCGCCCATGCCATGACGCCCTGCTCACAGCCTGCAGGACCGCTCTCCCCTTCAGGCTCATCACCAGGCAATGGAGGCAGCGCCTGTGAGTGGCGGCATGTGCGTGGAGGTGGCAGCAGGACCAGCGGCAGCAGCAGCGGCAGCAGCGGCAGCAGCGGCAGCAGCGGCAGCAGAGGCAGCAGCGGCAGCAGAGGCAGCAGCTAAATGATGAGCACACTCGTCTCTACCAGCTTGGTGGCCTGCTGTGCAGCCTGGCACAATGGCAGCCAGGGGCAGGGGCAGGGGCAGGGGCAGGGGCAGGGGCAGGGGCAGGGGCAGGGGCAGGGGCAGGGGCAGGGGCAGGGGCAGGGGCAGGGGCAGGGGCAGGGGCAGGGGCAGGGGCAGGGGCACCCCTCGCTGACTACTAGGTGGCCCCCCTGCTGGCCAGCCCCTGGTGCTGCCACTGTCCTCTGGCCTCAGGAGGAGCGCGTGGCCTGCTGCCTGCAAGTGCTGCTGGGCTACGCGCCCCTGGCGGCACAGCTGCAGGAGCTTGTGCTGGACAAACTGCAGGTGGGCGGTCCCGGGCAGGAGGGGGCAAGGAGTAGCTGTTGCTTTTGTGATCATGGTGGATGTGCATGACAGGCACTGGTCCTTTCGGCCTGGTTGCCTGCTGCGGCAGGGGGAGGTGAGATGCCCCTGTGCTGCCTTGCCCATGACCCTCTGCTGCTGCCCCACCCTTACCCTGTCAGTGACTGTAGTCATTGGCTGACAGCATAGCAAATGCATGTCACTGTATGGAGTTGGCTTAAGGTGTTCCTGAAATGTCACTGCCCACCTCCCATCTTCCCAGCCACTCAGAAAATTTGGGAGTGGCAGGCTACAGCAGGCAACCCAGCCTGCCTGCACAGCTGGGTCAGGGTGGGGCACGCCAGGCTCCATCACACCCTGCCATGCCCCACCCTGCCCCACCCTTCCCTGCCGCAGCTGGCCTCCCTGGAGAGCTGCACCGCCCTTTGGGGCCTAACCGCCCTCACCCGCCTGGCGTTCCTAGGCGGGGTGCTCAGGCAGGTGGGGAGCCAAGGGGAGCTGGGGGCTGGGGGGGGCGGCTTGGGGAGCGGCTTGGGGGGCCTGCGCATGAGGCTTTGGGGTGCGGCGGCGAGGCTCTGGTTGTGACTGTCTTCAAGTTGACCCCGACCCCAACCCCAACTCCGACCCTGACCCGACCCTGCAGCTTCCCCAATGGCTCAGCAGCCTGACAGGGCTACGTGACTTGGAGCTGTCAGACTCCCACCTCCCTGCCCGGGGCGAGTTCAAGCCCCAGCACCTGCCAAGGTGAGGGCACGGCCTGTGGGATGGTGCTGGGGTGTGTATATCCCAAGATGCCAAGGGCTGGCAGGTCCACAGGCAGGCAGCAGTGAAGCAGGTAAGCTCACCATGGTTGCTGCAACTGCTAGTCATCAACTTGCAAGTGCCTTTTCATCATGCCTCGTGCCCTTTGAAAGTCGCAAAGTCAGTGTCTGCTCCCAGTTTGGTCAGCACGCTGTGGGACTCCCGGCCAAATTGATAGGCAACCTAAGCAAACAAGCACATGGACAGAGTGAGGTGTGACTTATGCTGACAGGCAACCTACTGCTGCTGCTGTCGCCACTGCCACCTCTGCCGCCGCCGCTACTGTTGCTGCTACTGCTGCATATGAATGTTAGGCCCACCGGTTGTGGGTGTCCAAGGCCAGAGCAGGGCAGGGGAAGCTGCCAGCCAAGGGCAAGGAGTACCCCTGGCTTGGGCTACAAGCGGGTGCGAGACAAGCCACCCAAGGCCCAGCAGCAGCAGCAGCAGCAGTAGTGTGTGCCTCCCTTTGAGCTGTTGTCAGCTTTGCATGCAGGTCATGCCAACTCTATATCATAGCCCCCTAGGTCAGGCAATAGTGTAGGTGGTAGGCGACCATGCCCATGTGTATGCCATGTGTATGCCATGTGCATGGGAACTCCACACAAACAAAACACCATTTTGTAGTGGCCCACACTTAGTGTACCATGGCAATGAAGGCTCTAGGTTGACGGCCAAGGTGCTGGTCCACAACTAGCACAACTCGCAGAGCACAGACAGCTCCAACATAACTCATTCAACATGGAGTAACTCGTCTGACTGTGGGTAATCTCACTCAGCTACTCCAATCAAGTTGAAGCATCCTCGGCCGCACCCTTGATGACTACAAACCCCACACCGGTGGCACTTTCTCCCTAGACCACTGGGCACCTCATCAAAACTAACAGCTTAATGCTTGAAGGCTAACAGCCTGTGTAAAGTACTAGGCCCTATGGATTGTTGCGGGCCTGGCCATCAATGCCCCGCCAATACTCTGCAGCCCGGTGCAGCCGCTGCCTGCCCTTGGGCAGCCGGTCATTGACCCGCTGGTAGCCCTGCTGGTACTCCTTGCCAACCGGGGGCAGAGACTCCCGGTCGTTCCAGCTGCACAGCTCCAGTGGGCGCTGCATGATCTCCCCAATGCACTGCAAATTCAGGCATCCGTTGGTGTCCCTGTCCAGCCACCTGCCCCAGGGCAGGGCTTGGGGTCGTTGCATCGGGGGCGTAGTAGGGAGGGGTTGGCCCTGGGCTAGGGAAGGAGCAGGTGGGTCCTGGGCAGGCTTCAAGGGCCTGGGTGTGAGCAGGTGGGTCCTGGAGGCTTTATGAGGTGGTGCCAGCTGGGGTGGCAGCTGCCAGCTGCTGCAGTTGTGGTTGGATGGCAGCTGACCAACGAGCTGTATCCCGCTTGGCTTTGGTAAGCCCACTGTCCTGCTTCAGCTGCCCCTTGCTCCCACTCCAACTATCTCAGTACCTGGCCTGTGGCTCCAGAGAAGTTGCCCCACCAAGTCGATCACACACCCACACACACAAACACTCCTCCCCCTTGAACAAAGTGCGCTCCTTCCTTGTCCCCCATCCTCCCACACCCCACACATCCACGCACGCCCCACACCGTCACACAGTTACACACACATGGCCGCCCAACACACCCACACATGCACATACACGGCCACCACGGACCGGGCGAGGTGCGGCGTCCACGTCGGGTTGCGCGTCTCCGTCCTCGTACACCCACTCGTTCACCGCGGCCCAATGTTGCGCGTTGCCATGCGTGATGAGCGAGCGGAAGGTGAGCAGGTTGGTTGCGTCGCCCAACTACGCAAAGCACAACATCACAATGTACCTGATGGCGCACGTGCAACGAATAATTGCACCGACATGTTGACGCTGCTTCCCCAACGTCTACATCACATGCAAGGGTGGGGTGCAATCACTCACGGCGCGGCGTGTTTGAAGACGGAGTTGGTGGTACGCCACAACGTACAAACGCCACTCCTCGAATACCGGGCCGTGCACGCCGCCGACGTCCACTGTGCGTCGACGGCGTGCACGGCCCGGTATTCGAGGAGTGGCGTTTGTACGTTGTGGCGTACCACCAACTCCGTCTTCAAACACGCCGCGCCGTGAGTGATTGCACCCCACCCTTGCATGTGATGTAGACGTTGGGGAAGCAGCGTCAACATGTCGGTGCAATTATTCGTTGCACGTGCGCCATCAGGTACATTGTGATGTTGTGCTTTGCGTAGTTGGGCGACGCAACCAACCTGCTCACCTTCCGCTCGCTCATCACGCATGGCAACGCGCAACATTGGGCCGCGGTGAACGAGTGGGTGTACGAGGACGGAGACGCGCAACCCGACGTGGACGCCGCACCTCGCCCGGTCCGTGGTGGCCGTGTATGTGCATGTGTGGGTGTGTTGGGCGGCCATGTGTGTGTAACTGTGTGACGGTGTGGGGCGTGCGTGGATGTGTGGGGTGTGGGAGGATGGGGGACAAGGAAGGAGCGCACTTTGTTCAAGGGGGAGGAGTGTTTGTGTGTGTGGGTGTGTGAGCTATTCCACCAAATATACGTAATGGATAATCGGCGGGCCGAGTACATTATGCGAAAATAATGGACGAGTCCGAGGTGATGCGGACATACACACCGAGGCGCAGCCGAGGTGTGTATGGCCGCGGAGACGAGGACGAGTCCATTAGATTCGCGTAATGTGCGAGGTAGAGGCGATTATCTGGTATATCTGAGGTCCGCGGCCCGTCAAATATACAAAAGTGCTCCCCGCGGCCCGTCAATTATACAAAAGCGCAGTCAACGTTTGATCAAATATCTGAAGTTTTTGACGACGAATTGGCTTAGCAGCAACGACGAAGCGTTCTATCCGTCTATCCGCAGTGAGCGCGGCCTGCCCAGAGCCAGAAGCTTCTAGTCAACATGCCAGGCTGGCAATTATAAGTATACATGCCAGCCTGGCAACATGTCCGCTAAGCTACCGCGCTTTGTTTCATTTGCCGCGCTGAGGTTGCAATAGTTGCGTAGGCGAGCTTGCGTAGGGTAACTCGCGACTTGCAGGTTTCGACGTGCAAGCCATACATGCAACTAGCCCACTCGCGACTTGCGGTACACTTGTGGAACACGCGGAGTAAGCTGCTCGCACTTTGCAGCCTTGATATACTCATCCGAGTTATGCAGAATTATTTGATCCTGTATTTTGCATACACTTCAGATATTCACTATTCCACATGTGACGCAGACGATCATGGGGCCACCGCTGGATGAGTTGAGGGCACTGCTAGGGCCGGGCTTCGCCCAATTCCTGGTTAAAGTCGTTGGTGGCTCTGAGCTCACGCCCAATGACCGGCAGCTCCTCTGCCTTCTTGACTGCCTGGCTGCGGACGAAGTGTACACAGATGCTGACCCCATATGTCTTTACTCTAAGCGCAAACTCCCACCCACTGTTCTGCCACTTATGTTTTGGGTCTGGCAGGCTGTAGTCAAGTCGGTCTAGCACTTGGGGCTTGGGGGAATGCTTCTTCATGGCCCGGCAACCCCCTCCCTCCACCTGCCCAACAGCCTTGCCCCACCACTTAATGAAGCGTTGTGGGTGACGATAGTACACCTCAATGCCAGTGCTGATCTTTGTTGCATTAACGTTGAGGGAGTTGCCGTCGCCTTGCAGATGCTCCACATTAGACTCTTTGAGCATGGCCACAAGCCATGCATTGCTGCTGCTCAAACACCGCCACCTCACCGGGCAGCAGCTTGATGCCGTGGGGGTGGGACCCACGCATCATGTGCTCCAACACACGGGCATTGGTCAGCAGCTCCATGGCATCCTTGATCTGTGTGCTGCGTGCTGCGTGTGGCAAGGCGGGGATGAGCATAGAGGGGAAGGGGGGCCAGGGGCTGGCCCTGCTGCTGGGGACCCTTTAGAGGGCTGGCCTAGGAAGGACTGTTGTTACACAACACCGCTTGCTGCCCATGGTCATGCGCTTGTTGATCTCCGTCACAATGGCGTCCGTCACGATGGCTGAGCTGAGATCAGGCCGCGCTGCCTCCACAAGGCCACGCAGGGCAGCCTTGATGACCCGGCGCCTCTGTCCAGCTACCTCCTTGTCACCTTGCCCCTCGTCACCAAGATCTTGCTGCCCACTGCCACTGGGCAGGGCTTGATGTACGGAGTCACAATGTTACGTGGTGCACACTGCGTCACGTTGCCAATTAGCTTCGGGGGGTCAAGCCTTTCGAGCGTGCTGTCCCCCATAGTCATGGCTCCGCGGCTTACCGGGCAGGGCTTGGGGTCGTTGCATTGGGCCAGGTATAGTAGGGAGGGGTTGACAAAAACACCTCTTTGTAGTTGTCCACGCTTAGTGTTCCACGGCAATGAAGGCTCTAGGTTGAGGGCCAAGGTGCTGACCACCACCATAGGGGGTACCACGGGGGGAACGGGGCGCTTGCGCTTCTAATACGGCGACATCTCAGGGATTCAGCAACATTACCCAAGCGGAGTGGCCTTGCTGGGGTGTGCATCAGGTCACCATCCAACCGGAGTGCCGGCAACCAGAGTGGGACCTAGCAGGTCACATGAGAGTATACCCTAACCCTTCACGGTTGACAGCCGTTGCTTTTTATTAATATCACGCAATGGGTTTGTCAGACTGCTGTTCCTACCATTCCAAACGCCATCTACGAGCAACACGACAGCATCACCTACGCATCACAGAGATGCATGCTGAGCGGGTTCTGCTGCTGCATAGGGCACAGACAGTATGCCTGATCTACCAGGCTGCTGCATGGCATGCTGCAACAGCCCCTTGCTCAACTCCCACTCCCACTTCCTCAGCACTTGAAGTCACCAGTGGCTGTGAGCACGCCTAATGGCCGGCAGCTCCGCTGCCTCCTTGACTGCCTCGCTTCGGACGAAGTGCACACAGATGCTGACCCCATCTATCTCTAATCTACGTGCAACTCTGGCAGCTGGCTGTATCGAATGAGTTTTTGCCAGTGGGGCAGGCTGTCTGCCGCAAACAGTTGAAGTGGCAGGTCAGTCAGACCCAGGTCAGCCAGCAGCCCTTGCAACACCCTGTCATCGATGACAAAGTGACGGACCATAGGGAGCATTGCGAAGGGGCGCGGGCAGGTGCGAGGGCGGCTGTTGCCATGGGGTACCTCTCGATTGTAGGTGTTACCCTCAACCAACCTGAGCCACCAACCGCACAATGGGGCGGGATGAGGGCACATGAAGAATGGCTGGTCGTGTTGCCAGCAAGCATTGCGGCCTAGTACTGGCTGGTCGATCAGGCTGCTACATGGCGTGCTGGGTGCAGGCAGCTGCAGCGGCTGGTGATGACACACTCGCAAGCCGCGTTCAACCTGCAGCCCCGGGCGGACCGGTTGACCAGCCTGAATCACTTGGACCTCAGCCACAACCGCATGGGGGCGGTGCCCAAGACCCTGGGTGAGGCCTGGGCGGTGTGGCAGGCTAGTAGGGGTTCCAAGGCAGACACAGAGGGCAGGGCAGCGGGCTGATGCAACAGAGGTGGTGTAGTGGGCCTCATCACCATTCCTCCTCAACATCATCACCATCACCATCACCAGCATCACCGTCATCACATAGCATGTATGTCATGAGCTCATCATCATGCATGTCATCCTCATGCATGTCATCCTCATGCATGTCATGAGGTCGCAGGGAAAAAGGGGCGTGAGAGTGTGATGCCGCCCCTGTGCCAAACCCTGTCAGGTTTTGGTGTTCGGCAACATGGCACAGCCAGGCAGCCCCTGGCCTTGCAGTGGCTCTCCCTCCCTCCACGCCATCATCACACAAGATGACACAGCATGAGGTGCATGAGGGGTGCTGCGAGGAGGGAGTGGGGCGCTGCCTTGACAGCGCTGCCGCCGCATGCTGCCCAGGGGCTCTGGCGCTGCTGCAGCACCTGGACCTTTCCCACAACAGTGAGTGAAGCAGCTCCTTGAGCCCGCCCCATATGGCCTTCACAAGCCTGCCTCGTCCCTCCCCTGGCCTGCCCCTGGTCAGCTGAGTGGTCTACTGATGCTCCTGATGAAAGTGCCTCAAGCCTCGTACCCTTTCAATTTTACAGGGGTACTTCTCCTGCAGACCTCGGCTGTGCCCCTCTTGGCACGGAGTCTTCTTTTCCTCTTCTTCATCTTACGTACTCCTCCTGCAGACCTAAGGCTGTGACCCCTTGAGCACAGTACCACAATATCATCAACCCGTTGCTGCACCACTGACAGATGGGTAGGGTTGGGTCAGGGATGAGTTCAGGGTTAAGTTTACTTTGGGTTGGCTGCGCGTTGTGCCTACCCCTTGGTTCAATGCTCACCCATGCGCCTTCCCGTCTGCTTAACCTTGACCAGAGTGAGTCTTATCCTGACCCTGACCCTGACCCTGACCCTGACCCTGACCCTGACCTATGTGGTCCTGACCCCAGGCATGGTGTCCATACCTGAGACTCTGACAAAGCTGACCCATCTGCTGCACCTGGACCTATCCCACAACAAGGTATCAAGCATCCTTACAGGACATACCTGCACCCTCACTAGGGGCTACATTAGAGTCGGACCACTATGGAGCACTAGGGACCACCCATGCCCTCACACCGCCAGCACCCTCGCAACCAGCTTTCTGTGTCACCATTACAGCAGCCAGCACAAGGTAGCCAGCAGCCCTGGTGGTCATGGCCGCTTAGGAAGGCAGGCCCCCTAGGCCGGCACTCCCTGACCCTCCCGCCTCAACCCCTGAGCTTGCACTCCACCAGCCCTCCTCCACAGAGTGGCACAGCCCCTCCTCCAGCTGCCCCTGCCCTACCCCTGCCAACGCCTCAGCACAGCCGCTGGCTCACATAGCTGCTGCACAGCTCCTGCACAGCCAGCTGGTGAAGGCGCTAAGAGCCTCTGTCTCATCAAGCTGTGCAGTGAGGCAGTGACAGTGCGCCTACCCAGGGCAGCCAGGCAGCAGAGCTGTGGAAGGTGGCTGCAGGCCTCGTCATGGCGGTCGGGGGCTGGGGCTGCGGTCACCATGTGGCAGCCTATGCCATGGAACATGCACACATGCACATGAGCGCATGAGTCCACACCATGTAGTTATGACTGTCGACCATGTCCAGCACTCAATTGTACACTTGACTCTGACCCTGACCAATCATGCAATGAAACATAAACACACGACCACCTACAGCCGCATGTGGTCCCGCATGCCTGCTGCTTGCAGCTCAAGCACCTGCCGCACAGCGTGGCGGGCTGGTCTTGGATGCACCACCTGAACGCATGCCACAACTGCCTTCTGCGCTTGCCCAATGACTTGCCTTCCATGTGTAACCTAAGGTGAGGAGACCGTGTTCTGCCGCCTGGACATGGTCAGCACATGACCACCACCACCACCACTGTCATGACCAACACCACCACCATCTGATTGACCACCATCAACACCACAACCATGCTGACCACCGCCGTGAGCCAGCAACCACAGTGGGATCGGGTGGTACAAGCTACCCAAGGCCCAGCAGCAGCAGCAGCAGCAGCAGGAGCAGCCCGCTGCGGCACAGTAGTGTGTGCCCCCCCATTTGAGCTGTCATCAGCTTACAATTAGTCCATGTTTGTCATGCCAACTCCACATCATAGCCCTCTGGTTCAAGCAATACTGCAGGTGGTAGGCGACTATGCCCATGTGTATGCCTGTGTATGCCGTGTGCATGGGAACTCTTCACAGACAAAAACACCTCTTTGTAGTTGTCCACGCTTAGTGTTCCACGGCAATGAAGGCTCTAGGTTGAGGGCCAAGGTGCTGACCACCACCATAGGGGGTACCACGGGGGGAACGGGGCGCTTGCGCTTCTAATACGGCGACATCTCAGGGATTCAGCAACATTACCCAAGCGGAGTGGCCTTGCTGGGGTGTGCATCAGGTCACCATCCAACCGGAGTGCCGGCAACCAGAGTGGGACCTAGCAGGTCACATGAGAGTATACCCTAACCCTTCACGGTTGACAGCCGTTGCTTTTTATTAATATCACGCAATGGGTTTGTCAGACTGCTGTTCCTACCATTCCAAACGCCATCTACGAGCAACACGAAAGCATCACCCGACCACCAGGGCAGGTGTCTTTGAGAGCAGCATTCCTCACTGCGCATGGGGGCTCTAACACCCGGAAAGAACATCCACATGCTGGAGGTGAAGGCAGAGCTGTCAGTAGGTGTGCAGACGTATGGAATATCTGCTCGCAGTGAGATGTGTGACATCATACCGTGTGACCATGTGTGTAATGTGTGTTGCGAATTGCAGGTATCTGGACATTTCACACAACCCAGTGCGCACTCCCCTGCCCCAGGACCTGGCAGGCTGGCTGTACTGCAGCCCTCAGCTGTGGGTGGCACTGTATGACCCTGACATCGCCCGTCCGCGCAGCCAGCAGGCTGTGGCAGTTGCAGCTGCCCGGCAGGCAGAGACAGCCAGCCCCTATTAATTGCATCCGTCACACAGCAGGCATGTTCTGTGGGCGTACCAAAGTTGCTGATCCTGTTCTGCAAGAGATTGCAAGAGAGTGGCCCAGTCAATCAGGCGCTTGATCTCTTCCACACTCGTGTACTTCAGGAGCTGGCTCTTGAGCGGAGCCTGTTTGTTTTGATACGCTGCCCAGAGGTCTTCGGAGTAATCAGGCTACAATCAGACTGTCAGCCTCATCATCAGGCTGTTTGTTTTTCTGAGCAGCCCTGTGGTAAGGGAATAGAACGCGCCACCGGTATTGGGGTTGTAATCATCAAGGGTGAGGGTAAACCACATCATCATCATTGGGAGTGTGATGTCCAGGGGGTGGTCCGTTTTGCGACAGGCGTGCACTTGTGGCTGCCTGCAGCATTATTTGAACTAGCCATGCAGCTGAAGCCGGGTTGGTTAACTGTGCCCGTCAAGCGTTAGAGTAATCACATCACAGGTACACAATGACAGGGAACCCAGTGGTCTTGAAGAAAGGAATATGTGTCATTATAAACCCATTTGCACATGCAACTATCCTTGAACTGCCTCGTAGAATGTCACGGACCCCTAGAGGGGGAGGGTGCCAAGTAGTGGGCTGGCGGCTCAAGCGGTGAAGTCATCATCATGGAAAGAGGGGACCCCTTCTTATTCCTCGGCAACCAACGTCACCAACAATATGTAACTGTGCTCTAGACCTTCGGCTTCAAATCCTGCCCCTATGAAAAACACCCATCCATAACATCTGCTGGCATCGAGTTCCCTATAGTGGCTTTATGAACACATCCTTCGCCCACAGCAAACCAGGTAGCATAGGTTGCCCCATTGGCACTGAACAAGTGCAACCAATGACACAAGTAGTGTTTGACAAAACACATGGCCTCACCAGGTAAGGACAGTCTCTAGCCTGATAGCCTGATAGCCAACCTGCAAGATCAACCCGCCCTGATTGCTGCCGACTGAGATGATGCATGGTGGCATGGGCACAATGTGGGCCCAGCAGCTCAAAGTAAAAGCATTTGGAATGAAGTCAAGTAACTCCGAGGCCCTATGGGATTGGGATGTGAGTGACAGCCCCCTGCACTGTTGCCTCACAGACACCCTTGGGGGCGACTAGCCATTTCATGACAATCAGGTCAAGTCCTCGAGCAACCACCGACACACAGCAAACGCCTGCTGACAAGCTGTAAGCAGACGCCAAAACTGGCTGGTCAATGAGGTGCCAGCCAGTAGCAATTTATGCTAGCATGGCCTGGTCCCTGCTGCTGCGTAGCACACTGGGGCTGTGAATGTCGTCGTCAACAAAGTGGGTCTCACATGGGGCATGGCGCTGGTTGGGGCTGCTCCGAGTGGGTGTGATTGCTGGCACCCCCAGGCTGGGCGATTTGAGCTTTACATGGTCCTGGTCGCAAGCCAGCCGAGGGCTGGAGATGCAGCTGTGTGACAAGTTCAGCTCGCCCTTTGGGTGGGCCTGGCTGCGCTGATGTGGAGAGCGCTGGCTGTGCTGCTGGGGGGACATGGGCGGGGACAGTGTCACGTCACACACCTCCACAGCCGCCAGGGCTGTCAAACTGCTACGAAGCCGGTACAGTGCTGCTGTGGCGAGGGGCTTGCTCTGACGGTGGCTGACCTGGCTGGTGCTTGACACTGGCAAGTGAGGAGGTGCGGCTGCATCGGCCAGCTCGTCAATGCGGCCTAGGTGTTGCAACTCAACAGCCGAAGACAACACTGGTGAGCCCAGGTCGCCTCCTGTGTGGCTTGGCATGCCAGCCACTGCACCAGAGCATGGAGTTGTGGCATCCACTCCTCGACTGCAGTGTCACACAGTTGCGTGCCATGCATGTCTGGTTGCAGATGTCACTGACATACAGCCAGTGAGATTGGGTGAACATCGCTAAGCATATGATGTGCATAATTAAGTGTACTCACATGCCTCCGGAAGAGCGAGCTGAGCTCGGTGGGGTGGTGGCCCAGTCAATCAGGCGCTTGATTTCCTGGAATGCACGCGTCTGCCGTGTGTCCTTAATGAGCTGGCTCTTGAGCAGAGCGTCCTTGTCACCACGCTCTGCCCGGAAGGATTGCAGCTCCTGTGGTCAACGGGGTCATCATCAATTTGTTCACATTGTTGGGTTAAGTTGGACTGGCCTAGTCCGGGTTAAGACATCAGCAGTGCCCCTGGCACATGAGCTCAGCAGCAGCAGCCCACCTGAGACAGTTCTTTGATTGTTGCCTGGTTCTTGGCTTTCTCAGCTCCTAGAGCATCTGTGGAAGCTTGCAACTCCTGCCTGCGCTCAACAAGTTGTGCCTGCAGCAAAGAGGCACCTAGGGATGAGGCATATATGACATCTGTGGCACAAGGTGACTGACTCACGAAAAAGATTTGTTTTCATCATACCTGGGTTTGGGAAAGCAACTCCTGCTGGCTGGCTAGCTGGGCCTTGAGAAGAGTGACATGGGCAGTGATGTCAGCATTCTCCTTGCGTGCACTCTCCAGATCAGAAGTCAGCCGGCAAAGCTGCCCCTTCATCTCAAACTCGCGTGATACAGATTGCTCCTGGTACCTGCACAGGTTGGTTGGTGATCTGCTGGGAGGCATGATGCGCTTGCAGTAGGGGATGTGCTTGCTCACTTTGATCATTTGTAGGTGCCCCTTGGAGGTGCGAGAGTGATGTGGCGGAGTGACACTGGTATGGGCAGGTATGAGCCGGTATGAGCCTAGCTGTAGATACACACCCCATTAAGCCAACAACAAAAGCCACTAAGTTGATTAGCCATGATCATGATCATGTGCAGCCAGAGCACAGTAGCAGGGTTCTCAATGCATGCATGGCATTTAGTACTGGCTGCTCACCTGATCAGCTCTTTTTGCAGTTGGCTGACACGCTCATGTGCTTCCTTTTGGCTATTAGCAGCATCTACCTCGCCTTCTTTTAACCTAGTCCGCAATTCTTGCACTGTAGTTTGCTCCTGTGCCAGTGCATATGGCAAGAGCAAAACACCATCAACAGACATGCACATACGTTTGCAGGTTCACTACTCACTCAATGTTGGCCCTGCACACTTGCCTTTGACAATTGCTGCTGCATGTCGGTCTTGACTGCATCCAACTGTGATTGCAGCTGCAGTATGTGCGCTGAAGACTCCTCTGCAGATTGGTTGGAAGCCAGCGCCTGCTGTTGGACACCCGCCAGCTCTTGCTGCAAAGAGCAGGTCTGGTCTCTCAGGACCTTGATGTCTGCAGCCTGCTCACTGACAACCTGCAAGGACACAAGACGCAAAGGGATTCTACATGGTGCTGTGCAGCCTGTGGACAAGGCAGTTGACAATGCACAGTTTACCTGCAGCAGTGACGCCTTCTCCTCGAGCAGTGCATGCGCCTGGTCTTTCAGTTTAGACAACTCCTGGTGCTCAGCACTCAGCTCCTGCAAAGGACGGCGGTGCAATGCTTAGCAATCAGACGTGCAACACCAATGGTCCTGACATAGTAGCTACTGCAGCTGGATGCTGAGTACGCTGCACTGTGACTCGGAAAATCACTGCCAAGCAACAGTAGCAGCAGCCTGCCAGGGCATAGTGATGTGCTTCTCATGAAGCTATCATTAGCATGCGTCAGTGCATGCATGCCATGCCAACTTCAGGAGGTATCCCACACAGACAAAACACAGTCCCTAGTGAGGGGACAGTGCTGAGTACGCTCCACTTGCTTGCCTGCTTCAGTAAGGCAACAGCTGCGCACTGTTCCTCAACCATGGCAGTGGCGGCTTGATTTGCGGCTTCAAGGGAGAGACACTTGGCACTAGCCATCTCAGCTTGTACTTCCAGCCGCTTTTCAAGGTCGCCCACATTGCTCCGCAATAGCTTGGCTGCCGCCTCCAGCTCTGCCACCTGTGCTTCTGAGCTAGCCAGCTGCAGGCTCAGGGCCTGGCACTGAGCCTTCTCACAAGTCAAAGCAGACTCGGCTGCCTCCAAAGCACCACGTGTCTCTGTGACCTCCTGCTGTGTGCCCTGAAGCAGCTCTTCTGTAGCAGCAAGCTGTTGCTGGAGAGTGGCCATGGCCTCATGCGTGGCCTCATGGGCCAGTTGCTTGGAATCAAGCACCTGGTGCAGGTCTGACAGCTCCTGCTCCAGGTCCACCAGCTGGGCTTGACGGGCATTGAGGACCGCACTGCTCTCGGCCAGCCGGTGCAGTGCATCCTGCTCAGCCTGCTTGGACATCTCCAATGCACCTTTGCACTCAGCCAGCTCAGTCGCACGCTGGCTCAGTTGCTCTCCGTACTCTGCCTGAGCAGCCTGAGCAACTTCCTGTGCCTCTGCTGTGGCTGCTTCTAGAGTACTGCATTGCTGCTGGGTTGCATACAGCTGCTCAGTAAGCTGCTCCAGCTGTTGCTTCAGCTGGCATTGATCACTGGCCGCCACCTATATGCACAAGCCATGGCGCCAGTGATAGTAATGGTGCTTTGACATCAGACGGATGCATGTCACAACGAGTATTGCCGAAGCAAATCACCTCCTGCTTGGCAGCGCGATCCCGCATGTCAGCAAGGCTTTCCTCAAGTTTACTCTTGGTGCGCTGTAAAGACAAGGCAGACATGTGCAAAAACACATCAGCTCATGTCAGAGTGCCCTGTTATCAGAGACAATCGGTTGCATGATTGCAGTCACCTGAGAAGTAGCCAACTTCTCGTCTAGACGCTCGCGCTCACGGCGCAATGTCTTGTTTTCAGCGCCCAGGGCTGCCACTTTGAGCTCAAGCTCAGTTTGCTGGTGAAGCTCCCTGCACATGACAGCTGAAGTGTATGGCTACTTCTCTTCTACAGTGTTGTAATCAACACAGTTAGGAAACATCGACCTGACTCACTGTTTGAGCTTCTCGCGCAGCTCGGCCGCCTCCTGGATGGCAGGGTCAGTGAAACCCTTGCGCAGGTTGTCAAGCTCACTGTTGAGGCGCAGGATCTCTTGGTGCAGGGCGGCCACATCACCACGGTAGTCAAGGTTGATGGTGGCCTTGTTCCTGATGCACTTGGCTCTGCATTCAGGACCACACCACTGGACCATGTCACGTCATATGTCGCCTGTCAGAGCGGAGAGCAGCCTGTACTCACCTCTGCACGAAGGCGAGAGTACTGCTGGTCTCAGCAGCGTTCAAGGAAGAGGGACTGATGTTGGCAATGATCATGGTCTTGGCATTCCCACCCAGGGAGTCCTGTGGGCAACAGGGTGCACAACTGCTTTCCTGCCATGAAAAAGTTACCCTGCACTACTTTTCTGCCCATCTGTACATGCCGGTGGTTGCAACCTGCAGAAGGAATGTCAGGCGAGAGTCGCGGTAGGGGATGTGCTTGCTCCTGCCCGATCCACGCCGTTGAGAATCCACCAGCTCGGTGATCACTCTTCCCAAGGTTGTCAGCGACTGGTTGATCTTGACCGTTTCCTTGAAGTGCTCCCCTTGCACCTGACTGCCACCCATGCCACCGCTGCGTACACGCTCGCTACCTGGTCAGTCAAAGCAGGGTAAGCTTGCAGAGCCTACTTTTGCCTGCAGCAAAACGTTGTGTTGTCTGCAGCAAAATTCCATACCTGCCAGATCGATCAGGTTGAGGCGTGAGCAGATGACACTGGTAACTCCTCCACTCCCTCCTTTGCTGCTCTTTTCCACTATGCAAGTGAAGACCGAGTGGGAGCGACTGGATTCACGGTTCATGCGTGTTTCACCAGTGTGCCTATGCTCGGCTCCACGCCTCATCAATGCCATGACCTCATCCACTGCACCAAGCATACAATGCGAGAGAATATTACAATATGGCAGCACATGTCATTGTTTGAGCACCATCTTACCATTGGCAACAAGCTCGTCGGTCAGTCCATCCACAAAGCAGCCCTTCTGCAAATCCTCCCGTATGTGCAGATTGGTCGCTGAAGGGACAAGAAGGTCGGTGATGCTCTCATTGTAGATCTCCAGCATGGAGCATTTGCAGTTGTAGCCCAGCTGGTCATGTCCCTGTTAGTAACACAGGCAGCAAGTGTTATGGCATGGCATGGGACCCAGTGCAAGACCTCATGACGCTGAACAAGAGGCATTACAAATGATATGTGTTGATATGTGTAAGCCAGTGTACTACACACCGTCATGCTGCATTGTGACACGCAATGGCACAGTAGTGCTGCATCGCACCTCTTCACTCTGAGCTCTGCTGATCTGTTCAAATAGATACTCAAAAACTCGAGGAGCTAGTCCACGCTGCACAACCAGCGAGAAACACACAGTGGAGGTTTGCAGGCATTTGAAGATGTCCTTTGATCCTTTGGAGGTGCCTTGTGGAGGTGCGAGAGTGATTTGGTTGGAATAGACACAAACTGAGTGTTGGTGCTAGTCGTAGCCCTGACTGGCGACAATGGTGACAACTAGCTGTAGTGTCATCCACACACCATATCTGTATACCGTGCATGAGTTGTGAGTCGCTATCAGCTTGCAACAGTGCATGTTTGTAGTTCCAATGTCGCAGGGGTCAGGCACTTGTGTGAGTGATAGACACCCTTGCCATGTGTGTGGGAGGTAACCTACATTCTCATGAGGGCCGCCAGGCCCATTGGAGATGTTGCCAAGCATTGTGTAGGTTTTGCCAGCTCCAGTCTGCCCATAAGCAAAGATGGAGCTGTTGTACCCAGCCATCTGCGGTAAATGTGCAAAGACAGCTATGAGAATGAGTTGCCCTGCATCTGATAGAGGCAGTTCATAAACCATGTCTTACCACATTGTCCACCATGGGCATACCAGCGACTGCAAGCCAGGGGAGTTGCATAGTATGTTAGTGCCAGGATGCACTGTGCTCTCCTGTTACACAGTGAGCTCACCTTCAAACACGTCCTGCTGGCATGTGTCAAACAGCACTTGATCAAAGGTATAGCTCTTTGACCCACGCGAATCACTGCATGAGATGCCCCTTGTCCCATGTGGTTTTACACAGGATTCGCTAGTACCTGCATGCAAATGATGGCCATAGTGTACTATGTGCACACATGTTCATGTGCGCTCAGCTGGCAATGCACTCATATGTGCGCTTCTCTGGCACATGTGTGTTCATCTAGCAAAGCTGACCTTGTCTGAGCTCGTCAGAGTTGTGAGGACGAACCCTGACAAACACCTGCATGCAAAGGCCCATACAGAGTTGATGTATGCCCATCCCTAACAGTCCCACAGTGTGTGCTTGCGCCATGTAGAGTGTGTATCCACCTGAACGCTTTCGCCCTCCGCATCTGCACCCATTGTTTCAGAATCCATGGTAGACAAGTCCAGAGACCCAACGCTGCCGCGCGGTGAATCAGGCTGGCTCGTGCTGATGTGGCTATGGTCTGCGGTGACCTGCGGCGAGCCCTCTTGAGCCTGTGGCCTGTTCCGCGGAGTCTTCATCACGGCTGCGGTCTGGTGTTGCAGCTTTGCATGACTCTGCAGACCCGCAGCGATTGGTGGCAGCTTCAGGCTTTGACCTTGTCCAACCTTGGCCGACCGAGGTCCGTACCCAACCCACCGGAGGGAATGGCGACCCAGTCCTCTGCTGCACCTGTTGCTGCTGAGGCTGCTGCTGGCTAGCAGAGCCAGACAACCTCCGTTGACTCCCTGGGCGGACATCGCTGTCCTCCAGCTTTTGGCTGCTTTCAAGCCTCCTGCTCTGGCCCCCAGGCGTAGGTGGTTTGCATTTTATGGAGTTTGGTGTAGTCTCGCCACCTCCTCGCAGCAGTCGCGCAAAGGCGTCCGTCATGTCTACTATGTGTACTGGGCGCAGCGGCACGAATGGCAAGTTACAAGTCACAGGCAAGTCACACCATCGTTTAGCAGGAGTCAATTGATGCACCAGAGAGATGTCTACGGCTTCGGAACTCACTAGCCTGCGTTTGTGGAGCTGAAGTACGCCACGCATCAGCATGAGCTGAGAGTGGATACTGCAAGACTCCAAAATGACAGTATTCTGACTGCACCTACTGGTATGATTGCTGTCCCGGAGCTGCCTGAGTGTGTGTGGGAGACCATAGCCTTGGCCCTTACCCCTGAAGCACAAGGACGAATAAGGTCGACATGCAAGGCTCTGAGGCGGGCAGCCGACATTGCAGTTTGTTCCCTACACGTGAGTGGAAAATACGGTGTCTGCAGGCATAGGTACACCATGGTTAGTGCATGGTCTGGCGAATATCAACAAGCTGTTGCCATGCAAGCTGATGCAGGTTCCCTTGGACCCTCATCTTACTGGCCAACAATCTAACCTCATCAAACGTTGCCCCAACCTGACTTCACTATGTGTGCAGCTATCCCCGACCATAGGTATAGCAGCTCAGCAGGCAGCCCTGCAGCAGCTGTTAACATCTGTGGCCCCGTCCTCCCCAGGTCGGGGGCTCAAATCCCTGCGCCTACACCCCGAGCACCTGCCCACCCCTTGGACCCCTGACAGCCTTCACAGGGCAGCCTGTGTGCTGGGGCCTCACCTCTCCGCACTGCACCTCTACCTTGACCAACCCATGGCCGCCTCAGTTCTGCTGCCCTGCCTGCCATCCAGCCTGACCACCCTGACGGTCACCCTCACGCCACGCTGCTTCGCCTTAGCCTACTCCCCTCCGCACCTGCCTCAGCTGCTGGAGCTCAAGCTGGTCTGCAGGGAGTCACCTACACCCCTCAACCCTGTGGTCGGGCAGCAGCCTGCGGTCCCCTCCTCCACACAGGACACAGTGGCTGTGTCAAGTGGAAGCAGGCAGCCAGACCCAACCTGCAGCGGCAGGCGGCTCCCCCCCTGCTCCACACTCCTGCCAGCGCTGCTCAGGGCGGACCAACGGCTGTCGTGGCTGACTGTCATTGACTCTGAAGGGGTGGTGGAACCAGGTGGGGGTCAGGGGGTCAGGGATCCAAGGGGCCTAAGGGGGATGACAGGGTGGCCTGAGGTGGAGAGGGTGGGCCTTGGAGGCCTGAGGGATGCCCAGGGGGGTGGGAGGGCAGGGCGAGGGTGCTGAAGCGGGGCCCAGGGAGGGGAAGGGGGTAGGCCAGGGTGCTTGACGGGGTCCCTGGGGGGCGGAGGGTTGGGTGAGGGTGGTGGAGGAGTGCCAGAGGCTGAGGTAGGACAGTCAGGGCTGTGTGGCTGGCGTGCATGGCCACTCCCTACGGCTTCCTAGTCCCTCCAGCCAGGCGGGCACACAACCAGCCAGGCAGGCAGCTACACCAGAGGTATTGCTTCAGTGTGTGCGCCCTGTGCCCAGCCTGGTGTCCCAGCCTCAGCAAACGTCCACCGACGTGTACATGAGCTCAGGGAAGCCAGCCTCTGCACTGATGGCTGACAGGGCAAGCATGGGTCAGGGCCAGGACCAGTAAGCCAGGGCCCCAGGCAGACGTGGTGAGGACACCCCTGACAGCCTTCTGAGCGCAGCCTGTCCCCCAGCATGCCCTGCCCTGCCTGTTCACCCTTCCCTTGTTGATGAGGCAGCCAAGGTAAAGGGGACCCGTAGGCCACCGGGCTGCCCTGCCCCTGCCCCTGACCGCAGGCACCCTGCTGCCCCTCCTGCCCGTCACCTTGCGCTGCCTCAGCGTGCAGCTAGCGGCCTCCCCGGCACCCCTCTCCCTGCCTGCCCTCCAGCCCCTCACGCGCCTCACCTCCCTGGTCACCTTGGCGGTGTTTGACCTGGACCTCCCCTGGCTGCTGCTGGCGGCCAGCTGCCCCGCCCTGCGCTCCCTCAGGGTGTGGGGCCAGCTGCAGGTCAGTCAGGGGCAGGGAGGGGCGGCGCTACAGCAGGGCCTACACACTTGGTACACAGTCTGACGACCACGCCTTGCACCTCCCCCTCACCCTCACCCTGCCTGAGGCATGATGTGTGTAGTGAGTGTGTGTAGTGTGCGTGTGTATGTGCAGGTGCTATCTGTGGATGCCCAGACCTGGACCACCCGCTGGCAGCAGCTGCAGCAGACCAGCCCCAGCCTGGCTGAGCGCCCACCCTTCCCAGTGTTATGGGAGCTGTACCTAAGGTGGGTGTGGCGGGCACCTGCTCAGCCACTGGGCCAACCTCACTCTAGCTGCTGGAGTGTGCAGTGACTGTGCCGCAGCAAAGCCGGCAGCATCCATATAGGGGATCCAGCACATCCGTACAGGCCACACATCAGGATTACCATCAGCTCCCGCAGTGTTTCCACTTCCGCTTCCTAGCGACATGGCGAGCTTGGTTAAAGCCTATCAGATATCAACAGTATGATGAGAAACTGATGTAAAACTGATTGATCAAACTGCAACCAACCCAACAAACCCAACCTCGTTAACTAGCCCCCTTATCACCTGCTGACACCCTTGAGCCTGCAGAAGCCACCCCCCGGAGCGGCGACCAGCCAGTCTGGCAAGACAAACTGGCACAGCTCAAGCATGACACATTTTACCTGCTGGGGGGCCTAGCTACTGCTGCTGCTGCTGCTGCTGCTGCTGCTGCTCCCCTGGGGCTGCTTCCCCTGAGGGGCCGGCTGTGGTGTGAGTGGCTCCTCAAGCGGCCTGTCACACCCCCAGACCACCACCTGCATGAAACCTGACCACCACCTGACCACCACCTGCATGAAACATGCGCCCTGACCACCACCTGTCCCAGCTGGCCTTACTGGCTGACGCCTTGTTTGATTTGCTCCTCACCCACTGGCCCAGCATACCTTGTCCAGACAAAAGGCCACGGAGCTGATCAGCCATGATCATGTATATGCCCCAGCTGCAGTGAGAGGGTGACAGCTGTTTTGCTGGCTGTGGCAGCACGGTATGCTTTGTGTCAGCCCTCAGCCGAGCTTGAGGCTCCTGTTTCTGTTCCTTGGCCTTAAACTTGGAGCTGCCCGCACCATGTGCCATCAATGCATGACACATGCTGACCATCAAGGTGGTTGGTGTCACTAGCGTGCATGACATGCAGTGAGGCATGCGCCCCTTCCCTTGCTCCATGTTGATGGTTGAGGGCTGGTGAGGTGCATGGTCGCAGGAATGCAAGCAGCCCACTGTGCGATGGTGCCGCCCGGGCAATACTGGGCCAGGTGCGGGACTTGAATGTGAATGGCCAGTCGCCCCACTCCGGCCTGGTCACTGTCTCTGGCCTTGAGGCCATCGCCGTGTGTGCACCACTGCTGCAATACCTCCACGTCACGGTGAGCTGCCCCTCAGTACCTCTCCCTCTCCCTCTCCCTCCTGCCCCCGCCCCCGCCCCCGCCCCCGCCCCCGCCCCCGCCCCCGCCCCCGCCCCCGCCCCTCATTTCTTACAGCAATCGTCGGCCTTGTGTTACCGCTGCTGCAGCTCTTGCTTCCGCCGTGCAGGTCAGTACGCACTGGCCGTCATCAGACCTAGCCAGGCTGAGCTCAGTGTGGTGCCAGCGCCTGCCACACCTGGACCGACTCTGCATCCACTGCATTGCCCAGGACCTCCACCTGGGTCACAGCAGCCGGGCCGCAGGGCTGGGCTGCAGCACACCCTCAGATGACGGGCCAGGCCAAGGCACCGGGGTGGGGTCAGGTGGGGCAGGTGCGGGTGTGCATGCGGCTGGTCTTGAAGATCAGGAGCAGGGGTTGCAGGTCGGCCACCTGGAGGCCCTCATGCAGGGCTTGCCCAGGCTGCGTTGGCTCAGAGTCCAGGGCTGGCAGCTGGATGCAGAGGTCGTGTGCAGGGTGCAGCGGGACGCACCTAGACAAGTGCAGCTGGTCATCGGCTGAGAGCTGATAGCAGTGCTGGTATGCAGGAGATGCAGGAGCAGTCCACGCCAGGTGCCTTTTGAAGGTGCCCTTTGATCCTTTGGAGGTGCCCTTTGGAGGTGCGAGAGTGATGCAAGCCTCCCTCCAACACAGTTTGGCCACCCCCCCCGAGGGTGCGCCCAGACCCCCCTTGCTCCTGACCCTGTGCCCTCAGCTCAGGCACCCTCACCTCACCTCACCTAAAGCTGAGGGGTGGCCGCTGACTGGGGCGGCCTCATTGGGGCTGGTGACGTGATGGGACATCGATCTGGGGCGGAGGTTAACCCTGACGAGTGCACCGGAGCCCGGAGCTGTGTTGCTGGGATGAGTGCATGGCGCCACCTCCCTCACACATGGAGTTGTTGTCACACAGGGCTGTTGCATACCAACTGCTTCAACTACCTAGTCAGGGATCACCCGGTTGCGTTCACGATTCACAGAAAGTGTATCTATTGCGATTGCCTCAACAGCAGATGTAAACTGCCTGTCACCCCCATATGTTCGATCTGGTGCAGTCGCTGCAGCATTCATATACTGACTTACATAAAAACTTTGATACAAACACGTCGTGCAAAGTGACAATTGCGCAAGGGTGCATTTGAAACACTGCTAGAGTCAAGGTGTCGCACACGCATGTTCATAGTCTGCTTGATGTTCAGAATGGTGTCACACACACACACACACACACTCAGCAGTGACGTGCGCAGAGTAACGAGTGACGTCATTGACCCTGACCCTGGACCTGACCCCGACCCTGCAGCTGCCCCAATTCTGGATGATCAGCCCAGCTGGCGGTATGCATGGGCATACTCCATGGCCCACGGCTTACATATGCCACAGCTGCAGTGCCTGCACACCACGCTGAGCAGCTCCGCAGCTCCTCATTCCCTTACCCCCTCGCTCCTGCCCGTCATATGTTGTTGTGAGTGTTGCCCCTATCCCCAGTGGTTTTATGCGGCAGTGGCAAATTTGAAAATCACTGCTGCATGCTGCAGCTGTAACAGTAGACATGAAAGTAATTGCTGCTGCAGCTCTTGCCTGTGCCCTGCAGGTTGGCTGCAGCCTTTGCCTCTGCCCCTCCCGCTGGCCCTGGCCCCTGCCCCAGCTCCCTAGAGGAGCCGCATTGGCCTAAGGATGTGCTTGGGGGTCTGCTAGAGGATGGGTGCCTCACCAGTGCCAGGAGATGGGATGCCAGGAGATTATCACTCTTTGCAGACACCCTAGGTGAACACCGTAGGCTGTTAACATTGCTTGTATGCACATCGCCTGAAACAATCTAAACCCCAATGACTGCATACACCGAATTGTGTAGGGAGGCTTGTTTCAGGCACGCTTGCATGGCGGCCTTTCTTCACTCCCAGTGGCCAGCCATGTGAGGGGGCCAGAGGGGCCCGGGACGCGCTGGAGCTCGACAAGGTCAGGAGCAGCGCTCCAGCAAAACAGGCCTGGAGTGCAGGCCACGGTGGCCTACCCCTAAGGACCTCTCCCTCTCTCCCGCTCTGCCCCGCTCTGCTCTGGCCCCTGAGTGGCCAGCGGTGTGAGCTGACAAAAGGAGGACACGCTGGACACACTTCTCTAGCACAGGTCGCCAATCATGGAAGCTGCCCTGCAGCTGCACCTGCAGCGTTGTGGGTCAAATCCAGATCCCTGGCAAACCCGAGCCAAACCTGCACCTTGGGCGAAATAGACCCACATCGCCCTGCTAGCTGCAGGGCCCTCAAAGGGAGGTTGTGGTGCTGGAGGCCCCGCTCATGGCGCTACTTGACCTCCGGCTAGATAGCTGGCCTGCCTGTAGCGGCTGCTGCCCTGCAGGGGGCGACGGGCAGGGGCACGCACCACAGCAGTCTGTAAACCGTGAAGCGTGACTAGCCAGTGCGGGGCCTGTTGAGGCGCCCTGCAGTGCCAGCTCCCACGCTAGCTCCCATGCAGCTAGCCAAACCCACTAAGGTGGAGCAGGCAGCTGTGCCCACCCGGCCCACCAAGGGCAAAGGCCAGGTCGAAGGGCAAGGCTGCCAAGGCAAAGCCAGCACCTCAGCCAGGCAGGTGGGTAGACAGGGGCTGCAGCGCAGCGCTCAACATGCAGCGCATTGGGGAGAGCAAGTGGCGCCTGCCGAAGCTGTGCTGGTGGCCAGAGCTGCCTGAGCCGCCAGCCAACGGCAAGGAGTACCCTGAGCTGGGCTACAAAGCGGCTGCGAGACAGCGCACCCAGGGCCCAGCAGCAGCAGCAGCAGCAGCCAACTGAGGCACAGTAGAAAGAGGAAGAATAAGGGCAGGAGGGGCAAGAGCTGCAGAAGGGGCAGGAGGAGGGGCAGTGGCAAGCAACCAAAGCTGCAGTGTTTGGCCTGAAGCGATATATGCAAGGTCCAGCACAGCAGCAGCGGCAGCAGCGGTGGCATGGAAGGCACAGAGGCAGGTTGCAGCTGAAGCACGGCAGCAGTCGAGCTAGGCTACTCCCCGGTTGTCATAATGCAACGAACTGCACTCATGTCTTCCCGCTAGCCCCTGGGTGGTCACCAACATGCCCTGTGGGTCAGGCAGCTGCCACGGGGTGTGGGCATGAGGCCAAGCTGCGAGCAAGGATGCATACCCTGGAGCTGAGCCTACACAATGGACAGGGCTATGTACCTGCATGGCTCTGTGTCCGGGCTGGTGGTGAGGGCAGTGCGACAGACACAGAAGGCTGCGGCTGGGCCCCCACAGCGACTTAGGTAAGCACAAGGGCAGCAATGCAAACTGACAGCTGACTGGCTGTTGACAAACAGTTGAGCGACAATGAGAGTGAGGATGAGAAGGATGGACCCTGCCGTCACACTCCTGCCTCACCGGCTAAACAGCTTCAGATGATAAGTTCGAAGCTGGCGCATGGCAGCACATGCCCAGGTGCTGCCCATCACTGCACATGCCTGGCCCAGGAGGGTCTCACCAAGATCTGCCAGGTAGGGATGCTGCAGGCAGGCCTGCCCGGTGATGCGCTGAGAGGGGTCCAGGGTGAGCAGGCGGGAGAGGAAGTCCAGCTCCACCTCCGTCATGCGGTCCTCATACCTACACAGCAGCGCAGGAGTGCGCGGGGCGACCCACACTGCAGCTGCTAGCCCCACCCCAATTGCTTGACGATGGGTTAGCACTGTCGTGACTGGTGTTGCAACCTGGCAGCCTGGTGTGAGTGGGTGGCCTTGGCCTTGTTTGTAGTGGTCCCAGCCATGTAGCTAATGGAGGCGGTGCAAGTGCAGGTAGAGGACTGCAGGCTGGTGAGCAGGGGCTGGCAAGGTGCAGCGAGGTGTGTCCCAGCGAGCCATCAGGGGCGTCACAGTGGGCCTAGGGCTGCATGGGGAGACCACGTGGCGCCCTCTGGTGCTGTGCTGTGGCTGAGCAGCTGGAACGCCTGCTCAGGGATGCAAGCTGCGGCTGCGAGACCGTTCACCCAAGGCCTTGCAGCAGCAGCGGCAGCAGCAACAGAAGCAGGGGGCTGTAGCTGACCTTGCAGCAAGGGTGAGGGGCTCCTTAAAGTTGAACACGATGCCAGCGTTGTGCGGATTGCTGTTGAACAGGGCCTGCTGTGAGGGTGTGACCGGGCCGAGCACGGTCTGAATGCGGTACAGCTGGTCCAGGTCGCTGTCGCCCGCAAACAGCGGCTCTCCATCCATGAGCTCCCCCTGCATCATGCGGTGGGGCCAGCCTGACGCTGACAAAGGTGCTGCCTATTTTTTGCCCTGCACCTATTATGGGTGCTCAACATACAGCCTCCTGGCTGAAGGAGCTGTGTGTGACGGGACAATGTCATGCAGTATACACAACTTGGCTGTGATGCTGAAAATGTTGTGCAAGCTGTGCCACATGTTGCAGGTGCTTGGTAGCGCTGTCTACATGTCGTGGTATCAGAGATGTCAGAGCCAAAGGGGTTGTAGGCGCTGCAGGCAGAGCAATCGTCGAGGTGATGTGGCTGATGACGCTGTCACCTGCCTGCCTGCTTGTCTGCCTGCCTGCCCCCACTCTAGTAAAGGATGAAGCAATGGTAAGTATGTGACAATGCAAGCTTGGCATGCCTTACCACATAGCAGCCTTATCTATTGGCCGGGGTCAGCAAGCAGCAGGAAGAGCAGCAAGCTTCTGTGCCCGCAACATTGTGTTCAGAGCTGCCAGTGCAGCAACCTGCTGTGGGCCACACACGCCACTCCGTACCATTAGGCAGCCAATGGCCCACATGTCGATGGCTGGCCCATACTTTGACTGCACAGTGCCATGCACATCCTCGTACGGTGGCCCCAGCAGCAGCTCTGGCGCCCGGTACCTGCATGGCCAGATGCATGGCAGATGCATGGCATGCAAGTCTGACGTTAGCTAGGCAAGCACATGCGAGTCATGCTACTGAGCGATGGTTCAGTTGCTCAGACACAGCTATAGCAATTATACTGCAGGCTCTCAGCAGCAGGCAGGTGGTGCTGCCTGCACCAGTGCTGAGGAGTTGTCCATGATGTCTAGGTCTTGAACGGGATGTGGTCTAAATAGGTTATTGATATGGGTAGTGTAGGCCGCTGCAAGCCATTGGGCGCCTGCTTGCCCGCTTACTTGCTTACTAGCCTGCCCGCCCGCGCGCCCGCCTGTCTGTCTGCTTGCCTGTCTGCCTTGTATGTCTAGCTGCAAGGTGTAAAGCTGGGGCTCACCAGCGGGTGGCCACATAGTCTGTGAGCTTGTCTTCGCCAGAGGGTGAGATATGACGTGCAAATCCAAAGTCACACCTGCCATCCAGTCACAATCACACTAGCCACGATCATCTCAAGGCACTCTAGTCACCAAGTCACGCCAGTGGGTGTAATGGAGGGAGCAGGTCAAGCACGCAATTGCAGGAAGCAGGAAACCCCAGTGGGCAAGGTAAGTCAAGCAGTTGCTGGGCTTGGCATTTGCAGCTAGGCACAGCTTATGCAGGCAGGGCGTGTTCTGTAGTTGTCAGCAGTGTGATGTGATGGCAGTGTGATGGCAGTGTGGAGCAAAGATGTCACACAATGCGCCCAGCATGCTGGAGCCGGCACCCTTGCACTCACAGTTTCAAGTGGCCTTGCTCATTGATCAACAGGTTCTCTGGCTTGACATCTCTGTAAACTATGTGCTGCACACAAGCAGCAGCGCACACACCAGCATTAATGGACAATACCAGGAGCCATGCGGGAAAGCAGTAGCAATGGATGCCGTTGTCCCCGCCAGCAATAGGTGCACCTTATATGATGCACATGGCCCTTCATGGCCCAGATGAAAGCAAGAGAATGCTGCCAACCTCAACACAGCTGTCACAACCTGACGACAGCAACAAGCAGCGCCTCTTCACATCCATCACAACTGTTTAGCAAGCCGCTTGAGGATAATTCCTGGCCGGGTCAGTGCGTGTGCAGCACCTGTGCATGGATAAAGGCGATGGCGGTGCACAGCTGGAACAGGATGAGGCGCACTGCCTCACGGTCCATGCCACCAGGCTGCGCCTCCAGCAGCTCAAGCAGGTTGCAGGGCACTGCACCAGCACATGCACCTTCCTTTGTCCATGCAACCATGTCAACATACATGTATGAATTGATTTGATAGTATCTCATTCTTCAACAGTCATACCAGGATGGCATCTTTGCGGCCAAAACTGAAGACACCTGCACCCTCACCAGCACTTCCCTTTGCCACCAGGAGGGGTTGAAACAGCAACCTCACCCTCACCAGCTGTATGACCAGGACCAGGGCCAGGGCTCCTCCCAGACAGACTTGAGCCGGGCTACTCCACTGTTTTGAGGCTGGCAGAGATGTAAGCGCCAATCAGGCAGCAGTATGGGCAGTGCAACCTGGCACCTAGCAAATGCGTGGCAAAGCCCTCTTACCAAATTCCATGACAATGAAAAGCCGGTCGCGGACCATGAACTCGTCAATGAAAGCGACGATGTTGGGGTGCTCCAGGCTGCGCAGCAAGTTTACCTCCCGCCGACTGGTGCGCTTCACATCATCCGCATCCGGGTCATCATCCTGTGACCAACAGCACAAGCACCTGACGCTGGCAACAACGCTAGGCATCATCAAGCAGGCATTTCGCTAACCTCAGCCAGCTGAAGTGGCGCTGAGTAATGCCAACGCGGCAAAGGTAGGGCTGTGACTATGGCTTGCAGCATGTCGAGGGTAGGCAGATGCGTCAGGATGGCAATTGGAGGTGACAGTACTGCTAGTCATCATCATGGCTCATGGATATGTTGGCCTGTATAGGTTGATGTAGGCCTGTATAGGCCTGACCCGGGCCAGCTTGGGTGAGACTTGGATGTTGATGCTGTGCAAGTATGGTTAGCGTAGCGTTGCAGGAGGGGACTGCAAGACCATATGGGCAGGTGCAGGGGCGTTCCTCAGCCTGGTGTCCTCAGCGTGAATTCTTCCACCAGCGTGCTTGCATGCCCACCCCCGTCCAGCTGCAGTGCCCACCATGTCTTGGGCCTGCCATTCTGTGGCTAGAGGCAGCTTGTGGCCAGAGTCACCTCTGCCTATGTGCAACCCTGGTGGCAGCTGGAGCCCTGGTCTACCAGGTCTAGCCCTCACACCTCACTCACACTATTGTTCCCAACCCACCAGGTCTTACCTCTCTACCAGGGTCTCTACCAGGTCTAGCCCTCACACCTCACTCACACCTGGCTCCTCACCCAACCGCCATGCAGTTGTGTCCCGCCCACAACTGGCCCACCCTCTCACCTCGATCTTGAACTCCTTGACAGCCACCCACTGCTCTGGGGAGCTGCCCCTGACTCGGCACTTCATCACCTTGCCATAGGCGCCCTCCCCCACCATGTGCTGCACCTCATATTTTGTGCCAAGCAAGCGCATGCCGTTGCTCTCGATGATGTCATTGTCGCTGGGAGGCACTGCCCGCCTGGCGGGGACGTCAGCCGGCTTGATGGACAGCTTGACCTCTGGCTCGATAGCCTGCAGAAGTAGTGTGTGCAGACAAAGACCAGGGCATTGGTGCTGCCACATGACACAATCAATGGTGAGAAATAAGGGCATTGGTACTGCCAAACAACACATTCAATGGTTAGGGACAAGGGCTGGGGTTGTTGTCGCACTGCAGGGACGTCCTAAGAGGGGGTAAGGGCAGAGCGTCATACAATGGCTCACATATGCAGACACGGACAAGACCTCGCCGTCCTCTGAACCCGAGTCGACATCGTTGAAGCCGTCATCTGAGCCGCCGTCACTGAAGAGCGCTGCTGCGCTTGCTTCGTCACTGAGACGCGCAGACTGGCCGTCGCTGCCGCCATCCGCGAACGCGCCGTCGACGTCCGAGGGCAAATCTTCTGCGAATTCTGGTGCGGGGTCTGTGGAGTGACGCCGCACGCACGGACACAAGTGAAAAGCAACTAGAGCAAGCCATTACGCAACACGAGTCGCTGCACGCCCTCAGCGACGCCAGCTAAAGTTGCAAAAACACCCGCAGGTGCCGGCGCTCGCAACCCCAATCCTCAACAAAGATATCCCCTGCTGCCAGGCTGGCACTGCTCACCCATACCTGGCTCCAATCCCAGACGCAGGCCGTCACTGTCGACCTCTGTGCTCCGCCTGACATGGAAGCTGTCCTGCACCTGCTGCAACATGGCTGCATGTGCTTGCGCAGCCTGCAACTCCCCTGGAGTTTGCTGAAACACATGGGCCTGGTATGCCCCTGGTGGTAGAGACTGCTCACCCGCAGCATGGTCTGCGGAAGCCGCATGGGGTGTGGATGGGGTGGGTGGGCTAGGGGTGGGGCTGGATGGCAAGGTGGGTGGCGGTAACCCGGGGGCCGGCTCACAGCTGGCGTCTGCCATGATGTCAACCACCTCCGCTGCTGTCATCGCTGGAGGCTGTTGGCTGCTGCTTGCTGCCTCCTGAGGAACAGAGCGTGCGCTGCCAGTGGGTGTCTCGATTGTTCCCTGCTCTTGGGCACCTGGCAAAGGTGCCGAGTCCCTGGATGCGTCTGCCTTGCTTTGGGAGTCAGTGATGCTCCCTGGACAGCACCCTCCCACCGCTGCTGTGCCTTGTGTGCTGTTGGCTAGGTGTGGCCCATAGCCGGACCCAGTGATGCCGTGTGCTGGCTGCAACACATCCACAACCCTAGCCAGGGACCCTCCTTCGAAACCCAGCTCAGCCGCGCCTGTAAGCAGCAGTGTGCAACAGCAGGCACTTTGCACGGAATTGTTGGTCGCTGCACCACAGTTAATGCACCTGACATGGCAGCTATGATCATGGAACTCATGGCAGCCCCTGACACCTTTGACATGGCAGCTCTTTGATTTGTTTGTTTGTGCCTTGTCTGATGTGATCATGGACTTTGCGCGGCACTGCTTGTCGCATGGTTGCGCACATGACAAACAGCTCCAGGGCAAGAGCGCGTCAAAGGCTGTGGCACTTTTGTGTCTCACTGGCTGTCTGGACAGGAGCAGGACCAGCTGTCTCAGCCGCATGGCAGTGCTTGCAGTGTGACACTACTTGGTAGCTCACCTGATGCCTCTGACATGGCAGCTCTTTGCTTTGTTTGCTGTGAAAATGTTCAACAGGGATGCAGGAGCAGTCCACACCAGGTGCCCTTTGATACTTTGGAGGTGGGATTGGGATTGGGAATATCAAGAAAGCCAGCCAGCCAGCCAGCCTGCCAGCCAACCTGCCAGCCACTCACCCGTCGAGGGCAGGCTGTCAGATTGCAGGGAGAGTGGCTCCGACAAGCTGGATGGCGATGAGGAGCCCAGGGAGGCGGTGAGGGACACAGCAGCTGGCGATGCCAATGTCAGCCCGGGGCTGGGCAGCTGCAACTGAGCCAGGACAGTTGCCTGATCAGGCACCGCATGGCAGGTGTCTGTATCTGTCACTGTGCTGGGTGTGGTGGGGCTGGGTGATGCTGGCCGTGATGAGGGTGTGCTGCCCAGCTGCATGATGCTCTGCTCCTCATACAGCACATGCAGGATCTGCGACGACTCCGCCTGCCCAGCCGTCAGCCCAGTCCCGGCCACCACTGCCTGGGTAGCCCCTGCCCATGGCCCTGCCATGTCGGCCACACAGACCACCAACGACCCTGGCATGGTGGCTGCTGCTGTCCTGCCAGCCGGTCGGGCGCTAGCCCTCAGCCCCAAGGCCGAGGGCAGTAGAGGGGAGGGCGGGGGCAGCTGTGCAGCAGCGTTGGCCAGGCCTGCGCCTACAGAGACCAGGGCCTCGGCCAAGCCTTGGCGAGTGGGGGGCCGGCTGCTGTTGAACCCAGACGGGGTGGGCTGCGGGGCAGGGGGGGCAGCCGCCGTGGGGGGCTCAGCTGCTGCTGCGTTCAAGGCCGCCGCTGCCTCCTCTTCAGCTTCTTGAACATCCACCCTCACATTGGCCGGCAGCCTAGGCAAGGAGCTGCTGTCCAGCAGCTTCTGCCCAGCTTCCTGGGTGTCTGCAACAGAGCTGGCAGACATGGGGTCTGCCCTGTGGCTGGCAGGGGGCTCTGGGGGACGGGGGCTCACTGGCAGCTGGCGCCGCTCGTACATAGGTGTGCGGGCAGCAGCAGCAGCAATGGCCAGGGGCTGCACGATGGCGGTGGATGAGGGCCGGGCGGGTGGAAGCCGAGCAGAGGGGTGGGGGCCGTCAGCAGCCGCCTGATGGGTGGGGGTCTGGGGTGAGGCAAAGGGGCTGTGCCCTGATGTCAGATGGTGTGAGAGCGAGGTGGGTTGGTGGGAGGAGGGTGGGGTGGCCTGCCGTGGCTGGGCAGCATGTGGGGGGACCATGCAGCTGGTTTGCTGCTGATCATGGCAGGTGGGCAAGGCCGGCTGCCTGGGGTTGTGGGCATGCTGCTGGGGAGGTGTCAGGGTAGGCCTTCGGGGTGTGACTGCGCCTGACTCCCACTGTTGAGCATGGTCATTAGCTCCCTGGGGGCCAGGACTGATAGCATGGCTACCCCTGCATGAGCCGCATGCAGGACAGGGCAGCAAGCCGCATGCGTTCAACACAAGAAATAGAGACAAAAAGGAGCAAGTAAGGAGACGGTTGCCACGCAGCAGGGGGATCAGGCACAGGTGGTCAGGTCTCTGATGTCGTCTGTGAAGGCAGGCAGGGGGAGTATGGCAGCGAAGACATGGCAGGAATGACAGTAGGAGCACAGGGTGGTAAGGTTGGCAGCTCAGGGCCGGGGTAGGCTTACCCCTGGGCTGGCGGCAGGGCTGGCGGCAAGGAGGTGATGGCTGACAGCCCGGGTGGGTGCAGCTTGGGCAGTGGCTTGGAGTTTGCGAGCTTGAACTTCATCTTTAGATCAACATGTGCAGAACAAGCAACAGCGGCAGTCACAAGCACCGCTGCCTAGGTGCTGGCGGCCGGGGGTAATGGTCGGGGATGGCCGGACACAGACAAAAAACACTGTTTTGTAGTGGTCCACGCTTAGTGTTCCATGGCAATGAAGGCTCTAGGTTGAGGGCCAAGGTGCTGCCTAGGGGCCAACAGGCATGACCATGGCCATGCAGAGCCACTGCTGAGCATCAGGGGGCTGCAGGGATGCACAGGTGGGCTGCTGAGCAGGCGGGTCACAGCCAGTCCCTTCCAGTGGCCCATTCCTCCAGTGCTTCGATGCCTGTGTGACCCTCACACTTTCTTCTCTCCCTGCCTTTCCTATGTGACCAGCAGTGGTGTTAACCCGGGTCGTGGCCGCAAGCATGATTACTGCCTGCATCACCTTGCCATGGCTGGGTGTCACCAGCAATGCTGCAGTGCAGGCTTTTCCATGTGTGCCACCATGTGTGGACATGAGCCCTTGCATGAGTGCCGTGAGCTCCATGAGTCCAGCAGTCCAGGCTTGCCATGTGTGGCGACCATGAGCTCCATGGTGGGATGCATGTTGCTGTACTATATGAGTTGCATGTGTGCCATGAGCTCCATGAGGTGGTGGGGTGCCAGCACCACTCAGGGGCACAGCCCTACGCCTCACCTTGACCTGCACCTGCTGGGTCAGGGCCCGGTGAATGTCCTCTTGGATGCCTTCCACGACCCCTCCCAGCTCGCTGCTCAGGTGCTCCACCCCATCCTCCTGAGCAGGTGTGACCTGTATCACCTCCATGACCTTCAAACGCTGTTGCTGGTGCTGCTGCTGATATTGCTGCTGGTGCTGCTGAACTGACTGTTGCTGGTGCTGCTGAACTGGCTGATATTGCTGCTGCTGGTAGTGCTGCTGCTGCTGCTGGTAGGAGGTCTCAGGCTCCAGCCTCCCCTCATGCCAGGAGGCGTTTTCCTGGAGGGTAAGTTGAGGGTGTGCAGCCACAGGGCTGGATGAGTCTTCAGCGTAAAGAGCATCTAGGTCCAGGGTAGGCCACTCCCCACCCGGCCCCTGCTGCCAGGGCACGGCACCCACCCCTCTCCCCACCACCTGGGCCCCGGCTGCCCCCGCAGCTCTGGGGAGGCCAGCTGCCTCTGCCTGCTGAGCAGCTTTTCCCACTAGCAGTGGCCTGAGTGAGCTTGCTAGGGCAGGGGCGGGGCTCTTGGCTGCTCGGCCACGGGCACTGCTGCTGTTGCTGCTGTAGGTGCTGGAGGACCAAGTGCGGTGGGTGTGGCTGCTGCTCACCGCCCGCCCCTCTGGCGCCCCTCCTGGTAGTGCGCCCTGTGCTTCATGGCCCAAGCCAGCCCCGAGCCCTAGGCGGGCAGATCTTGCAGCTCCAGGGGAGGTCGGGTGGGCAGCCAGGTCACTTTGAGGAAGCTGGTGCAAGGGGTCGGGGCTGGGGGCCAGGGGCTGGGTGTGCGCCTGAGGGGGCGAGCCCAGCTGCAGCACCCCTGCCCAAGTGCTAGCCAAGCCTGCTGCTGTTCTCCCCCCAGCATCAGCCAGGTGCAGGCTGGGGCCATTGTGCTCCAACTCAGGTGTTTGCCCGAGTCCCAGGCTCAAGACCTGCGTCAGGGCAGGCCCTGTGCCTGGCACATGACCAGCCCTCAGAGCAGACACATGACTGCTCAGCCCCAGCCCAGGGTCGATGGTGGGCGGGGCGTTGGCTATGAGGGCGGTGATGCGGCTAGGGTTAGGCACCAGGCCGCTGCTGACAGGCAGTCGATCACCAGGGTGACAGTCGCTCATGCCGGGGTATGGGCCAGGGCCAGGGCCAGAGCCACGCAGCCTGGCCTCTGAAGCTGTTGAGGCTGCTGGCGCTGCATGCAGGTGGGCTGTGGCTGAGGGGCTGTGGCTGAGGGAGGCTCCTGGGGGGAGTGAGGGGGAGGCGGCGAGGGTGCTGTGGGACAGTGGATGTTGGTGCCCGGCTCGCAGCACTGGGTTGGCAGAGGTGGCCTGCATGGGCAACCAGCATGTGCATACGCTTCTGAACTCAACCAGGGGTTGTGGGGTCGCTGTTGTGTGAAATGTTCAATGCTCAATGTCAAAGTCTCTGCAGAGGACAGCCCTGCATCCATGTGCATATCCTGACCAATGCTTGCACCCGGTGCTGACTTACACCAGCCTCCACACACACACCCCACACAGCCAGCCAGCCCCCAGCCACTGCGGCTCAGCAGAGAACCCACCAGCGGCTTGGCCAGGGAGGTGTAGGAGTAGACGAACTTGGGGTAGGAGCGTGCTGCCACCAGCTGCTGCGGCCCCGCCTGCCTCCCAAGGGATTGGTTGCGGTCCCTACCGCCAGCCTCTTGACCTGTGGTCCAGGCAGCGGCCCCACTAATCATCCCAGGCATCAGGACTGCCCCGCTCACCGCCCCAGTCACAACCCCACTGCCCACGGGCAGCAGGCTCGCTATGAGGGTTGCTTGGCTGGGGCTGGTGGCCAGCGGGAGGCTGGGCTGGCCTGGTGCAGCAGAAGGGTGGGTGCGCCTGGATGGGATGGTCAGGTCGTGAGGCGCTGGCGCAGGGTTAGGGCTGGCGGCGGTGTGCACAGGATTGACAGCAGCTGCCCGCGACGCAGCCCAGGTACCAGGCGCTTGGCCTGACTGGGTTTTGAAGGCTGGGCTGTGGTGGCTGGGCAGCAGGCTGTGAGGCTGAGTGGCTGTAAGGTCAGTGTTGGACCTTGCTGGGTGCTCCGCTGTTGGCTGCTGCTGGCCATCCTTGGCCCTGCAAAGCAGCCAGCCACCAGAGACCATAGCCGGACCATGGAATGGTGCTCAATCATCATTGTCATCGTTATCATTACATGGCATGCGCTCCAATCAATATCGCTGGCATCGCTGCAGAACATGAGATGAAGACTTCAGCTCAGCTTGCTTGATGCTTAGTGCATCACTGGAACCCATGGACCGTGCATTGGGCCAATGCATTACTGGTACCAAGCGCATGTGTATTGGGTCAGTGGGGGATCCATGTGTTGCAGCCAGCAGGGCATCTACCTGGTGGCTGGATGGCGGTGCAACTTGTGTGGCAGCTAGCAGGCAAACACGAGCATGGTGTGGTACAACGAGCAGCGCAGTCCAGTCTATCGGGCCAGTGGGACGTTGGGAGGTCCATGTGTGGCCTTAGGTGCCAGCAGGGCACCACCTACCTGGAGGTGGCTGGGTGGCGGTGCAGCTGCCCCTGCTGCCAGAGTGCAGCTGCAGCTGAGGGGCTGGCGGGACCGCCTTGCCTCGTCTCCTTCTGTGTGCAATGCCCCAGGACATGCATGGATGTGGCCATGCGTGCATGGGCAGCCAAACAAGTCACATAGCAAAGCAGGTGTGCGGGGGATGCTGCGTCACGAACATCAAAACGGTCTTACATAAGCACCAATGCATGCCTGGCATGTTGCCTCCTCCTTCTTTCCCTCCATTTCCTACCGGCCCTTGTCATTGTAGCTACCTTGTGAACACCCGCAGCCCTCTCAGGTGGGAGCTATCCTCTCAGGCGGACTGAGGCTGTGGCTGTTCAGCTGGCCACCCACCTTCAATGCTTCCGATGACCTGGCTGAGCGCCACGCCTCCGTGCTCTGCCCCGCCCACTCGCTGCGTTGCCCTGCTGGCTGACCCGCAGGCTCCCTGGACAAGTGCTGCTCAGCTGCTGTGCCCCACTGGCCCCTGTGGCCAGGCTCGACCCGGGCCGGAGGCTGACGGCTGGCTGCAGGAGCAGGGGACCCTGGGGCGAGGCCTGCGGGCCCTGCTTGGACCTGGGCCTGGCCCCCTGACACCATGGGCTTCCTCGTCACCCGCTGCGTCATGGCCTGCTGGTAGGGGCTGCGGCGCTGCTGCTGTACAGAGGACTTGCACACACAGCATAAGCACACACAGCATAAGCTGAGTTGACGCCAACAGGAGAGCATTGTTTGGTATTGTCAACAACAACAACAACAACAACAACAACAACAACATCTGTGCTTTCATGGTGTTGTCCAGCATCTCTCGCCCCTGCACAGGTGCATAGACTCTGGACCTGACCTGACCTGGACCTGGCCGTGACTTGACCTGACCCTAACCCTGACCATGATGACCTGACCTGACCTGGTCGTGACCTGACTTGACGTGATTGCCTTCATGCATATGCAGAGCGCTTTGTCAAGCTCTACGCCAAGGCAGCCAGGGCCATGCTAGGCTGGAGCGGGGTGGAGGCTCAGCTGTTCATCAAGCTGGTGTGTGGGTACAGCCTCAACGCTGACAGCCCAGAGCTGCAGGCCAGTAACCTCTACGGGCAGCATGTGGATGAGCTGAAGGATGAGGCTGCCAAGCAGCGCCGGCTGCTGGGCCTGGAGGAGCAGGATTCATTGCAAGACTCCCTGCCCCTGCCCTGCCGCATGCGCCATGCGGTGCATGTATGCCGGTGCTTTGAACATTGGCTTTGAACATTGGCAGCAGCCCCCCACCCCACGTGCGCCAGGGCAGCCAAAGCGTGGCGGGCATAAAGCTGGGCCCTGACCGGACCCTGACCTGCCCACCTCCATTCACTCTCACTCCCATGGCCAAGGTAGGCATCCATTGCAAGCTGGACAGCAGGGTGTTGCACGGGGTGTGCAAGCAGCTGGGGCTGACAAGGGAGGCAGTTCACCGCAGAGCCAGCCAGGAGACAGCATTGGGGCAGGTGTTTCAGCACGAGGAAGCTGCGTAACCAGAGGGTTGAGTTCGAGAGGACGGTGGAGACAAACTGTGTCAGCGTGTGTGTATGCTACACACGCTCCCTCCCCCCACCCTCACCCCACCCTCCTGCCCCACCCTCAGCAGCAGGCCCTTCCAGCAGCAACAGCAGCCCCAGGTGCAGCAGCAACAGCGGCCCATGTGCTGGGACATCCCCGCATCGGCAAGGGCATAGCTGAGACGCGTGAGTTTGTGTTCAACCCAGCCACTCAGATTGGGGTGGGCATCGACCCCTGCGTCACCCAGGCAGTCAGCGCAGCCTCAGGGGTGTGAGACGAGGGGTCAGGACAGCTGGTAACAGACTAGCTGGCTCTGTGGAAGCTGACCAAGGGCCAGGTGCGGCATGCCAGGGGCCTGAACAATGCCCGCCACACCACCCAGCGGTGGCTGGCTTCAATTAAGCCCCACCTCCAGCACCTGGCAGCAGCAAGCTCAGCCGGCACCTCCTTGGAGGCTAACCTGAAGCGCATCAGCGTCACACCGGCCACCTGGGACGTGGTGTGGGAGGTGTACCTGGACCCCAAGTGGGCATGGCAGCGGCTGAGGCTGTACGGAGCCCAGGACCGGGCGCTGGAACAGTTCTTTAAGAAGGTGAGGGTGGGTGGGTGGGTATGGTAGTGAGAGGTGGTGGTTTGGGCATGAAGCCTTGGGCATGAAGCCATGGTGCTACCATGTCAGCCACCGTGTGTGTGTCTTGTGTGCATGACTGCAGTTGGAGGAGGAGATGGCTGAGGTGGCCATGAAGCGCCATGGGCGTGCCAAGCAGCTGGTGGTGTTCTTTGGCACCCGGGGTGGCTGGGGTGCTGACGTGGTGCTGCGTGCCTGCTGCAAGGTGGTGTGTGCAGGCCCAGAGGCGCAGACCAGCGGCGGTGCAGGGTGGTGCTTGTGCTGAGCACCGCACCAGCCGAGTCAGCTCAGCAGTGAATGGCCCCTGTGAGAGCAGGCTGAGCAAGCGCAGGGCCACCAGGCCTGCGGACTGGAAGCCCGCAGCAGGGCAGGTGGAACATCGCCTGCTGCGCCCAGCCTGGAGCCAGCAGTGTGACCGGCCAGTGCGGGGCATGATGTGGAGCCCGATAGTGGCCGCAGCAGCAGTAGCAGCAGGAGCCTGCTGTGGCACAGTAATGTGGCCCCCCCAGTAAAGCCTTCATCAGCTTGCAATTAGTGCATGTTTGTCATGCCAACTCTACACCATAGCCCTCTGGGTCAGGCAATAGTGTAGGTGGTAGGCGACCATGCCCATGTGTATGCCATGTGCATGGGAACTCCACACAGACAAAAACACCATTTTGTGGTGGTCCACGGTCAGTGTTCCACGACAATGAAAGACCTCGATTGAGGGCCAAGGTGCTGACCGACTGACTGAAGGAGCAACCGTGTAAGTGAACCCTATGAAACCCTACAAAATATTGCTAGCCAGCAGGCCAATACTGGCACCAGCGGGGGAGCAGTGGGATACTGAGCAGCGATCGGCACGGGGCTGTACCATATCCCGTATACTTCATGTGTCTTGTGTCCAGCCTGGTGACTAAGCTCCGAGTCAGGCTATGTCTGTGCTCGTCATGCTGCAGGTGATCACAGTCCTTTGGGGCATTGTGCTGCAGGGCTGCAAGGAGACCAAGCGAAAGATCATGGCACACCACCAGCTGTATGGGGCTCATGCGGCGCTGCTGCTGTACAGAGGACTGTTGTCAATGTGTGTTGCCAATGTAACTGTTGCCAATGTAACTGATGCCAATGAAGTCTCGAGAGTGAGAGTCGTGCGAGTTGATACAGCCAGTTTAAGTGGAGACACTGCAGAGCGCGATGAAGGGCAAGAAGCGCAAGGGCGCGAAAGAGCCCAAACAGCCCAATCCCAAGCAGCCTAAACCAAAGCCCAAGGGCAAGCCTGACGACCTGGGCTGGGTAGGCCCCGTATCGCCACAAGGGAGGGCGCTTAAGGAGAGACTGAAGGAGGCGGCCAACTCGAGGATTCAGGTCGTCAAGTGCTATCTGAAGGGCTTCATCAGGTGGGTAGCTTCATCCGCATCCGGGTCCTCCTCCGCCGCATCTGGGTCCTCCTCCGCACCGCATCTGAACTGGGTCCCGGGACACCTGTACTGGATCCGCAGCCGAACGATAGCGTAGCGAATGATAGCGTGCGTGTGTGTGTTGCTGTGCAGGGGCCGTAATCAAGTCAAAAACAAGATTGTGGCGCACATCCGGCTGAGGATGGGCATCCACCACAAGCAGCGCAAACTCACGTCCCTAGCGGTCCTGGTGCTGCTGGCCAAATGCCTGGTGGGGCCTCCTACCCCCGGCTTCCATCCTGCCCCCCCCCCTCCCTCAGTGCAGCCACCTCCAGCCCAGGGTGCAGCCCCCCTGGGCCCTCTCCCTGGCAGCCTTGCAGCAGGCCCAGCAGCAGGCCCAGCCCAGCCTGCCTGGCAGCCCAAGCTGCAGGAGCGCAGCAGCAGCAGGCTGGCCAGCAGGCGCCCCCTCCCCCCTGCGCCAGTCCCTCCCCAACCCCTCAACATGGAGGGCAGGGGAGGCCAAGTGGCGCCCACTGGAGCTGTGCAGGTGGCAACACCGAGGTAGACTCCCTGCCCAGGGCAAGGAGTACCCAGCACTGGGCTTCAAGATGCTGCAAGAGCGAGCCCCCAAGGCGCAAGCCCAGCAACCTGAAGCACAGTAGCATGTGTGCACCGCATGTGTATGTGTGCCTACATCAGAGCATGTGTTTCATGCCATCATAGATTGCCTGGCCTTCGCAAGCGGGTTGGGGTAGTGAATCAGGTAGTGGTACCGGATGCTTGCTGCATGCAAACATTTCGGACAACTGATAACACAGCCCCTGCCCTGTAGTAATTGTAGGGGAACAACTGTGCAGTATGGGGCTCAGGACTGAGCGCTGGAGCGATTCTTGTTGGGAGGTGGTGGGATGGCATGAAGTGAAAGGGTAGTTGATTGTAATTTTGAGCGCTGGAGCAATTGGGCGCTGGAGCAATTGTGCATTGCTGCAGGCTGGGCTGCTGCGGGTGCCAGTCAGGTGGGGCTGCAGGCGCCCCTGGGGACCCTGCCCTGCTGAGCAGCCTGGTGGCAAACCCAGCAGCCACCCCCTCAGCTCACAGCCCCCTGAGCCCTGCAGATGCAGGTGCAAAGCAGGTGGGTGCCCAGCACTAGGCAGGCAGGGCAGCGGCAGTGGCAGTCTTGCTGGGAGGTGGTGGGATGGCATGAAGTGAAAGGGTAGTTGATTGTAATTTTGACGCGCCATGACCAACTTGGTGCCACCATATCAGCCATCATGTGTGCCTTGTGTGCATGACTGCTGCTGGAGGAGGAGATGGCTGAAGTGTCCACGAAGCGCCACAAGCGTGTCAAGCAGCTGGTGGTCTTCTTTGGTGCAACAGGCATCGGCACCCGTGGAGGCTGTGCTGGTGGCCTGGGCTGCCTGACCTGCCGACCAAGGACAAGTAGTACCATGACCTGGGCGACAAGCGGCTGCGAGACTGCCCACCTAAGGCCCAGCAGCAGCAGGAGCCTGCTTGGGCATAGTAGTATGCCCTCATTAACCTGTCATCAGCTTACATTAGTGCGTGCATGTCATGCCAGCTTTAGGCTATAACCCTGTCACAGGAGCCAGGCAATAGTGGAAGGCGTCCATGCCATGCGTGTAGGAGGTGTACTCCATACAAACAAAACACCAACCCTTACTAGGGGTATGGTGCTGGTAGGGGCTGTGGGGACTGGCCTCACCTTTGACCCCGGCAGCATGACGGCGTAGGGTGCAGTAGCACTGAGGTGCATGGCGTGCGGCAGCTGGCTCATGGCGGGCGGGGTGCTAGCTGCTGCACGGCTGCCAGTGGCCTGCATCGCAGAGGCTGGGAGGGCTCGGCCTGGGCTCCAAGGCTGGTCGGTGATCTTGGACTGCATGGGCGGGCAGCACATGCATCACATCTCACACTCAAGCAGGGAACGGTGCGTGCGATGTGAGCATGCGCTTATCGGCCATACAGCGGCATGTGGCCGTCACCCTAGCCCCTTGGAATGCAGTGTGGAAGGAGAAATTGCACCGTGAGTAACATACCAAGTGGCTGCTGCGCTCTGCCGTCGCTGCAGATGACAGCCCAGCATCCCAGCTGGTAGTAGTAGCAGGGCGGCTGCGCAGGAACTGGTAGACATTCCTTCCTTCTCTGTGCTTCTGTAAAGCTGATGTGGAGCTACGGATGAAGCAAAGGGCACAAGACAGTTGCAGTAGCAAAGTGCTGGTTGCATGAGACCACGATGTAACAACCAAACCAAACGTACCCTTGTGCCTTGGTCTCTACATCTTTGAGTGGCGGTAGCCTTGACAAAGCATCTATGGCAGCCATTGGACAGGTCAAAGGCCAGGCACATGATTGTGTCTGCAGCAGAGTGTTGAGCAGGTTGTCGTCGGGCAGTCAAAGCATCCTGTGCTCAGCATTGTCATCACAGGTGAGCTGATGGGACACGAGTGCGCGTCTCAGTACCTGCTTGACACTCGCGAGAAATCGGAGTGCGCTCTTTCCTTAAGCGCCATGCTAGTGAGCTCCATCGCGGTCCGCAAATGGTTTACAGAACCGTTTCCCATTCTTTTCTCGGAGAAAGGTACTTAGAAGCGGCCATGCCACTAACATGATTGCTGCGACATGAAGAAGGCTTCACATTACCTGTCTTTCATGGCCATACGATACTGGTTCTCTATATTGGTTCTATATTGGTTGTTAATTTCTTTTAAAGGTAACGAACAAACCTGACCATTTTTCTTGTATTTGTGATGGCTTCACGCTCTTGATTTCTATGGCTAGAGAAAAAAAGACGGACCGTGCCAAGGCCAGTGCCGGAGGACCTAGGCAGTGACATTGAGGACCGCGACGAGGCACCCCCGCCCCGAGGCCCTCCCACCCCCTCCCAGCCCCCTCACTGCCCTCCCACCCCCGCTACCCCCTCCTAACCCCAGGCCCCCCCTCCACCTCCTTCACACCCCCTCCCAGCCCCCTCCCTGCCCTCCCATCCCCTCCCAACCCCAACCCCAGCCCCGCCCTCCCCCCCCCCCCCTCCCCCCCCCCCCTTACCCCCTCCCAGCCCCCTCCCTACCCTTCCACCCCTGCTACCCCTAGCAACTCCAGCCCACCCCCTAGCAACTCCAGCCTACCCCTCCTGCTGCCCCCCCCTGTCAGCAGCTGGAAGCTGGTGCTGGTGCCGCCATTGGGCTGCCCACCCCTCTGGCTGGCCCCCCCTTGCAGCAGTTGGTAGCTGGTGCTAATGCATCCCCAAAGTTGCTCACCCCTCCTGCTGGCCCCTCCTAGCAGCAGTTGGTAGCTAGTGCTGGTGCATCCCCAAAGCTGCTCACCCCTCCTGCTGCCCCCCCCTGGGGCATCCCCTGACCTGCTCACCCCTCCAGCTGAGCAGCAGGGGGTCAGGGCGGAGCTGGACACAAGCTCGACACGCAAGCGGAGGGCGGGCGGGAGGGATTGGACCCAACATGTCGAGCAAGGTAACGTAGCAATGGCCTACACACCTTGTGCGGCCTTAAAGAGTGGCCAGGTAGTAGGTACTACTCACGAAGGGGTCAAGCATCGCAGCAGCCTTGTATATTTCCGAGCATGGGTGGAGGGGCGTCATTTGTTTGGCGTGCCATGTGAACCGTTGTAACTGCGGCTACTGTTCCTCACTGTGTGCAGGTGCTCCTGGGCCACTTTGAATTGAGCCGCCATAGCACTCATCACCCTGTACAGTATTTAATGATACGAGGGGTAGGTTTTCTGTTAGTTGGGGTAGGTTATTACCAGGGGTAGGTTTTCTGTTAGTTGGGGACACCTGAGCTGGTGTGGCGGCAGTGCGATAGAGTGGCCCGACGGGGGTGAGTGCAGGGAGAGCAGGCTGGGTCAGGGGAGGAAGGGGGTGAAAGCGAGGTCGACATGAAAAGTACGTGGATTGAAGGAGAGTCACTTTCAGCACCCTTCGCTGCATCTCTATGGCTAGAAAAAAAGACGGACCGTGCATAGGCCAGTGCCGGAGGACCTAGGCAGTGACATTGAGGACCGCGACGAGGCACTACAGCCAGACCTCACCGAAGCGGAGCGCAATAGAAAGACCTCCGGAGAGGCCCGCGCTGCCCGCGATAGGGACAACACACACCACGGCAGGAAGTGTAAGATAGCCCACCTCACCGACCACTTGACGCAAGAGCTTCGGGATGCCTTCCTGGACGACGCTGTGCAGCCACGCGTGGAGGCCTGCAGCGAGCGTGGGGTGCTCGCCAGCCTTGGGCTGGGCTTACTCGTGCGCGGCTTGTTTACCATTCGCGTAGCCGACCCGCTGGGCCTGCACGACCAGCCCGTATACACAGACATCCCTGTCTCCCAGGCAGCCATCCCGGACCTCAGCTGCAGGAACCTGTACCTGCAGCTGTGCCGCGGCCCGCCCGGAAACGGCGCGAACACTCAGCCAAACGCGGCAGTGGTTGCCGTGCTGGCAGCACACCCTGACCTTCGCGCCCGCCTCGCAGCAATCCCTCGCCACCCCTCAGACACCAACATGGTGGACCACGTCGGCAAGCAGCTGGAGACAGCTTTCAGCAACATGCTCACGCTGCTCTTCGCTGGCAGGCTCAAGAAGTCAGTGTCCCTAGCTGGGGCTAAGGTCCTGGAGGGCACTGAGGAACACCGGCGCAACTTTGGATTCTGGGGGGTGGGTGGTGGGTACCTCCCAGCCTGGTCAAAGCCAGGTGGCTGGAGGTCACCTGGCTGGTGGGGGAGGGTGGGGTGGTGCCGACTCCAGCCATGCAGGCTGAGGTGGCTTTGCAACGGGGCCTGCTGGGGCTTGAGGAGGGGGAGCTGGTCAATGATGACTGGGTGGAGGATCCAGCCAACCGGGGCCGGCTGCTGCGCCATGCGGTGCACACTACCATAGAGATGGAGGCAGCCATGGCAGCCTGGCAGCTGGATATGGTGCCCTGGCAGCAGGCTGAGCTCACCAACCCAGGGCTGCTGCCAAGGCCCCCCCGCCCCCCCACACCCTATGCCCTCACCCCCACCAGCAAGTGCCAGGCTCGGCATGTCTTCATCGACACCATGGGCCTATATGGCATGATGCGTGACGCCGGCATGCAGGGGGTGCTGACGGAGGAGGGGGTCACCTTCAGGTGTCCCCAACTAACAGAAAATGACAGGAACTGACCCCTGGTAATCAAAGCGACGCCGCGTCTCAGCCACGTGGTTTCTATTTATGTATCGCACATCCCTGGATAGAGGACTCTTTCAGCTATGCGGTCCAGCTTGTATCATTAAATACTGTGCAGTGTACTGGGTGCTATGTCGGCTCAAATCTTCACATTCAAATCCGTGCACGTTTTGCTCATGCGGGCCTCGCCGCGAGAGACCGCCGCGACCGACGTGGCCCAGGAGCACTTGCACATAGTGAGGGACAGTCGCCGCAGTCAAAACGGCTCACATGGCATGCCAAACCGATGTAACAGCGCCCCTCCACCCATGCTCAGAGATATGCAAGGTTGCTGCGATGCTTGACCCCTTCGTGAGCAGTACTGTTGGCCTGGCCACTCTGCAATGCCTCACAAGGTGTGTATGCCATTGCTATGTTACCTTCCTCGACATGTTGGGTCCGATCCCTCCCGCCCGCCCCCCGCTTGCGTGTCGAGCTCGTGTTCAGCTCCGCTGTGGCCCCCTGCTGCTCAGATGAAGGGGTGAGCATGCCAGGGGCGGCACCAGCACCAGCTGCCAGCTGCTGCTAGGGGGGGGCAGCAGGAGGGGTGGGCAGCCCAGGAGCGGCACCAGCAGCAGCTGCCAGCTGCTGCCAGGGGGGGGCAGCAGGAGGGGTGGGCAGCCCAGGAGCGGCACCAGCAGCAGCTGCCAGTGAATGTTGGCCACCACACACCAATCTAGCCCAGCCCAGCCCAGCCCAGCCCAGCCCAGCCCAGCCCAGCCCAGCCCAGCCCAGCCCAGCCCAGCCCAGCCCAGCCCAGCCCAGCCCAGCCCAGCCCAGCCCAGCCCAGCCCAGCCCAGCCCAGCCCAGCCCAGCCCAGCCCAGCCCAGCCCAGCCCAGCCCAGCCCAGCCCAGCCCAGCCCAGCCCAGCCCAGCCCAGCCCAGCCCAGCCCAGCCCAGCCCAGCCCAGCCCAGCCCAGCCCAGCCCAGCCCAGCCCAGCCCAGCCCAGCCCAGCCCAGCCCAGCCCAGCCCAGCCCAGCCCAGCCCAGCCCAGCCCAGCCCAGCCCAGCCCAGCCCAGCCCAGCCCAGCCCAGCCCAGCCCAGCCCAGCCCAGCCCAGCCCAGCCCAGCCCAGCCCAGCCCAGCCCAGCCCAGCCCAGCCCAGCCCAGCCCAGCCCAGCCCAGCCCAGCCCAGCCCAGCCCAGCCCAGCCCAGCCCAGCCCAGCCCAGCCCAGCCCAGCCCAGCCCAGCCCAGCCCAGCCCAGCCCAGCCCAGCCCAGCCCAGCCCAGCCCAGCCCAGCCCAGCCCAGCCCAGCCCAGCCCAGCCCAGCCCAGCCCAGCCCAGCCCAGCCCAGCCCAGCCCAGCCCAGCCCAGCCCAGCCCAGCCCAGCCCAGCCCAGCCCAGCCCAGCCCAGCCCAGCCCAGCCCAGCCCAGCCCAGCCCAGCCCAGCCCAGCCCAGCCCAGCCCAGCCCAGCCCAGCCCAGCCCAGCCCAGCCCAGCCCAGCCCAGCCCAGCCCAGCCCAGCCCAGCCCAGCCCAGCCCAGCCCAGCCCAGCCCAGCCCAGCCCAGCCCAGCCCAGCCCAGCCCAGCCCAGCCCAGCCCAGCCCAGCCCAGCCCAGCCCAGCCCAGCCCAGCCCAGCCCAGCCCAGCCCAGCCCAGCCCAGCCCAGCCCAGCCCAGCCCAGCCCAGCCCAGCCCAGCCCAGCCCAGCCCAGCCCAGCCCAGCCCAGCCCAGCCCAGCCCAGCCCAGCCCAGCCCAGCCCAGCCCAGCCCAGCCCAGCCCAGCCCAGCCCAGCCCAGCCCAGCCCAGCCCAGCCCAGCCCAGCCCAGCCCAGCCCAGCCCAGCCCAGCCCAGCCCAGCCCAGCCCAGCCCAGCCCAGCCCAGCCCAGCCCAGCCCAGCCCAGCCCAGCCCAGCCCAGCCCAGCCCAGCCCAGCCCAGCCCAGCCCAGCCCAGCCCAGCCCAGCCCAGCCCAGCCCAGCCCAGCCCAGCCCAGCCCAGCCCAGCCCAGCCCAGCCCAGCCCAGCCCAGCCCAGCCCAGCCCAGCCCAGCCCAGCCCAGCCCAGCCCAGCCCAGCCCAGCCCAGCCCAGCCCAGCCCAGCCCAGCCCAGCCCAGCCCAGCCCAGCCCAGCCCAGCCCAGCCCAGCCCAGCCCAGCCCAGCCCAGCCCAGCCCAGCCCAGCCCAGCCCAGCCCAGCCCAGCCCAGCCCAGCCCAGCCCAGCCCAGCCCAGCCCAGCCCAGCCCAGCCCAGCCCAGCCCAGCCCAGCCCAGCCCAGCCCAGCCCAGCCCAGCCCAGCCCAGCCCAGCCCAGCCCAGCCCAGCCCAGCCCAGCCCAGCCCAGCCCAGCCCAGCCCAGCCCAGCCCAGCCCAGCCCAGCCCAGCCCAGCCCAGCCCAGCCCAGCCCAGCCCAGCCCAGCCCAGCCCAGCCCAGCCCAGCCCAGCCCAGCCCAGCCCAGCCCAGCCCAGCCCAGCCCAGCCCAGCCCAGCCCAGCCCAGCCCAGCCCAGCCCAGCCCAGCCCAGCCCAGCCCAGCCCAGCCCAGCCCAGCCCAGCCCAGCCCAGCCCAGCCCAGCCCAGCCCAGCCCAGCCCAGCCCAGCCCAGCCCAGCCCAGCCCAGCCCAGCCCAGCCCAGCCCAGCCCAGCCCAGCCCAGCCCAGCCCAGCCCAGCCCAGCCCAGCCCAGCCCAGCCCAGCCCAGCCCAGCCCAGCCCAGCCCAGCCCAGCCCAGCCCAGCCCAGCCCAGCCCAGCCCAGCCCAGCCCAGCCCAGCCCAGCCCAGCCCAGCCCAGCCCAGCCCAGCCCAGCCCAGCCCAGCCCAGCCCAGACCAGACCAGACCAGACCAGACCAGACCAGACCAGACCAGCCCAGCCCAGTCTTGAGAAGGTTCAGGAACGGTGCCCTACCTGACCCAGCAAGGCCGGGCCACTACATTGAAGGGCCCAAAGACAGCCATGTGAGTGCCAGCCTTGCAGTCAGGTGCTAGCCAGTCCTAGGGTCCGTCAGCTGCCATGTGTGCTGTCACCTGCCTTGTGAGCCTGCAGTCAGCTGCCTTGTGCCTGCCTTGTGAGCCCACACAAGCTAATAAAGTGCCTTGGTATGTGCATATGGTGGCTACAGGTGGCCAACCGATGGGATGCATTGCTGCCTGACCCTCGCCGCCAGAAGCTCGCTAGCCCCAAGCACAACTTCGCGCAAATCGTGCACACCGATGGAGTCGCCATCAGCGTGATGTTCCTGCGGCCCAAGCCTGCAGCTCCACCCGCAGAGCTGCCGCGGATGGGCAGGGGCTTGGGCGCAGTCAACCCACTGGCCCATCTTCACGCGGAGTGGCTTGGCGTGGACCCAGGCAAAACCAATATGGCCACTGTGGCGCACGAGGAGCGCAGCGCTGCCGGCACAGTGGTGTCCGTGCGGCACTGGAAGCTTACAGCCGGTCAGTACTACCGGGACAGCGGCATTACGCGGCAGGCCCAGGCGACCAAGACGTGGCTGGCCAAGGTGAAGCCGCAGCTCACAGCCATGTCGCGGGTCAGCAGCAAGCCCAGCTCGCTGGCCTCGTACCGGCGGTTCGCCGACACAGTCCTGGCGACGTACGACGCCATGTGGGCAGAGGTCTCAAAGCAGCGTTGGGCCAACGCCAAGTTCAGGTTGTACTGTGGCAAGATGCGCGTGGTGGCTTCGTTCTGGGCCAAGGTAAGGCCCAATAACCCTAACCCACGAGCTAGGCAGCAGCCAACCACAATTAGCTCACCTGGCCAGCTGTTGCTGTTGCTGCCTCTGTTGCTGCTGCTACCTGACCTTACACATGTGTGCCATCGTGTGCTATACCATGTGTGGATGCAGGTCAAGAAGCAGGCACAGAAGCGGTGGCCGGACCGCATCCTGGCCCTGGCCTATGGGGCAGCTAGCTTCAGCGGCAGCGGCAGCGTTGGCTGCAGGGGTGTCCCAATCAGCCAGATGCGGAAGGAGGCAGTGAAGCAGTTCGGGGCAGGGCGTGTGGTGTTGGTGGAGGAGTTCCGCACCAGCCGGGTCAGCTCAGCCTACAGCAGCCCCAGTGAGGCCCTCCCTGGACAGCCGCCAGAGTCCTTCAGGTGAGAGAGTCAGTGGGTGATGGTCGTTGGGTGTTGGGTAGTGCTGGGAGGTGGTGGAGTCAAGGCGGCTGGGTAGGGTGAAGGAATGAATCTTACAAATGTGCATTGCCCCATGTGTCCATGCAGGTGGCTGCGGCTAGTGTACAGCAAGGCGAAGCGCTCCCAAGTCAGGGGCTTGATGAGCTCAACAAGCCACAACATCAGGTAAGCACTGACCAGACACTGCACATGTGCATGGCTGCAACATATCCCACATGAAATGACACATGACATGGCACATGACTTGACTTCATGCAACTCCCACACCATGTGCAGGTTCTATGACCGGGACGTGTCAGCCGCGCTAAACATCCGCCGCTGCGCAATTGGCCCAGGGCCACGTCCCACTGAGCTGTGCTACTGGGACGGCTGGCCAGCCATGCCAAAGCGAGGCAGGCCAGGCCAAGAGTGGGTGTACCTGCCTGACAAGGCCCTGTTGCGCAAGTGGCGGCGCAAGTGGCGGCAATAGCCAGCTACAGCAGAAGAAGAAAGAAAGAAGAAGAAAGAAGAAAACTACTCCGGTACAAACCGGCGTGCATTAAGGGAGGAGCTTCCGCCTGTGGCGCGGCCTGCTCCCACCTCCAAACGTTGGACACAGGCTGGACATGTCCCCACCAAGCTGCCCTAGCTGTAGCCACAGACCACAGCTAGCACCCAAGGCAAACAAAGAGGCATGAGAGGAGCAAAGACTAGTGCACTCGGCAGCTGGACCTATCTCTTCTCCTCGTTGACGAAAGCAATTCCAGCCTTGTCCGCCGGATGTCGCACTAAAAGCTGAAGTTCAGGCTCCAAAAGTCCAAACTTCAGCTGTCAGCCAACGTCCCGCGTTGAGGTAGCTCTGCTCCCTCCTTGACGACGCCAGCAACTCCACAACAGCTCGATGACCCGCAGCGGTCGTGTGCGGCACCCGGACCTCATTTGTATTCCGCTGGACAAAGCGGTGCCCGTTCAAGCCTGGGAAGGCTGTCCCGTTGCATCCCGTTTTATATACCGCTGGGTGCGGTGGTGAGGTAGCTTAGCCAATCCGTGCGACCGAAGTCAACGCGGATTGTTACCAGGGCCACCGCGTGGAGGTGCCTCACCGCCAGCCCCCCAGCTACAGCAATACAACCCAAGAAAGCAAGATACCAAACCCCTCACAAAGGGAATGTGTGTGAGTAAGAGCTATAGAGTAGGGTAGAGCTCTTGCTAGTAGTAGACCTGGAGGCACACACACCAGAAGGCTGAGCTGAAGTGGGCACTAGGCACACTATCAATAGCCTTTACAACAGCGATCTCGCAGCCTGTGTTTGATTACAACTCATGAGTTGCATGAGGGCTGTAGGGATGCCATGTTGCCATACGATACGCTGTCCAATCTGGTCAATTTTGTAAACCAATAATTGTAATGGGTGGGCACTAGGCACAATAGAAGTAGCATTTACAATAATCATCTCGCAGCCTGTGTTTGATTACAATTCGTGCTTTATTTTGGTGTTGCATGAGGGCTGTAGGTTCCACTTCTGGTGCGCACTCTGGACGGCTCCTGCCACCGCTGCTGCGCCACCGCATGGTAGGCGTCCTTTTTTCCGCGTAGCTGTACTCTTGCTGTCCGCGATATGTAGCCACCCCCTGCCCGGATGGTTAAGGCACCGCCAAATGTTAAGCGCCTGCACCACACATGTCCTGCCTGCCTGCCACGGGGCTGACTGCTCCACACTGATACCAACCTCGGCAGCACTGCCCGGCCAGTGGGGGGTGGGAGGGCCAGGCTTGTGGGCAATGAGCGGGAGGAGGGCTAGGGCTGGGAGGGGGAGGGGGCGGGTGAAGTGCTTGCCGGCCGCCTAACCGTTCGTTCACCGCACAAAGCTGGCCCTGTCAGACCCTCGCAGCTTATCTACCCCTGGCATCGGCACACCTTACAGTCAGGCGCCCCCAACATTCAAAAAATGGCAGTAAACCGACCCCTGGTAGTAGGATGGCTGTAACTCTGCACTCGCTGCGCCAAAATTTGTGCTAGCTGGCTCAGTATGTAGCCAACCCAGCCAGCTACCTTTCACCCATCCAGAATAATTATCCAGTTAGTAGGCCGTGCACAGCAAAGCATCAAAGTTAGTAATTCAAATTTGAGCCGGTTCGGGGCATGCAGTCATCGCTGCGACCACCCGCGCCGCCTAGGTTGCTCTACACGAGCATGCGCATCGGCAGATGCAGTCGGATCGGAAAACGGTTGCGGGAATGTGGCTCGAAGGCGGTTGGCAGGTGGTTGGGGGAGGTGGCCGGTACAGCCTTTGTTGCGCACTTTACAACCTGAGTTGGCGCTGGGGGGCTGTCTAACTAAGTCTCGTGGATCACCCCTTGCGCTTTGCAGCTGTCTTGGGCAGCCCCTCAGAAGGTGTGGTACGCTTGCGTAGCGTGAAGCCAGGAGCCGGCGTTGCTGCACCTAGCTCACTACCTTGAGCCGGAGCAGCCTGCCCTTGGGTGGCGATTGCAGCTAGAGCCAGCTGATACATGTGCCGTAAATCAGGTGATGCAATAGGCCCCTGAGGCGACGCAATGGGGGGTGCCAGCATCTGCCCCTCTAGGGCTGTGCCCCACGAGCTCCGGCCCTGCTGCTGGGGTGGCTGATGTGGGGGGGGCTGTGGGGGCAGGGGGGGTTGTGGAGGCGGCACACCTGGCACCTGGCGGCAAACTTGGCTGCACCCTGCTGCCGCTGCTGCTGCTGCCACCCGCTGCACTCATGATAAATAAGGACCGGTCGCGATGGGATCGACCATAGCTCATTGGATAGCTTGCATTTAGTCCGTTCGAACGGTACAAATCTTACGTTGTAACTCGCTACCATCGCGACGAAAAAGGCCCGACAAAAAGTGTCCTGAAAAGTGCATCGCTTGCTGCGCAGCAACGGTACATCCGTCGCTGCGCAGCAACGCGACACCTCTTGCTGCGCAGCAACGTTGCACTTTACATCCCTTGCTGCGCAGCAACGTTACATCCCTTGCTGCGCAGCAACGTTACATCCCTTGCTGCGCAGCGACGTTACATCTCTTGCTGCGCAGCAACGTTACATATCTTGCTGCGCAGCGACGTTACATACTCTTGCTGCGCAGCAACGTTACATCTCTTGCTGCGCAGCGACGTTACATCTCTTGCTGCGCAGCGACGTTACATCTCTTGCTGCGCAGCGACGTTACATATCTTGCTGCGCAGCAACGTTACATCTCTTGCTGCACAGCAACGTCTACACCTCTTGCTGCGCAGCAACGTTTACATGCTGCGCACCTCAACACCTCAAACACCTCGCACAGGTTCTGCGAGTCGTTACGCCCATACACCTTGCAACACCCCGCAACACCACTGCAACATGTATGCATCGTCGCCCGAACACCTCGCAGCACCACTACACAACGTATATACAACGACGCCCGAACACCTCGCAACACCGCTACGAACGACATGTATTGCTGATGCACATGCATTGATGCTGATGCACTGATGATGATGCACTGATGCACTGATGCACATGTATTGCTGATGCACATGCATTGATGCAAGGTGACAACACCACACAACAATACAACATCACACACAACAACAACACACAGCGACTCACGCCTTACACACCACTTATGCTATGTGCACAACTACAAGGACTGGCTGCACCTCCTTGCTATGGGCTAACACCTCATCATGGGACTGCTAAGCACTTTGCCTTGCTGCCTATGCCCCATGGGACCATATCAGGTTGGGCTAGGCTAGGCTAGGCTGGGCTGGGCTGCGTTGGGGTGGGGTGGACTCGGCTAGACTAAGGAAGTAGGAAGTAGACGGGGTGGCGGACTTAGGGGTGGTGGTGGTGGGACAGGAGAGGGAAGGAGGAAGGGGCCAAAAGGCTGGAGGGTGACCATCAAACCTGCAACAACAAGGGGTGGGCTTGCGGTTACTGCCCCATAGCACCCAACTGGGCTGGGCTTGCGCTCCAGGCTGCCAGCTCCAGGCTGCCCGCTCCAGGCTGCCCGCTCCAGGCTGCTCGCTCTAGGCTGCTGGCCAAGGGCTGCATCCCGCCAAGGGGGGAGGGGGGGGTAGATGGGTGGCAGACTTGGAAGTGGTGGTGGTGAGACGAGGGAGTGGTGGTGGTGAGACGAGGGAGGGAAGGGGCAAGGGTGCAAGGGGCAGGAGACTGACCATCAGACCTGCAGCCAACAAGAGGCATCCTTGCGGTTAGGCTGGGCATTAGGGGCCACTCATGTGCTGGGGCTGGCCACTCACACATTTGATCCATGTTATGCCTTGTTGACTCCTTGGTGGCTCCTTGTTGGTTGTGACTCTACGCCGCTACCCTGTGTGCTTGCAATCACCAAGCACACGTGTAATGCTCCAGTTGTTGACCACTGCAAGCAAACATCAGCCAGCAAGCAGATGAACAAGGACAGGCATGACCACAACTGGGCAGGCTAGGCTGACACTACCAGAGCATGTGCACTCACCGGAAGTCCGCTGGGCTGGGCTTCCTTCGCAATACCTCATCGAATCCTTTGGGGGAGGGGAGGGGAGGGGAAGGGGAGGGGAGGGGAGGGGAGGGGAGGGGAGGGGAGGGGAGGGGAGGGGAGGGGAGGGGAGGGGAGGGGAGGGGAGGGGAGGGGAGGGGAGGGGAGGGGAGGGGAGGGGAGGGGAGGGGAGGGGAGGGGAGGGGAGGGGAGGGGAGGGGAGGGGAGGGGAGGGGAGGGGAGGGGAGGGGGAGGGGAGGGGAGGGGAGGGGAGGGGGAGGGGAGGGGAGGGGAGGGGAGGGGAGGGGAGGGGAGGGGAGGGGAGGGGAGGGGAGGGGAGGGGAGGGGAGGGGAGGGGAGGGGGGGAGGGGCTGGGCTGGGCTGGGCTGGGCTGGGCTGGGCTGGGCTGGGCTGGGCTGGGCTGGGCTGGGCTGGGCTGGGCTGGGCTGGGCTGGGCTGGGCTGGGCTGGGCTGCTCATGGCTGCTCATGGCTCCGCTGCCGCCTTGCCTGCAACCACCATGCATGCTACACGTGCTCATGCATAAGGCTGTTGCCACACTGCTGGCAAGCATGGAGGCATGGCTGCAGCAGCCTATGCTAGCGCCACACACATGTTGCCTTGCCGCTCTTGACTGCCGCTCTTGGCTGCTGCTCCTGGCTGCCACTCCATGCTGCCGCTCCTAGCTGCTGCTCCTGGCTGCCGCTCCTGGCTGCCACTCCAGGCTGCCGCTCCTAGCTGCTGCTCCTGGCTACACCACCAGGCTGCCGCTCTTGGCTGCTGCTGTGGAGTCTCCATCCGTCCGTCACTTTCAGGGAGGGAAGGAGAGCGAGGCGAGTGGGATGATGCGTATTGCCTTGATACTGCAGCAAACACATGGCATGCAAGCGATTAGGCTAGGCACCTTGAGCTACATAACTACAAGACTAGCCACTCACCATTTCCCGAGGTGAGGTGTGTGTGGGGAGGGTGGGGGGGATTGGGAATGGCGTAGAGGGGAGGGTGAAGAGTGGTGGGGAGGGGAAGGTGTTGCTCAAGGCTGCAGGACGTCGCTCCCGCTTCTGAATGCTCATGGTTGTTACCACCATGGGTACCTATCCTGGCCGCTCCCGCTTCTCCTAGCTGCTGAAGGACTCCTAACTGGAGGCTTCTGCACATGGCTCGCTCTCCTTCATGGCTCCCAACTGCCTTACGGGGCTTCTCCACTCCTCCGCTCTATCGCTACCGGCTCCGCACCATGTTGTGTCGCTGCATTGCTGCACCTGCTGCCAATTTCTGTCGCTGACTCCAGATCCTACGGCTGGTCGCCAATGCTATGAGGCTACAGGCTAGCGACGGCTGGCTGGCTCGTAGCTACCCTTTTGGCGACGATTGGCTGCTCCTGGCTGCTCCTGGCTGCTATATGCAGCATGCCATTTTGGCGGGGCAGTCTGCTTTCCTTCGCGATCCTTTCCTTACTTCGCGGTACCTCAGCGAAACCTACATGCAAGTCTGCATGCAACCTGAAAGTTTTGTAACCTGAATCAGGCCCAGTTGCTGCGCAGCAAAGGTCTTAGTTGCTGCGCAGCAAGGGCCTGATGTTGCTGCGCAGCAAGGGTTAGCTTAGTTGCTGCGCAGCAAGGGCCTTATGTTGTTGCGCAGCAAGGGTGAGCTTTGTTGTTGCGCAGCAAGGGCCTTATGTTGTTGCGCAGCAAGGGCCTGATGTTGCTGCGCAGCAAGGGTTACCTTAGTTGCTGCGCAGCAAGGGCCTGATGTTGCTGCGCAGCAAGGGTGAGCTCTGTTGTTGCGCAGCAAGGGCCTTATGTTGTTGCGCAGCAAGGGTGAGCTTTGTTGTTGCGCAGCAAGGGCCTTATGTTGTTGCGCAGCAAGGGTGAGCTTTGTTGTTGCGCAGCAAGGGCCTTATGTTGTTGCGCAGCAAGGGTGAGCTTTGTTGTTGCGCAGCAAGGGCCTTATGTTGTTGCGCAGCAAGGGCCTCATGTTGTTGCGCAGCAAGGGTTAGCTTAGTTGTTGCGCAGCAAGGGCCTTATGTTGTTGCGCAGCAAGGGTGAGCTCTGTTGTTGCGCAGCAAGGGCCTTATGTTGTTGCGCAGCAAGGGTGAGCTTTGTTGTTGCGCAGCAAGGGCCTTATGTTGTTGCGCAGCAAGGGCCTCATGTTGTTGCGCAGCAAGGGTTAGCTTAGTTGTTGCGCAGCAAGGGCCTTATGTTGTTGCGCAGCAAGGGTGAGCTCTGTTGTTGCGCAGCAAGGGCCTTATGTTGTTGCGCAGCAAGGGTGAGCTTTGTTGTTGCGCAGCAAGGGCCTTATGTTGTTGCGCAGCAAGGGCCTCATGTTGTTGCGCAGCAAGGGTGAGCTTAGTTGTTGCGCAGCAAGGGCCTTATGTTGTTGCGCAGCAAGGGTGAGCTTTGTTGTTGCGCAGCAAGGGCCTGGTTTTGCTGCGCAGCAGCGAGGCACTTATACCGTTGCTGCGCAGCAACGTTGCACTTTATACCCTTGCTGCGCAGCAACGTTGCACTTTATACCCTTGCTGCGCAGCCGCACATGGAGGGGGGGGGTACCTCTCGCGCGGATCGTTATATCTCCGCAACCGCTGTGAGTTAGGACTTCGTTCCAGAGCGAGGTCCCTCTTAAACTCACTGATCTATCGTTCTATCGGAGCGGAATGTCCATCCGATGCAAAAAAGACTGACGCGTCGGCCTTATTTATCCTGAGTGTGCTGGCTTGCATGGTCCCCCACATTCACCACAACCCCCCCTACACAGCAAGCAGCTGCTGTGGCTTTGCGTGCGGCTCTGGCTGGTGCACTGGCTGAGGCTGCAGCCACCTCCTCCATGCGCTTGTCTTGCTGCAGCATCTGGATTGCATGGGTGCGCTCCTCAGCCAGCTGCTCCAATGACTCATTCTCACCCTGCACCTCTTGGTGTGCTGCCTGCAGCTGCTCCATGTCTGCCTGCAGCAGCTGATAATCTGCCACCGCATCACCGAGCTGCTGGTGGAGCTGCTCAACCTGTGCCCGCAATTTCATGGCCTCCACCTGTGCATTCTTCTTCTCAGCTTTTAAGCCATTGGGGCAACACTTAAATCCTGCCTTGGGTGAGGCATTCAGCTCTTGCAGGTGTTGGCGCTTCTTCTTGCTAAGCCTCTTACCCCTCATGGTGGTGCCTAGGGCTGGGAGGGGGCGGGGGAGGGGAAGGGGGAGCAGGCAGCGAGCAAGGGAGCGGATGGGAAGGCTGGGAGGGGTTGGGATTGGAGGGGGTGGGCTGGGAGTGGTTGGGCTGGGAGGGGGTGGACTGGGCGGGGTTGGGCTGGGAGGGGTGGGCTGGGAGGGGGTGGGCAGGCTTGATGAGGTGGGCTCCTGCAATGATGGGTGGAGGGGGGGCGGGCATGCTGGGTCGTTGCATGCCGTGGCCTTGAACCTGCCTGGTGAACATGATGTAACTTTGAAAGTGTTAAACTGATTGAGGCCTGGGCTGTTTGATGTGCAATTTGTTTCAATAGATGGGCCAATGGGTCAAGAACAAGGTCTTTGTATCGATTTCCCTATAGGTGCAACGGGTGCAACACAGTGGTGGACACAGTGGAGGAGGGGGGGGTGTAAGCCGGTGATACCTTAGTGTGCGCCGACCGAAATGATGTATTCGGCGGAAGCGAATACAACCAGATGTTTTAGTTGCCCCGTCTAGGTGCCCTGCACGCCCAGCAGGCATCGCGTTGGGTGTCGGCCGGACATTCCATTTGTGCACAACCAGCTTACTACGCTAGGTAGATGGGGTCACAGCGATGTGGCTCACCGTGCCAAGGAGACCCGTCTCGCCGATGTGATTTGTTCGCGGGCACATGTGGCAGTACGCGAGCAAAGACTCCAATGGCTAGCGCTGATGGTCAGATAACGCGGACTAAACCTCCGATGCCAATGTGATAAACGCTATCGAGAACGGTGCAATATTGAGGAAGTAATCGCATGCATATCACCAACCCCATGTTGGGGGCGCCTGACTTACAGACTTCATCCCTTCTATTTCCTAGGGAGATTCTTGTGCTTGGGGCGCTTGAGGATGTTGGGCAGGCGGCTCCCAACCAGTGCTGGGCGATTGGGTAATAATGTAATAAGTTGGTAATAATCCAGCGCAAAAAACGGTAATAAGTCGGAAAAACCGTCCTCAAAGTAAGTGAACTTTATTACATCGGTAATAGCTCCACCGCTCGTCTGGTACTCCACTTATTACTTATCCCCTAACAATGTATCCCATCTTCCGCAAACCCCGAAGCGGGCGGCTGCCCACCACAGCCGAACATCCATCGCAGAACAACCACATAGCGTCCCAACGCTCTGTAACAACAAGTGCCGATAACGAGATCATTATTATTCATCAAGGACGAGAGGCGCAACAGCCTCAGTGCCAACCTGTCCAGCACTTTGCGTGTGTACCTTGCGTGTGTACCTTGACAAGACCTTCACCCTCAAGACGTTCCCCTACAAAGAGGCCATTGATTACTGGATGGCTGGGGCATCTGCCAGCTAGGGCTAGGGTGTAGGGCTACAGCCCAGCCTGTTGCATGCTGACCCACTAGGGCTAGGGTCTTCAGCTACAGCCCAGCCTGTTGCATGCTGACCCACTAAGGCTACAGTGTGGGGCTACAGCCTAGCTTGTTGCATGCTGACCCACAAGGGCTGGGGTCAGGCGTTCCCAACTACCTGTAAACCACCCCCCTGTGATAGGAAGCCTGTATCTCCGCAGCCACTCAGTCAAAAATATATGTAAACAGTGCTTTGAACAGAGGAGACTCATAGCTACGAGATGGCAGACGCAGCAAAAACTATCTCGCTCTCAGCGGTGCTCAGTGCCTGCCCAAAGACCGACATTTGAATTCATGCGATTTCGGCCCATGCGAGGCGCGCCGCTCTAGCACGCTTCGCCACACTGTTGTGAGTGGCACCTGCAACGCGCAGCAGCAGTCGGAACATGTTTTGCTTTTGGCATGTGGACGCGACGACGGCAGTTGTAACGACTGGACACCACTATTAGCTTTTGGAGCTGCTGCTGGCGCTAGTGCATTACCGGCTGCTCTACCACGCTTAAATAGGGTGCTAGGTGCAGTACATGGTGTTGTCTCACCTTGCTTTGCTGCCCTCGGCTTGTTAGCTGCAGGTGCCTCACGCTTACGTGACGTGCTTGCCGCTGCCAGCTGTTGCTGCTGCTGAGGGTCAGGGGTGGTGCCTGCAGGTGTCAGTTGCTGCTGAGGGGGCGCAGCTGCGGCAAGCTTCCCACGGATGTGGGTGCACACGTGGCTCAGTAGCTTGGGTACCCTCCAACTGGTGTGTACCTCCTGCTTGTGGAACTGGAGGTATGTCTGAAGCTGCTTTCCTGTCATCTTCTTTGCCTCCTCAACAGTTGTGTGGCTAAAATCATGCCCCCCCAAGGCAAGGGCATGGGCCGCTGCAAGCCGCTCTTGGCACGCATGGTCACCCACATTAACCACAACCCTCCCGACCTTGTGCGCTGCATCTGTGATCTGACGCTCTGCCTTGGCTGATCGCTGTGCTGCAGCTGCGGCATACTCCTTACGCCGCACTTCAGCACGGAGCTGACCCATACGCTGCTGCAAGTCATGAACATCCACAGTCTTCATGGCCTCCTTGCATGTGCGCAGGGACATCAGCTGCAGCAAAGCTGGCAGCTCCATGTACCTGCCACCACCATGCTTCAACAGCTGCAACAAGGACTCCACTGGGGCATTGGAGATGGGGCTGGCAAGGTAGTACTGTTCAAGGTGAAGGCGCATTGCGGGGCTGCCAGGGTCGCCGTTTACAGCCATGGCACGAATGTCAGATGCATATTGACGCCAAGTGCCATGAGGGTCCTCTTCCTGCTGCTGCTGCTGCTGCTGCTGCTGCTGCTGCTGCTGCTGCTGCTGCTGCCCATTCTCAGGCGGCGGCAGCCGTAGCTCGGCATGATACACCACATCAACCGCCGCTGCAACCCATCCACGGTGCCCATGAGGGACTGCTCCACATCCCGCAGCCGCTGCACCTCGGCCTGCAGGTCACGGTTTGTCGCTTGTGCCGTACAAGCTGCAGCCTTGATGTTGTTAGGGCAATGCAGATAGCCAGCCCTTGGCGACTTGTTGAGTGCATAGAGCTGAGCACTCTTGGCCTTGCTTAACCTCTTCTTGGTTCTCTTCATGGTTAGGGATTGAGAGGTGGGTGGGTGAGATGCTGAGCGGGGCTACGGGCTTGGCTCGGTGGTCAGGGTGATGGGGGGTGATGGATACGGAGATGGGTGAAGGAGAGGTTGGGGAGAGGTAGGAGGCGAGGAGAAGGAGGGTTAGGGGGGAGGGGGCTGATGGCAGGCTGGGATGAGGGGCTACTGGGAGCTGGGCGGGGTAGACGAGGTTGGGAGGTGGTGGGTTAAGGTGTGTTGGTGGTGGCCATGTGGCGGAGTGGTCAGCCAAGCTCAGTCGGCTCCTCATGCACCTGTAGCCATCAGCATGTGTACCTTGTAAGCGGTCCATCTTGTCACATACAAACCCAATAATTGAGTTGCATGGTGCCATGGACGCGTTGATGAGTATGCTACAAAAGATTCGTGTGAGGCCAGGTTGTTGTTCAATGGTTGAAAACATATAGCGGGTCATAGCTGGAGGGGGTGTCTAGTCCCTACTGTGCCGCCCACCATTACAGCGATACAGCGATGTCGCACACGAATCCGGGTTTCTTCACATCCTCGCCAAGCGGCCTGCACCATCAGGAAGCTCGCGCAGCCATGTTTGCCGGACTTCGGTGGTGTGCGCCACTGACATGTCGTGCATCGCTAACGGATAGCCAAGGACGTAGCTTACCAGTATAGCTAACCACGGTCTGCGATTGGGACACATCCGGGGTCACATGTAGCTGCCCGCATCGAATGACTCCGATGGCAATTCCAGTCTTACATTAAACGCGCGTTATCGCATTGCAGCAGACGCAGCAAACGTTACATCAAATGATGGAGTATGTGGGCTGCAGTTGCATGAAGATTACCAACCCCATGTTGGGAACGCCTGAGCTGGGGTGTGGGGCTATGTGGGATAAATTGCATCCAGGTCCTACAAGGGAGTATGCTGTGATTGTATATAATAACTTGGCAGTTTTTTGCGAATTCTTTTGGTTTATGTTTAATAAACAATTAATGAATTCATTATTATTTATTAAAAGTAATAAAAAACTCTTGTTTTGATGTTTTTTATTACACTGAGTAATACGTCTTTGGCGAATCGCCCAGCACTGCTCCCAATACCTCTCCTAGTCATTGTGCACCCCATACAGAATGTGCACTTGAGCTGCCCTGGAGGGTGTTAGGCTGTAGAGGTTGGGACTGCCTTCTTTGCTGCCTCTCACTCGGTTTGCCATTGCTGCTCATGCTCAGCCATCCACGCCTCCACCTGTGGGCTCCTGTGCTGGCCAGGTGGCATCCGCCTTGTGGCCTGCTACAACCACGAGAATGACCTGCTGCTTTACCACGTGTATCCGGGGAACGCGGTACATCCCCCATGCGGTTCACTGGCTCACCTCTGATCCTTCCGCGCATGAGCTTGTGCTACTGGCCATTGGTATACACCTGCTGCCGCACCCCCCTTGGCTCACCGGTTGTGGGAGCCCAACCACTACCGAACTAGAAAATCATAGGCCCTCTCTTTCGCGCCGTAACAGCCCAGGAGGGCCTGCTGGAGGAGGCAAATGCCCTGGCAGTGGCACCCCTCATAGCTAGAGGGAAACAGCCCACGTAGCTGCCGCCGGAGGAGATGCGCCTCCTCAAGGGGCGGTGCCCGCAAACTCGTGGTGCAGCTTGTTGTTGTGGAGCAGCTCAGGCCAGACGAATGGTCATCGCAATGTGTGCATGTCCCGCAACGCCTCAAATATGAGTATGACCATTGTGCTTCGGCCCTAATCGCGGTCGCACTTTTTGGCCGCGCGCCTCACTGACTGGGGCTTTCGGGCTTGTGAGCGCGCATCGCTATTACAGAGCAACTCCTTTGCCCTTCGCGCTGCTACAGAGCGAGGAAGGACGCCATTTTCCGAGGCGGTTGGCTCAACCACTACCCAACTAGAAAATCAGAAAAATTGAATTGCTAGCCCGTTCGCGGATAGGCCCTGTGTATCAATTCAAAATCAGACCGACCGACAGTTTTCCGGTGTCAGTGAAAAGCCAGGTCAAAGTTTGGCCTTGCGAATTTTTATCTGGGACATGATGTTGTGCTTAGAACCCGCGGATCACCAGCTCGTCAAGGAGCTGCTGAACAAGGCAGTTGAGGTAGAGCGCATTGACTGTTGTGTTCGTGAGTGAGCTTTGGATAGCCTGCCAGTCAGCATTCAATGCAGGAAACTACGGCCACTACGGCTGGTCTAACGGAGGAGGATACGGCCAGCCTGCGCAAGCTGTGTGTGGGTGGCATGCAGATTTGTCTTCCTGGATCACCATCCAACATGCAGGCAGGCGGGAATACCTTGTTCATAGGAGGATGTGTCTGAGGGACTGCAAAAGATCAACAGTGCGACCACAGGACCTCCAATGACTAGGTAAACCATCTGTAACTCTGCGGCACTGCGACCAAAGTGTTCGTTTACCTGGGCAGCCTACCCTATACAGACTTGGCTATGTGTGTTTGTGCTGCAGGACTGTAGTCAGCGGTGTAATAGACGCAGAGGTGCTTGCGCTGCACCAGCAAGTAAGGGCGTGCACACAGGCAGTAGCGCCAGCTAGGGGACTGAGTGAGACCAGGGCATAGGTTTAGTGTGCACATGGACGGTTCATGGACAGGTGCAAGAAGCTGCTGTCAAGGTCTCCGCACTGCGGACATCAGTCCCCCAGCTGATGTCCAGGGCACTGTGTCAACAGCTGGAAACCATGCGTCCTCCCGTCCCACCCCCCACACTTGAAGGGGTGTGCCAGCCATCAGTCACCCCTGGTAAGTCATAAGTCAAACATCTCCTGCTCTCACACTGCAGTGACATGTGACAGGGGGGTGTGATTAAGGTGAGGGCTTGTGTGCTACTGCCATCTTGTTGTGTGGCAGACGGCATGCGAGGTACAAAGGTGGTGATGACAATGCCAGTGTGCCTCCCAACACCTTTCAACTCCCGATGGTCCCTTGCACGCGGTTCAGCTCCCCACCGTCAACCAGCTTTGCTGACCAGGTCGTTTTTGAATGTTATTGCAGGCACAGCTGATGCCAGTGCCATGGAGCTGGAGCACATGCGGGGGCTGCTGGCTGCAGCCATGGACAAAATGCCTGGTCTCAGGTGCGTGAGCTCGCCAGGGGGTGATGCACCACACCGCTCACCTCACCTGGTATGTTCCATAACTACCCCATCAAACGAGAATGGTAGGTCGCCGAGCCGCCCTCTGGTGTGTTTGCTGTGAGTCACACTTGTGTCACACTAGCGAACTGCCAGTTGCCTGCCCGCCTGGTGAGGCACGGCCTGCCCTCCTCTACGCGAGCATTAGCCATGGCATGTGGAGTCCATGAGGCTGTGTGTGTTGCAGCACTGCTGCCAGGCGGCTGCTATGTGGTGAGGACACTGACTGGTGGTGCTGCAGGGCACGGCTTGAGCAGGCAGAGCAGCGCCTGGGTCGTGTGGTCCATGTGGTAGAGGGGGACCAGGCTCGGCCCTCTCCCCGCACAGTGGAGAAGCTGCTGCGGGGACATAGGGCGAGCAGGGTACAGACAAGCTGCCTTGGATAGCCCACCCTAGGCTGAAGGCTTGATAGATTTGTTGGTGTGTCGCTAGCGTGTTAACACGACCAGGGTTTGGTACGACCGCTCCTGGCGGCTGCCACCCTGATGGAGGCTCCACTGCCAAGTCCGCTGTCTATGCTTGTTACTTTACTGGTACCGTTAGTCCTCAGAAACATCAGCTGGGTACCGAGCAAACTCTAGTTGCAGACTGCCATGCGGCCTTATGCCAAGCGCTCAACCTAGCAAGGCTGAGTCCCTACTCTGGGCAACCATGCACTGCTGGTTGGGACTATGCGTCATGGCCTGCTGGTAGAGGCTGCGGCGCTGCTGCTGCACAGAGAAATGTTGCCAATGTGTGTTGCCAATGTAACTGTTGCCAATGTAACTGTTGCCAATGAAGTCTCGAGAGTGAGAGTCCTGCGAGTTGATACAGCCAGTGGAGACACTGCAGAGCGCGATGAAGGGCAAGAAGCGCAAGGGCGCGAAAGAGCCCAAACAGCCCAATCCCAAGCAGCCTAAACCAAAGCCCAAGGGCAAGCCTGACGACCTCGGCTGGGTAGGCCCCGTATCGCCACAAGGGAGGGCGCTTAAGGAGAGACTGAAGGAGGCGGCCAACTCGAGGATTCAGGTCGTCAAGTGCTATCTGAAGGGCTTCATCAGGTGGGTAGCTTCATCCGCATCCGGCTCCTCCTCCGCCGCATCTGGGTCCTCCTCCGCACCGCATCTGAACTGGGTCCCGGGACACCTGTACTGGATCCGCAGCCGAACGATAGCGTAGCGAATGATAGCGTGCGTGTGTGTGTTGCTTTGCAGGGGCCGTAATCAAGTCAAAAACAAGATTGTGGCGCACATCCGGCTGAGGATGGGCATCCACCACAAGCAGCGCAAACTCACGTCCCTAGCGGTCCTGGTGCTGCTGGCCAAATGCCTGGTGGGGCCTCCTACCCCTGGCTTCCATCCTGCCCCCCCCCTCCCTCGGTGCAGCCTCCTCCAGCCCAGGGTGCAGCCCCCCTGGACCCTCTCCCTGGCAGCCTTGCAGCAGGCCCAGCAGCAGGCCCAGCCCAACCTGCCTGGCAGCCCAAGCTGCAGGAGCGCAGCAGCAGCAGGCTGGCCAGCAGGCGCCCCCTCCCCCCTGCGCCAGTCCCTCCCCAACCCCTCAACATCCTGGACCCACTAGCAGCACACAACGTTAAGGTATGGACTGAGGAGTTCGCCAAACCCAGCGAGCTGTCAGGCTGGAAGCAGATTATGCGCGGCCCTGCACACCGGCAGAACCTGCGCCCCATCCCCAAGGCCTTCTTTGCTGACCCAGACAACGCAGCCATCACAGCAAAGCTGGTGGAGCTTGACAAGACAGAACTGTTGGGTGACTCCAACACCATCGGCCACCTTGCCAAGCAAATGGCTGTCAGCATGCAGGAGATGTTCGCCAACCCCGGTAAGAGGGGCGGCCATTGCAACTCACAACTGTGTCCTATATGCCAAGTATGTCCTAGTATAGCCAAGTATGTCCAAGTATGCTCAGAGTGTTGCTTGTTATTCCTCATGTATGGGCTCATGATGTATGTTGCACGATACATGATGCATGTTGTGTTCACGCGTTGCTATGCAGAGCGTTATGTCAAGCTATGGGCCAAGGCTGCCCGCACCAAGTACGGCATCACCCTCGAGGTGGCCAAGCTGTTTGTACGTGTGGTGTGCCAGTACGGCCTCAACTACAGCAGCTCCGAGCTGCGTGGCACCCCGCTGGAGAGCCCCGAGTGGCAAGAGTGCATGGCCTACCACCGGCATGTGCTGACCGGTGTGCTGGAGGATGTGGAGGAGGCAGCAGCCCCAGCAGACTCAGAGGAGCCAGAGGACGCTGATGCGCCGCCAGCAATCACCAAGCTGCCGCTGCACCGGCGGATCTTGTACGCCATCTACGTCAACCGGTGCCTTGAGGAGTGGCAGGACCCCAACCCCCCAGCACCCCCACCCAAAGGCGAAGGCAAGGGCAAGGGCAGGGCCAAGGGCAAGGGCAAGGGCAAGGGCAAGGGCCGGGGCAAGGGCAAGGGCAGGGGCAAGGGTCCTCGGGTGCCATACTGCCCCCCACCCTTCATCCTCACCCCCATGGCAGGGTCAGGTACTCACTTCATCGAGATAGGTACCAGGGTCTTGCATGGGGTGTGCAGCCAGCTAGGCCTGACCACAGCCACAGTTGAAGCCTTTGAGGCTGAGCATGCTGCCTATAGTCACTGGGACAGAGTGTTCAAAGTAGGCAAGCTCGCCAACCGGGGGTTTGTGTTTGATAGGCGAATCCTGACTGATGGGGTCAGTGTGTGTGTCCAATACACACGCCCACTGGACTACACCCCCCCAGGCCCCTCCGGCAGCAGCCCAGCAGCCGGCCCAGCAGCAAACCCCCCTGGCAGCAGCCCAGCAGCAGAACCCCCAGGCCCCTCTGGCAGCAGCCCAGCAGCCGGCCCAGCAGCAAACCCCTCTGGCAGCAGCCCAACAGCAGCAGACCCCCCAGGCCCCTCTGGCAGCAGCCCAGCAGCCGGCCCAGCAGCAGACCCCCCTGGCAGCAGCCCAACAGCAGCAGACACCCCCCAGGCCCCTCTGGCAGCAGCCCAGCAGCCGGCCCAGCAGCAGACCCCCCTGGCAGCAGCCCAGCAGCAGAACCCCCTGGCCCCTCTGGCAGCAGCCCAGCAGCTGAAGACCCTTCTGACAGCAGCCAAGCAGTTGAAGACCCTTCTGACAGTAGCAGCAGCAACAAGCGCACTCCCTCTGACATAGGCAGCGGCCTGGCTGACGAGCGGGCGTTCCTGTTTGACCCAGCCACTCAAATGGGCATGGGGCTGGACCCTGGGGTCATCCAGACAGTCAGCGCAGCTTCAGGGATGTGGGATGCAGATGGCCTATTGCAAGGCTTCTACAGGAGCAAGCTGACCAGGAGCCAGGTGCAGCATGACAGCGGCCTGATCCAGGCTCGCCACAACACTCAGCGGTGGAATGAGAACATCAAGCTTGAGCTGCAGCACCTGGCAGCAGCCACCCCAGCAGGCACCTCCCTGGTGGCCATCCAGAGGCATGTGGCCGTCACCCTGGCCACCTGGGATGCACTGTGGGGGGAGTACCTGCATCCCAAGTGGGCAGAGCAAAGGATGAGGCTGCATGGTGCGCAGGAGACGGTCCTGGAGCGCTACTTCATGAAGGTGAGAGTGCCAAGGGTAGGGGGGGAGGGGTGGGGCCAGGGGCATGGCATGACCGCCCCCACATGTGACCTGCTAGGTGCCATGTCCCCAGTCCATTCCTGGATGTCATGCGCTTTGTGTGTGCCTTGTGTGCCATGCAGCTGGAGGAGGAGGCAGCCAGCATGTCCCAGCAGGAGTGGGGGACCCGCAAGCAGCTGGTGGTGTTGTTTGGCAACGCAAGCATTGGCACGCGGGGTGGGTGGGGGGCCAAGGCCGTGCTGCAGGCCTGCCGCAAGGTGGTGGAGAGGGCCAACAGCGGCAAGCCAACCGACAGGGTGCCAGGCAAGGTGGTGACTGTGGATGAGTTCCGCACCAGCAGGGTCAGCGCAATCCTGAACAGCCCCCAGCCCTGTGAGGAGGAGCTGGACAGCAGCAAGCCCACCAGGCTTGAAGGCTGGAAGCCCAAGCCTGGTCAGGTGCAGGACCGCTTGTTGCGGTCAGCCTGGAGCAAGCGGTTTGAGGCGCCAGTGCGGGGGCTCATGTGGTGCCCTTACCTGGCCCAGGCCACCCCTGGGAAGCTGGGCAAATGGGTGGACAGCGACTGCAACGCAGCCCTCAACCTCCAGCGGGCAGGGGAGGCCAAGTGGCGCCCACTGGAGCTGTGCAGGTGGCAACACCGAGGAAGACTGCCTGCCCAGGGCAAGGAGTACCCAGCACTGGGCTTCAAGATGCTGCGAGAGCGAGCCCCCAAGGCTCAAGCCCAGCAGCCAGTAGCACAGTAGCACGTGTGCACCGCATGTGTATGTGTGCCTACATCAGAGCATGTGTTTCATGCCATCATAGATTGCCTGGCCTTCGCAAGCGGGTTGGGGTAGTGAATCAGGTAGTGGTACCGGATGCTTGCTGCATGCAAACAAACCGGATTACAGATAACACAGCCCCTGCCCTGTAGTAATTGTAGGGGAACAACTGTGCTGCGGGGACAACCAGCTGTGGAGAGCAGCTCAAGTCTGGCTGGTATTGACACACCACTGACACCACACCACACTTAGGCTGTCGTAGGTTGGGAACACGGATTAGGAATATGAGTGGAGGTCGATGCATGGCACTTGCATATGCAGTACAATGGCACGCACACAAGATGTGTGCGGACACAAAGAACAAGGGGGTTGGTCTTGGGCTGTGTGCGGACATGAGTGGGAGGTGGTGCTGGGAGGGGAGGGAGGGCAGTGGAGGGCATACGCTGCCTCAAAAGCTTTCTTCCCTCCAGCTGTGTCTTGCATCATTATGTGTATCTCATCATTGCTCCTAAGCACTTTGACACCATTGCCATAGCTAGCGTCAGGCTTGAGTGCTTTCGGCACAGGCAGGCAGGGGGTGGGTGGGCAGGGTGCCAGTATGACCACCATGTTGGAAGCTCAGGGCTGGGGTAAGCTAGTCGACTCCCTGGGCTAGCGGCCGGGGGTAATGGTCGGGGATGGCCGGGTGGGCTGCAGTCTGGTCAGTGGGTTGGAGTTCATGAGCCTGGACCATGTCTTGGATGAACGGAGCGGCAGTGGTCACAATTGCTGCTGCGCAGGGCCAATAGACATGAACAAGGACATGCGTGGCCGTCACTGTGCACCCTAGGCTGATGGCTTGATCATTTGTCGGTTGGTCGCTAGCGTGTAAACACAAGCAGGGTTTGGTACGACCGCTCCTGGCGCCTGCCACCCTGATGGAGGCTCAACTGCCAAGTACGCCAGATAAGCGCCAGGTTTGAGGCGCCAGTGCGGGGGCTCATGTGGTGCCCTTACCTGGCCCAGGCCACCCCTGGGAAGCTGGGCAAATGGGTGGACAGGGACTGCAACGCAGCCCTCAACCTCCAGCGGGCAGGGGAGGCCAAGTGGCGCCCACTGGAGCTGTGCAGGTGGCAACACCGAGGAAGACTGCCTGCCCAGGGCAAGGAGTACCCAGCACTGGGCTTCAAGAAGCTGCGAGAGCGAGCCACCAAGGCGCAAGCCCAGCAGCCAGTAGCACAGTAGCATGTCCACTAGGCAATGCTAAAGCTGTTGCTTACATCAGAGCATGTGTTTCATGCCATCATAGATTGCCCGGCCTTCGCAAGCGGGTTGGGGTAGTGAATCAGGTAGTGGTACCGGATGCTTGCTGCATGCAAACATTTCGGACAACTGATAACACAGCCCCTGCCCTGTAGTAACTGTAGGGGAACAACTGTGCTAAACTAGGCTCCTTGCGGTGGGGTACTTCTTTTCGTGCGACTCGCGATGACGCTGTTGGGGAGTTCCGACACCCCTGATGGACTTTCCGGTCTATGCCCGTTACTTTCCTAGTACCACTATTCAAGACCTCAGAAACATCAGCTGGGTACCGAGCAATCTCTAGTTGCAGACTGCCCTGCGGCCTTGTGCCAAGCGTTCGACCTAGCAAGGCTGAGTCCCTACTCTGGGCAACCATGCACTGCTGGGTGGGACTATGGCTCAGAGAGAGGCTGCCAGGCGATCCGCTATGGTAGAGAGGCTATCCGTCACCTTGGCGGCGTCTTGGACCTGCGCAACATCATGCACAGCGAGCTGCTGCTGGTGCATCAGGACATGCACCACACAATATTGTGACTGAGTGAATTGCTGCAAGGCTAGTGTCAATGGATGGCGGTAGTTCTACTGTGGTGGCTATGGGTTGGGGCAGCCTGAGTCTGATGAGCTGTTGGCTAGCTCATTGCGGTGCAGGTGTATGGCTTTCACGGACAATGAATGCCACCCTGTCCAGCTGTCAGGATCTCCACCTCCCCATATCAGTGGCCTGCCTGCTACCACAGCCACGAGTGCTACACTGCAGCACACTCCACCCTTCACTGCGCCCAGTCATGCCAGTATGTGAGTGTGGACAAAGGAGCATGGTCAGCACACTGTAGTGTATGCTGCATGGTGGTCAATACATCCTGTGTTCAGCCCATGCATGTAGCCCCCCCAGCAGCTGTCAAACAAACCTGGCTCAGGGTCTCCCCGCTCCCTGTGGACAGCACCCCAGCCGTGGCCACCCCTACAACGACCAGTGCTGCCACCACCAGAACAGCGCCTGCGAGGCAAGTGGTCAGGGATGAGAGCATGCAAGACAACGGGTGCAGCTTGTCCCATACTGTGATGAGTCATAGAGCCTAGAGCCCTTGCAGTACATGAAATTTTGGAGGATTAGCTTCAGAGTGACATGTCACACGCGCACACACACTCACACACACAAGAGAGAAACATTACACAGCATGTCACACTTCACTTGCCCATTGCCATTGCATACAGAACATGATGGGGTGGATGTTAGCTTAACAAGACATGCGTGCTCGCTCCATATGTCAATTGATTGCTCCCACCTATGAGATGATTGGGGTGACAATGGCCTGAGCAACCACTTTCCTACCTTGAGCGCCACCCAGCCCCTGTTGCGCCGCTTTGGCAGACGTTGGCGAGGTGTAGAATGCCTTGGATGCTGTCTGCACTCAAGCCCATGCCCATGACCCTCAGCCCATGCCCCTCAGCCCACGCAACTCGACACCATCTGTGCAGCGAGGTGCAGGGGGTGTGTGGGCAGAGCACAGGTGCACTGGAGCTGAGTGTGCACAACCTGACTACGTAGAGCTAGGCCAGCTGCTTCAGAATCCAATATCTCAATACCCCAATGTAATATCCCAACAACTATATCATCCCAACTATGTACAGTATAGTTTCAGAGATCAAGCTGTTAATGTAAATAAGGAAAAAATGACCGGCTTTGTCGAACCCCCCTTCACTTTTTTAGGAATAAATGCGGTGAGGCAGCGGCCACAATAAAACCCGTGCAAGCCGTGCACTTTTGAGTAAGACCCGCGGAAGCCGTGCTTCTTCCGGCATCCTGTAGCCACGCATACTGCCTGCTCATCGTTATAGCGACCACTTCAGAACGCGAGGTCGAAGAGATTTCAGAGCTGGATTTCACGGCAGAATAGAAGTATTGCTTTCCCCATAATGCTAAGGGATCCCAACATCTCAAAATCCCAATACCGCAATATCATATCATCCAGATGTCCCAATATTCCAAAAGCCATGGCAGTGTGCACAAATAGTACTTGCTGGCTGACAGGAGAGGGCTGCTGTGGTGACTTGCGGTTGGCATGGGGTTGTGTGGGATAGGGTGAGCAGGGTACGGACAAGCTGCCACCCCAGCACCAGGTGCTGCATGCATTCCATGTGTGTCAGAAACCTAGCAGGGGGGCAGGTGTCCCCTGCTCCTCCTCTCACTCCATATAATACGACAACATATGACATTGCGGGTGCGAGACAGGCCACCCAAGGCCCAGCAGCAGCAGCCTGCTGCGGCACAGTAGTGTGTGCCCCCCCCATTAAAGCTGTCGTCAGCTTGCAGTTTGTGCATGTTTGTCATGCCAACTTTACATCATAGCCCTCTGGGTCAGGCAATAGTGTAGGTGGTAGGCGACCATGCCCATGTGTATGCCATGTGTATGCCATGTGCATGGGAACTCCACACAGACAAAAACACCATCTTGTGGTGGTCCACGCTCAGTGTACCATGGCAATGAAGGCTCTAGGTTGAGGGCCAAGGTGCTGACCGCTCCAACTGCCTTGTTTATCTAAGTTTTGTCAGGCACAGGGACAGGGGTTTGATATTGTAGCTTTAGGGGCACGGTTGTGGACAAAGTGAAACCTGGGGCTGCTTAAACTGCCACTGAAAGCCAGCCACCTGGCCTGCCCTTCTCCATGGTCTGCATGGCTGGGGTGTGGGCCAGCTGCTTTGCCACAAGCTTTTGCATGAGGTGACCATGAGCCTAAGCCATTCCACCCTACCCACCGCACCAATAACATGACCCACAGAGTACAGAGTCGTAAAGTTTAGCACTGCAGGGTCTCTTTGACTGCAGAAATGTAACCCCTGAAGCTGCGGCTGACCCTTGAGGGCGTGGCCAGCCAATTCTAGCATGACACACATACAAGCTGATCAGGCATGCAGGCAGCCTCGATACAGGCCATGCTGGGTTGGGAAGGTATCTTCCAGCATCGCTTGCATGGTACTTTCCCTTTCAATACATCTAGAAATGGCCAGGGTTGTCACATGGCTTGACTCTGTCTTTCTGGCAGATGGAGCTGCATTCTGGAGACACAGTGCCCAACCACAACACCAGGCTCCCACCTAGTGCTTGTCAGAGTGCAGACTCGAGACTCCATGCGATTTGTTGTGCGACAGCGTGAGACCTTGGACGAACACATCAACGGGTTGTGCGGGGGTGTACTGCTTACCGGGAAAATATTTCCTCGTCCACTGTTGTCCTCAGTGACGAAGCCTGTGTCTTTGAGCTTTTTGGCATGCGTTTTCACGCTCCGCCGAGTCACGGGCACCATCGCACCAGATCTGGAGCTCAAGACCTGTAGCTGATGATGCGCAGTAAGCGTCATTGCACATAGTCGCCATTGCGCCAGGTCAGTGATTTTGCAAATCCACGGGACGGCAGACTGTATTCGCATAGCTCACCCGACATGCGGCGGGCTGCCAACTGATTAGCAAAGACTCCATGGCGGGTCGCGATCGCACCGCACGGACTAGGGGCAATCGGATCGTGAACGTCACTCGTTACTCTGCGCACTTCAAGTTTTCACCCCTCGGCCCGGTTCGCACTCGATTCGTTTTTCGATATTCGATATCGTTGGCGGTTATCTGGTTCACTGCCGCGCTTTAGTTGGCTGGCTTCACTGATGGGCATCGGCGAGGCCTGCTGCGGTTAAATCTGCGGGGCCTGCAACATCTGTAGCAACTGAGCCTGCTGTAGTTGCGTCCGAGCCTGCGGGGCTTGCAACATCTGCAGCTACTGGGCCTGCTGTAGTTGCGTCCGAGCCTAAGGGGCCTGCTGTAGCTACGACCAGATATGAGGGGCCTGTTGTGTTTGTAGTGCTAGCATCGGCGAAGCCATTGGCGAAACTGTGCTTGAGCTTGCGCCTGTGCTTGAGCCTGTGCTCGAGCCCGTAATAAGAGTTGTAGCTGGGCGTGCATCTGACCCAGAAGCATCGGGTTGACCTGCTGCATTTGTCGCCGCTGCTCGGCTTGAAAGATTCCATCACCTGAAACCTGATTCAACTGACCCGTCATTCTTCATCATTCTAGCCCCGATTCAAACGCGGCGAAAAGGAGGCTAGAATGATGAAGCGTGACGGGCGGGTACTGTCGTTAAAGTGCACGAACCGACGAAACCGACCGCCCCTCGCTGTCTCCTTTTGGGCTGCTGAGCAGCTACCCTGACTGCTGTGAATGCGGGGTCTGATCGTGCTGGGTCACAACGAACAGCTACGCAGCCAGTGGCTCGGAACGGGAAAAGGTGCGTTTGTTGGCCGCTAATAAAAATACAAATAAAAATATCAAAATACAAAACTTGCGAGTGCGAATCGGGCCCTCGTCGCGATTTAAAATGTCGTCGTCGGGGTCCTCCGGCACTGGCCTAGGCACTGTTCGTCTTTATCACCATAAATAAACAACGTGAAGCCATCACACATCCTAGAAGCCATCACAAATGCCCAACAACCAATAGTCGCTGCAAGCACCAATAGTCGTTGCCCTGACTCTGCGCACTTCAGTGGGTGATACCTACAGCGCAACTTGAAGGGATACTTGAAGCCTTCAATTAAGGTATACTGCTGTGTTGCACACCAGTGTCCCAGGCGTAGTTTGCGCACAGCTCCAGGCCCTCCGCAAAGGCCCTGTCCATGATTCTCTACCGCTGCCAAGCAGTTGGGGTCGACAGAGGAGAGTGGCAAGGTGGTACTGGTGTGGCAAGGGCTATGCAGCTGGGCAAGGTGGGCAAGCTGGGCAAGGTGGTACCGGTAGAGGTGGGCAGCTGGGCTATGCAGCTGGGCCCTTTTGGAGTGCCCTTTGGGAGTGCCCTTTTGGAGTGAGTGACATTGCCTCCTGGCTATAAGTAGGTATCAGCAGGTGTTAGTGGATATGAGCCTAGTGGCGCAATGCCTCCGAGGAAGCGGCCCAGTGCCGCGGAGCAAGAGCCGCTTCCGATTGAAAGCCCGCGAAAACAAGGTTCGTCGTAGTCGTGGTGTGGTCCGCAGCAAAGGTGCAGTCTGATGAGCTCCGCGGTGCTCACATCGCTGCTGTTCATGCCAGCGCAGGTCCTACTTACATTTAGTGCATGTTTTGTCATGCCAACTCTACGCATGCCCTGTAGGGCGCGACCGATCATATGACTTGCTGAGGAATTGGTCATATGACTGAATATGATGGCTTAAAGATGTGATATGACCGGGTCTGTAGTCAAGAGACAATGTAGCGGAGTGCCACACTAACTCACCTGGGAACCCCGAGTGTAAAGAGGGTTTGACGTCCTCCAAACCAGTATCATTCTCAGTCAAAGTTAGTAACACTCTTCTACTCTCCGCCAAAATAGATCACGGTTGAGACCGTAGTTGAAACCAGGTTGACACCACGGCAATGAGGTTACGGAGTTTTGCGAGTTTTGGCTTAAATATATTTCATCATATTCCATCATGCTTGATCATATGGGGTCATATCTTAAAGATTATTTCGGGCGCGCCTTAATGCCCTGTCACAGGGGTCAGGCGACCGAGACCATGTGTATGCCATGTGTAGGCCATGGCATACACATGCGATGGGAACTCCACACAGGCAAAAACACCGTTTTGTAGTGGTTCACAATTAGTGTGTTCGACTGCAATGAATGCTCAAGGTTGAGAGCCAAGGTGCTGCCCCATAGTGCTACCATACAACCCACATAGCCTCCAGCAGCATCATAGCCTGGGACCAGCACCCCATCGCCTGAGTTGCCTGGGTTGTGCCAGGGCCACTTAGGCATTTGTCTGCGTGGTGATGCAGCCATCAGATCTCCAGGCTGACAGATTGTCACGTGCAATGTGAGGTGGGGCCGCCCAATTCAGATGGGAAGACTAGTTGCCCCGGTTGCGCCAAGATACGGTGGGGCCGCCCAATTCAACAGGGAGGTATAAATACCCTGCGCATGCACATCAGCAGAATGGGAACCATTCTGGCAGCACCTCCCTAATCAACCCAGCGGGCAACAATCACCAACGCAAAGGCTCAATCATATTACCCCTCACTAGGGGAGTGGTTTGTCTGTATGGAGTAAACCTCCCACACACATGGCATGGGCCCCTTCCACCTAAGTTGTTGCCTGACCTCTGTGCCCGGGCCTTTGCCTAGAACTAGCATGACAAGCATGCACTAAATGCAAGCTGATGACAGCTCACGGGGGGGGCCACACTACTGTGCCACAACAGGCTCCTGCTGCTGCATTTAGCCCTGGGTGGCTTGTCTCGCACCTGCTTGTACTGGCAGCTCCCCCTGCATTAGATGCACGGTTTTCAGCCACTTACAACCCAGGTCATGGTACTCCTTGGGCTGGCAGCTCAGGCAGATAGGGCGCGACCGATCATATGACATGCTGAGGAATTGGTCATATGACTGAGTATGATGGCTTAAAGATGTGATATGACCGGGTCTGTAGTCAAGAGGATAATGTGGCAGATCGCCACACCACCCCACCTGGGAACCCAAAGTGTACAGAGGGTTTGACGTCCTCCAAACCAGTATCATTCTCAGCTGTAGTTAGTAACACTCTTCTACTCTCCGCCAAAATAGATCACGGTTGAGACCGTAGTTGAAACCAGGTTGACACCACGGCAATGAGGTTACGGAGTTTTGCGAGTTTTGGCTTAAATATATTTCATCATATTCCATCATGCTTGATCATATGGGGTCATATCTTAAAGATTATTTCGGGCGCGCCTTAATGCCCTGTCACAGGGGTCAGGCGACCGTGACCATGTGTATGCCATGTGTAGGCCATGGCATACACATGCGATGGGAACTCCACACAGGCAAAAACACCGTTTTGTAGTGGTTCACAATTAGTGTGTTCGACTGCAATGAATGCTCAAGGTTGAGAGCCAAGGTGCTGCCCCATAGTGCTACCATACAACCCACATAGCCTCCAGCAGCATCATAGCCTGGGACCAGCACCCCATCGCCTGAGTTGCCTGGGTTGTGCCAGGGCCACTTAGGCATTTGTCTGCGTGGTGATGCAGCCATCAGATCTCCAGGCTGACAGATTGTCACGTGCAATGTAAGGTGGGGCCGCCCAATTCAGATGGGAAGACTAGTTGCCCCGGTTGCGCCAAGATACGGTGGGGCCGCCCAATTCAACAGGGAGGTATAAATACCCTGCGCATGCACATCAGCAGAATGGGAACCATTCTGGCAGCACCTCCCTAATCAACCCAGCGGGCAACAATCACCAACGCAAAGGCTCAATCATATTACCCCTCACTAGGGAAGTGGTTTGTCTGTATGGAGTAAACCTCCCACACACATGGCATGGGCCCCTTCCACCTAAGTTGTTGCCTGACCTCTGTGCCTAGTGACTAGTAGACAGAGGTACACAGAGGTCTACTAGGCACTAGTGCCTAGTGCCTAGTGCCTAGTAGACCTCTGTGTCTAGTTCTAGGCCTTTGCCTAGCACTAGCATGACAAGCATGCACTAAATGCAAGCTGATGACAGCTCACGGGGGGGGGGGGCACACTACTGTGCCCCAGCAGGCTGCAGCTGCTTAGATGCACGATTTTTAGCCACTTACAGCCCAGGTCAGGGTACTCCTTGGGCTGGCAGCTCAGGCAGATCAGCTTCATTGAGCGACACTTGTTCTCCCCAGTGCGCTGCATGTTGAGCGCTGCGTTGCAGTCCCTGTCTACCCACCAGCCTGGCTGCAGCGCTGGTTTGGCCTTGGCAGCCTTGCATTTAGCCTGGCCCTTGCCCTTGGTGGGCTGGGTGCATGTGGGGGCTGCCTGCTCAGCCTTAGTGCGCTTGGCTGGCGGGGCAGTGCTGGGCTCTGGCTCTGGGGTTTCTGGCTGTGGTGTTGCCTGGCTAGATGGGGACTGAGGGAGCTGGCGTGGGGGCTCTTGGGGACACCACATCATGCCCGGCACAGGCTGGACTTAGTTCATGGTTTGGAAGGGTTTACAGTGTTCGCGATTTATGGGGTAAGAGTTAGGGCAATGAAGTGGTAGCGCCCGTGAAGGCCCGCTCACCACCGAGCTGCATGTCGGCACGGGCTGACCCGAAGAGCTTTGCATGTGCAAACTCAGCCTCAGGTTGTAACTCCTGTAACTCCTTCACGGATACGGCGAAGGGTAGCTCAAAAAGTTAACTTTTCAGGAGTTGGCTAGGGTCACACGGTTTATTGTCTTGCCCTTAGGCAGCCCGGCACAAAGCCAGGCAGGGCAGCAGCGTGTCATCATGGGTGTCTAGCCACCTGCTAGGGCCGTGGTACAACAAGCCAACTACAAGGGCGGCAAGCGCTTGGCCAGGAACTCCTTGATGACCTTGAACTCCGCAGGGCACGCCTGCACATCACGCAGCATGCAGCACATCATAGCTTCCAACGACTTCTGTAGTCCTTGACAGACAGGGCGGGGAGGAGGCCACGCTGTGTGCGGTACTGACCGTGCTGCTGATGCCATTGTTGTGCCTTGCCCACATGTCCCCAACCTACTAGCTTAGTGTGGTTGCTGGGCAGCGTTGTAACTAGGGCTGTACAACAGGCCACGCATGCGGTCAATTGGCCTGGGCCGTGCATGACGAGGGGCGCAGGCCCAACCACACATGGCAGCAAGCACCCTGCATAAGCTGCTAGGACTGTGCTCGTGGCCTGTGAAGACTCAATGAGACGCAGTGGCAGAGGATCAGATCCACATGTGCGATACATACAGTGCTGGCAGACTAGTCCAGCTGCTGTCATCCTTCCACTGCACCTGGCCTCACCACACACCCTGGTCACACATGTATGACGCAAGCTGTCGCATCGTGCAAGTCACTCCCACCATCGTGCACCACTCACTGAATGCCCCATCCCGCTGAAAGTCGCGAAGTCAGTGTCTGCTCCCAGTTTGGTCAGCACGCTGTGGGACTCCCGGCCAAATTGATAGGCAACCTGAGCAAACAAGCACATGGACAGAGTGAGGTGTGACTTATGCTGACAGGCAACCTACTGCTGCTGCTGTCGCCACTGCCACCTCTGCCGCCGCCGCTACTGCTGCTGCTACTGCTGCATATGAATGTTAGGCCCACCGTTTGTGGGTGTCCAGCTCTACCAGCCAAGGGCAAGGAGTACCCAGGGCTGGAGTACAAGCGGGTGAGAGACAAGCCACCCAAGGCCCAGCAGCAGCAGCAGCAGCAGGAGCCTGCTTGAGCATAGTAGTGTGTGCCTCCCCCATTTGCGCTGTCATCAGCTTGCAATTAGTGCATGTTTGTCATGCCAACTCTACATCATAGCCCGCTGGGTCAGGCAATAGTGTAGGTGGTAGTCGACCATGCCCATGTGTATGCCATGTGCATGGGAACTCCACACAGACAAAAACACCACACTTAGTGTTCCACGGCACAACTTAGTGTTCCATGGCAATGAAGGCTCTAGGTTCAGGGCCAAGGTGCTGCATATGAATGTTACTCCCGCAGCAGCACAGTCAACTGTTTCATTGGTCTGGTGACCTGGGTTCACGTTGCAGGGGACCAGCAGGGCACTTGAGCTGATCCATTCACCAGCGCAGTTGGCAGGTTGTGCCCGATCCCTGATGCCCGCCGTGGCACACATGCTGACATGTCAGCCACCCACACCAGCATGCCACCCAGCATGCACCAAGCCCAGCATCCATGCAGCCCCTCACACTTCCGCCTGCTTGCCTTACCCTGCTGCTGGCCACCTTATCATCGCCCTGGCCCCTGACACAGGCAGGCGGTTAGGTCAGGTCAACTGCACTAAAAGGACTGTCTTTGCTTCATGGTCGCATTGACCCTCCCAGGTGGCCTGCCTGAGCGTAGCCACGTCCCTTGATGACCTGCGTGGCCACCTGCATCGTTGTCGTTGTTACCTGACTAACTTGACCAGTGCTGTTACAACTGACCCACCCACCCACCCACCCCATCTACCCACCCTCCTCCCTACCCACCCTCTCACCCACCCACCACTTGATCACTGTCGCCGTGGCACATCAAGATGGGGGTGTCCTTGTTGGTGTCAGACAGAATCCCAGGGACCTTGGACATGGGCAGGTAGGTGGACAGGCCTGGGGCAGCAGCACCGCACAGAGCAGCCTGCTGGCAAGACTGATGGTGGCTAGGACAACTGAGCTGCATGTCCTGCAGCAGTGCTGGCGCTTTGGTGCAGAAGGCGAGCTGGTGCCATGTGCTGCTGCTGCTCCTGTCTCTGCAGTGCAATGTGTGGTGAAGGGGCAGCGCTGTGCAGGAACACAGAGCAATGGATGTTAGCAAGAGCCACCCCTCTCTAGAACCCTGCCTCTGACCCCCCTGCCCTACTGACCTGCTGCCCTTTGACCACCTGCCATGCGGCCATGCTGACCTTTGACCCCCCTGCCCTGCTGACATAGTTGGTGCAGTGCAGTCCAGAACGGCGTAAAGGGAGCCAGGGTACACAGGGCACACTGCCACTGCCTGCCAGTGCTTGCCTACTGACCCGGCACAGGAACAGCCACACTCCCACTGCCTGCCTGAGCGCCACAGGACCCTGTGTTGAACCCTAACCACCTAACCACCCACCTACAATGCCGGCCAGCTTGAGGTTTGAGCGCAGCATCAGCAGTGCAATCGCCCCGCCTTGAGAGAAGCCACACACCACGATGCGTTGGCTGGGAATGCCGGCTGCTACTTCCGCGTTAATCAGCTGCTCCACATACCTGCAGGCCAGGCTCAGGCTCTGGCTGGAGCAACCCACACAGCTGCACAGCCGCAGCCAGTGTGGGCGAGCACCGTGAGGCGCTGGTGTCGAGGGTTGTCTGCACAGCTGAGTAGCCGACCTGCAGGGCTGGTGCTGCTGGTGCTGCTGGTGCTGCCACTGGTACTGACCATTTTGTTGTGGCAAGGTAAAGACCTACAGCCAACGCTAGGCTGTGTCCCTGGCTACCAATCTTTGCCTGCCCTGCATTTATAAGAGTGCGCACCTGCATGGCACTGCATGGAACTATCCAAGGAATGATAGAAGTAAAGATGATTATCCCAGAGTCTGTTGGCATGCATCCAGGAGGCAGCTTCTGCCCAAGTGCCAGCCTGCTCCCTCTACCCCGCAATACCTCTTGCTTTCCAGGAGCCCTTCCGTGTCTTCTTTGCTCGTGATCTCATTAAGACTAGGGATGTCATACCAGCCCGGCTGCAGGAAAAGAGATGAAGATGGAGGCAGGTGGGTGCATAACCATTAGCCTCTGGATCTATTTAAGGCATGCATGTGCCTGACAACTAGCATGTATGTGTCCTTCATGGCTACATGGGTGCCATGCCCGAGGCAGCACATGTGCATGACATGCCACTCCAGGCCCACTTTTACCATGGACATCCCATAGTTTAGAGTGATGGGTCGCCTGGGGGCGGTGGGGAAGATGAAACGCACATCTTTCAGGGAAGCTGCAAACTGCATGGAAGGTACGCTGGCTGAGTGTCATCAAGTAAAGGGGACAGCCAAGTGCACCCAAGTGGCCCGCTCACCTCCGGCCCCATGTCGGACCAGCCTTCGCCCGTGTCCCCAAGACCATGCAAGAAGAACACGGTAGCGGTGGGCGCACCTGATGATGGGTTAATCACAATGGGGCGGGGGTAGTTGAGCGCGCTGGTCGCTGACATCAGATGGCGTGAGCGTGGCGAGTTGGGGCACCAGGATCGAATGCTTCTCACGGGCAGCCTCGCCGAGCTGCGAGCTAGCATGTGAGTGCAGCTTCGGCAAGGAGCAGAAGCAGGCAGTAGGTCCTCGTTACACGACCCAATGTAACGATATGTGTAACGAATGTGTGAGAACGCTATTCCTGGAACGTTTGCACGTAGGAGAGTCAGCAGACGTGGCTTCTAGCGTCACAAGCCATGCCGCACAGCAGTGTTCGTCCAATTCGACAACAAAGGTGCCCGTGGCGTCATTGGTGACATGGATGGTGAATGAAGAGGGATGATAGGACAAAGGAGATAGTGAGAACATGATGTTTATTTTTACATTAAAATTAAAGTGTGTAAGGGAATGGGACGTCTCACTTCATGCCTTTATTCTACACACTAGTTTTGCCATTGCAATGTTGCCGTCGTGGCACTGAGAACGCATTATCCGACATCTAGCACCGTTGCGCTCACAGCCATGCATCCCTCTGAAACAGTTGTCACACTGTGATGACACTTGTAGTATTCTGCCCATACTAGGTATCTTGGCATACGGTGCAGAGCAGAACTGGTGCAAGGAGGGCTACAAGATGGCACAGTGTCAGGCATACGACCCAACCATAGTTACATGTGGGAAAATTACTGCCGTGTGTGTCAGATGCAGCGCATGCCATGCTCCAAGGTCATCAACATGTGCGCAGGTGGGACTCAGGCTGTTTGTCTATCCCCCCTACGTGGCACTGCTGTACAAGTGTTCTGCAAATGGACAAGCAGCATGCGGATGTATGTTGGATGTGGGAGGCGCATGGAAGGCATACGGCAAGGTAGGAGCGACACTGCCTAGCGAGGGCACCCCAAGGGCTACTAAGCATAAGTGGAATGCACAACCCAGCAGCACAACAAGCATTGTCCCAAGTGCACCCACAGACACACCCTGCTACTGCCCCTCTGTTGGACCCTCTCACCCCAGGCAAGTAGCCAACCAGCCAGCCAGCCAGCCAGCCAGCCAGCCAGCCAGCCAGCCAGCCAGCCAGCCAGCCAGCCAGCCAGCCATTGCCACAGATGGACTCAAGCCTCCAGCGGGGTGCCACCATGTCAACCAGATGTGTGGCATACCTTACCCCAAGTGAGTCACCACCAAAGAGTGCTGGGTTGTGCCTGACTATCTCAGTCCACACAAAAAGGACACCACCGCCCAGGCGCTAGATGCTCAGCTGAAAACACACGACACCATGCCCGCCAACAGGTCCCCCAGCTTTTGTCAGGATAACAGCAGGAGCCAGACCAGACATGTGCAAAGTATCCAATGACAACGACAAGCAATCAGCGACAAGCCAGGCAGCTGCCCAGCACACATGAATGGACCTACCCAGGTTTACAGTAGACGTATGAATCAGCAGGCTAGTGTGTCAGGAGGCCCAGCCTCAGGGGCCCTTACTATCAGGGGCGGGCATTTATTCCTCCCACCTGTGCGCTGGCGGCCCTGACCTGTTCCAGGCCACCCAGTCATCATTGATACCAAGGAAGATGGCTGACACTCGTGCCATTACCTGGGCCTGCTCAGCAGCTGCCATGCTGCTGCCTGCCAGCAAGCGGGCCTTGAATTTGTCAGGGTGCCACCTCAACACAGCCTGCATGAGCACCCCCGGCAACATCACCATGTCAACGGATCAACGGAAGGCAGGGCAAGGTGGAGGCAGAGCAAACGGTACCTTGCGATACACATGGCGCATGAGGGCAGCACGCCGCTTCAGGGTGACCTCTGGCCCAGTGGCGGGGTTTGCTGAAGAGCCTGCCCCTCCCGACAAATTGGTGAGCTCAGCATCCACCATGCTTGCCAGGATACCTGCATGCAGGGCTTGCTGCCTTGCTACCTTGCAAATAACATCACAGAGTAACGCACAGTACCGCTGTTTACACTCTTTTGGAGGGTGGCCCAGCCAGTGTTGCTACTGTACATGGAGGTGGAGGTGTCCTTTAATCCTTTGGAGGTGCCCTTTGATCCTTCGGAGGTGCCCTTCGGAGGTGCGAGAGTGATGTGGCGGAGTGACACACTGGTATGAGCAGGTATGAGCTGGTATGACCCTAGTGGCGGTCCAGCCGGGTCAGCTCAGCAGTGAATGGCCAGCAGCCCTGCAAGAGCCGGCTGAACAAGCGCAGGGCCACCAGGCCTGCAGACTGGAAGCCCCCAGCAGGGCAGGTGGAACAGTGCCTGCTGCGCCCAGCCTGGAGCCAGCAGCGTGACCAGCCAGTGCGGGGCATTGTGTGGAGCCCGATAGTGGCCCCCCGCAAGCCCCCACAGGCCCCATGCAGCAGCCAGGCAGCCACACAGCCAGCAGCCTCAGAGCCAGGGCCCAGCACTATCCCGCCAGCAGAGCGCCCCAAATGCACCAAGGCTGAGCAGGCAGCTGAGCCCACCCAGCCCACCAAGGGCAAAGGCCAGGCCAAGGGCGAGGCTGCCAAGGCAAGGCCAGCACCACAGCCAGGCAGGTGGGTAGGCAGGGACTGCAATGCAGCGTTGGACATGCAGCGCATTGGGGAGAGCAGGTGGCGCCCACTGGAGCTGTGCTGGTGGCAAGAGCAGGGGAAGCTGCCAGCCAAGGGCAAGGAGTACCCAGGGCTGGGGAACAAGCGGGTGTGAGACAAGCCACCCAAGGCCCAGCAGCAGCAGCAGCAGCAGCAGCAGCAGGGGCCTGCTGTGGCACAGTAGTGTGTGCCCCCCCATTTGCGCTGTGATCAGCTTACAATTAGTGCATGTTCGCCATGCCAACTCTACACCATAGCCCGCTGGGTCAGGCAATAGTGTAGGCCCACACAGACAAAAACACCGATTTGTGGTGGTCCACGCTTGATGTTCCACGGCAATGAAGGCTCTAGGTTGAGGGTCAAGGTACTGCTACTGTACATTTCTTTGGTTTTGTTTTGTTTTGTTGATTCATTTTGTTTTGTTTTGTTAATGCTAGTACAGCCAGCTTGGCTGTCTCACACGATGCAGAGTGACACGCCCATACCTGAAGTGGATGGAGGCCAGGGTACGAGGTTTGCTGCTGTCAGCGGCCTGCACACTGTGTGGTTCAGCAGGTGCTGCCATGCAAGCTCATGGGCATGCCATGCATGCGAGCCCGTACTGCTCCATTGCGAGCGTGTTGCTGCACCATTTCCCTCCGTCGAGGAAAAGAGTCGCTCAAGGGGCTTCCTGTTGTAGCAGCATACACCAGCTTGTCAAGACTTGAGTCAATAACCAGGAAACTGCTGGGGCGCGTTCACCTGAATGCATGCTGTTGCTCTGCTGCTTGTTGCAAGCTGACTTGTGTTGCTTGCCACATCCCTTCGTGCTTCAGCACAGCCATCATTTTGCGCATTCTGCACAACATGGCAGAAGCAGTATGAAAAGAGAGAGGCCGTGCACACAACCACCGGCGAGAAAGTGACCTGCACCTGCTTTTGGCGTGGTGAGCAGCAGACTCCCTCATACTGCGCTGTGCCTGCATCGGTGCTCTCCCGGAGATGAATTGGCCAGGCCAAGACGCGAGGCTTTCGTGCCAGCTTACTTGTAGCACGCAAGTGGTGTAGCCTTGCAGCCGGGCGATCACCTCGTCCTCTCCATCGTCCCACAAGTCCAGGGGATCCATACATGCAGGGGGCTCTGTACGGCTTGCAGGCTGGGGCTGCGTTGCTATAGCGTCGTCGCAAGCATGCTTGGCACGATGCTGCAGAAAGTTCCTCCACGACCACGCATGTCGTACGGCAGAAGAACCGACAACCGTTGCATGAAGGCGGGGCCGATGATGAGCAATGTGGAGAGGGAACTAGGCAAGCATTATGCAGGTAAAAGGCTCGGTGTGTAAGGCAACTCTTTGCTGAGTAGAGATGTAGTCATGACTTGTTCGTATTAACTCTCGTCCACGCCTAGTCTACCCTACAGCTACAACAATCATAATTTACAATGAAGCAGGGTAAACTCCATTTCGTTTCCTTTCTGACCACTAAGCTACGAATCAAAAACTAACAGCCTGATGCTCACAAAACTGACAGCCTTAGTAGCTACCAAGGGCCCCTGGGTCCCCTACCAAGGCCCTATGGTCGTTGCGGGAATAGCCATCAATACAGGTGTCCCCAACATGGGGTTGGTAACCTTCATGCAAGTTCTCTCTACAAAGTGCACCGTTTTCAGTAGCTTCTATCGCATTGGCAGCTGCGCAATCTTGCTCGTATCCTGGCAAGCGGCGCGTTAATCGTTGCATCTGAGGCCATGCCGTCGCAAGCAATCGCGGACAAACCTCAGCTGCTCATCACCAATTGTTCCAGTGGTGAGTAGTGGGAACTCCGCCTGGCATCCAATAAGCCGGAAGTACAATCACATTTCAGCCCCCCAGGCTCGCTCCGCGAGCCTCTTGTTGGTGCAGGCGGTGTAACAGGGCCATCGTTGGGAACGCTATAAATCGACATTGTTGCAAACGCGGGAAATGTGCGTCTCTCTCTCTCTCTCTCTCTCAGGCGCTCCCAACATTCAAAAAATGGCAGTAAACCGACCCCTGGTAGTAGGACGGCTGTAACTCTGCACTCGCTGCGCCAAAATTTGTGCTAGCTGGCTCAGAATGTAGCCAACCCAGTCAGCTACCTTTCACCCATCCAGAATAATTATCCAGTTAGTAGGCCGTGCACAGCAAAGCATCAAAGTTAGTAATTCAAATTTGAGCCGGTTCGGGGCATGCAGTCATCGCTGCGACCACCCGCGCCGCTTAGGTTGCTCTACACGAGCATGCGCATCGGCAGATGCAGTCGGATCGGAAAACGGTTGCGGGAATGTGGCTCGAAGGCGGTTGGCAGGTGGTTGGGGGAGGTGGCCGGTACAGCCTTTGTTGCGCACTTTACAACCTGAGTTGGCGCTGGGGGGCTGTCTAGAAGAA
>JASKMD010000029.1:17376299-17455484 GCA_030144725.1 Haematococcus lacustris
AGAAGAAGACTACGCCGGTATTCACCGGCGTGCATTAAGGGAGGAGCTACCGCCTGGGGCGCGGCCTGCTCCCACCGTCGAGAAGCAACAGACCTCCTTACCCCCCCCCCCCCTTTAGTAGCTCGTAGCCTGTAGCTGTTCTTGGCAATGGAGTGGGCTGCCTCTACCGCATGTCTCGTGAGCTTGTTTAGTAGCTTGATTACGTCGTTTTGGGTGACCCCAAGGGCCAAAAGGTGTTGGCGCGTGTGTGTTTCATATGTAATGCCGCCTATACCTAATAGGATTGGTCGGATCTCGACCGTGTGGCCTTCCTTGCGGATGGTGTGTGCCAGTTTCGTGTGTTGGTTGAGAGCTTTGTCCAGTTGTTCTGCCCATCTGGAGTCCGCACAATATTTGATTTCTATGATAGTGACCCGCTTGATGGCTTTGCCGCGTTTGCCCGTCTGCTGTAGGGGCGTCACCATGAGAATGTCTGGTCTGGTGGTATTTTTGGTCGTTGCTGTCTTGAGGCCAAGTGCCCGCAGTGTTGTGTGTAGTGTGTCGTTAGGGAGGTCCAGGTTGTCTTTTGCACCCTTCTCCCAGCTGCCGGTGTCCGCAAACCGGATGCACCCGCCGAGGGTTCCTTTGCTGATGGCTTTGGCGATAAGGCGGCCGGCCCCGTTGTGCCTTTCTTGCACAAGTGGTAGGGTCGCGCTACAGCCCGAGAGGAGGTGTGTGGCACTGTCAGCCTCCCCACAAAGTGGGCAGCGGTCGTCTGTCGCCTTTTTCCAGCGCATAGCCAGCTTTTGGTTGTAGAGCCCTCCGGTTCGGTAGAGTAAGGCGGTTCTTTGCGCGGGGATGGAGATGTTCGTGTCGGTCATCACTCTTTCGCCCGCTCCCTTTGCCGCAGCTTTGGTGATATCTTGGGTCATCTGATAGTAAATGCTGTCTTGGTTGGCGAGGCCTAACTTGTGCCTGCTATGCATGTGTGCTCGCACGCTGTGGCGGCAGTCCGGCAGTGGGGCGAGGGTTTCGCCGTCGGTCCCGTTGCTTAGCCATATGCCCCTCTCTCTACGTGTTGTCGGGTGGTACCCTAGTGTGTTGGCTTGTTCCGGGTGTAACGCTGCGTGCTTAGCAAGGGCATCTGCGCCTTCGTTTCCGATGACGCCCGAGTGGGCCTTGACTTTGAAGAATTGGATCATGTCGGGGCTGTCGGCGATGAGGGTGGCGATGTCTGTCAGGATGTCGTTATGTCTATGATTGATGAGGGACATAGGGTTAGCGAGAGCTCGGCGGATCTGATAGAGGGAGCAGAGGCTGTCGGTGGCGATGCGTCTGGCTCCCGCTTTGAGTGCCGCGTGTATCGCTGTGAGTTCTGCTTTGTTGATGGTGTTGTTCTCTGGGTCGTTCAGTGCAATGGTAATCAGGGCGTTGTTTTCTGGAATATAGACCCCCGCCCCGACGCGTGCCGGGGCTGGCTCGGATGTCTTAATGCAGCTCCCGTCAGTGTACGCTACAGTGGTCCATTCGGTGATGGCCATCCGTGGTAGCGTGGTGGAGTGGTGTGTGAGGTGGTGTTGGCTGCGTGTGTGTCCCAGCGTGGGTAGAGTCCTGTCGAGCGGGAGGCGGAGGTGCTGTTTGTGGCCACTGGGGAGAGTGGCTGGCTGTTTTTGATTGTGTGGTTTGCGAAGGAGAGGGTGTGTCTCCCTGTCCGGGTGTAGGGCAGTGGCTGTGCTAGCCATCCATCCTTGTGGGTTGCCTTTGGTGGTGAGTAGTTGCCCTGCTTCATTCCATATGACGTAAACGAGGAGGGTGGCGTGTTTGCCAAGTTTGGAGCAGTTGGTATTGGTGAGGGGTATGCTGGCCAGGTGCTGGCAGTACTCTGGGTACCGTCTCAAGGTGTCAATGTACTTGGGGTAAGAGATCCCCTTTTTGCCAGGGATCAACATGATGGTGGCCATGGCCTCCTCCTGGTGTGCTGAGTGTATAGCATGGTTAACGCATTTCAGGGCCACCGCATCATCGGCTGGTACGTTCCATGTGGACAGCCCAGTGTGACGTACGAGTAGGCAATTGTGGTGTGCCCCAAAGGCGGTGTCATTGATGTCGGGGCTCCAGTAGGTAGTAGTTTCTGGTCTAACTGTGAGTGGGTCCGCCCACCTTTGGACGGTACTTGTAAAGGATCGTGTGGTGTGCAGGGTAGTGAGGGCTTTGTCTTGTGCCAGTCTCATGGGGTGGCGGCTGCTCTGTGTGTCTTGTCTCCTTAGGAGGGCCACCAGTTCTGTGGCCAGGTTGCGTGTGTGTGGTGTGTGTTGTAACCAAGCGTGTAGGTGCTGGTGTTGTTGTTTGGTCAGGAGGCCTGCTGTGCGGCCCGACTCGTCGTGAACCGTTACGTGTTGCACTAGGTCGTGTTTGGGCATGATGGGCTCCCCCGTGCTTAAGTTCATCGCGGGGGTGGTCATGTGGGGGTGCAGTTGGAGGAAGGTTTCGCATCTGCCTGTCCCGACGATGTCCGTCTGCGGGTTAATGGGGTACGTGTGGAAGGTGGCCTTCGAGTGAAGGTTGGTGCACCGGGGCAGCCAGGTGTGCGGGTCCGGTAGTCCCTGCCGGGTGTGTGTTGGCAGCTGTGTGTCAGGCCGCGCGTATCTAGCTTCTTGTATCCTCTTATTTTCATCTTCATAGTCGCTGCGTCGCGCCAGGTAGTCCAGGTGTGCCGTGATGAGAGGTGCCGGTTCGAGGGTGGGGCGCCAGTGAACTCGTATAAGGTCCGAGTGCGCTGATAGACGCATAGTCGTTTTGAACTCGTTGCTGCCAAACTTGCATATTGGGCACAGCCAGTGGCTTGGTTCCTTGTGTCCCGACAGGAGGGCTTCCTCAAGGCAGGCTGGGTGGTAGGCCCTCTTGCAGTTGTGGCACATTGGGCTGTCTCCTCTTGGTAGCCAGCATAGCTCACATGTGCATACGTCTTTAGCCTCTTCCCTGCTGATGGGTTCTATGTGTGTGGGTGTATAGCCTTCTTCTGCACATAGTGGTAATGCCCATCTATCTATGACTGTGGGCTTCCAATGCACCTTGTAGTAGTTTTCCTTGTTGATGCCGTCCCATTGCCAGCCATCTATGCTGGTAATGGCCTCTTGGTGGCCGTACATGGCCCCTAGTATGCAACCTAGGTTCTTGGGTTTACATCGGCAGGCTTTATCCACCTTCCAGCTGGAGAGCCCTGGAGGGTCAAGGCCTACTATGCGCACGATATCCTTCGGGATAGTTTGGATCTGTCTGCCCTCAGTGTTCCGTTTCGTGCCCGCCTTGGGTCGGGTGGGCTTCGTTGGAGGCGATTGTGCTTCTTTGTTCTCTCGTCTTAGCAGCCGGGAGTTGCTCTTGATGGCCTCCTGGGCTGCGGGCGGTTGTGTTGCATGTTCGGTCACGTGCGTCGGGTTGGGCGGTTGTGTTCCCGATGTAGGCTTCTTGGCAATCGCATACGCCTTGATATCAGCGTAGCGGTGCTTTGTGTCTTCTTCGACGTCGGTTGGTGCAAGCTCCGTCAAGCCCGCGGCCCATGGTTTAATTAGTCTTTGCGCAGCGGGCAGGTCGGAGGTGGTGTCTCGTTTGGTCGCGATGGCTTTCGCTTCTGTTGTGGTTGGGCATCTGTCCTGGTTCGCCATGGTCGTTAGTCTGTTGAGGGCGATATAGTGTTTTTGTTTGACCTTGTTGTGGAAGCGTTCTTTAAGCATCTTTCCTGAGATGATGTAGGTGCTGCCAGCGATGGTGTGTTGGAGCTCTGTGGCATGTCGGATGCCCAGGCTTTTGAGGCACGTCATGCAGGCACTAACTATGTCAAGTGGAAGGGCGCTAGTATTCTGTGTGATGAGTTGTCCAAGTAGTTTGATTTCCTGAGGGTAGAGGTCTTGTCCTTCCTGAGTGGCAGTGAGTTGCGCCGTGGTAGCATGCAGGAGTTGTCTGGCGCGTAGGGTGTGTTGTAGCATAATGAGAATGCGGTGTCCATGCTTGGCAGCTTGAGCGTGGAGCCAGGTAATCTGTTTGTGTAGTATGCTTCTGGTTATGTGGGCATGTATAGTGTCTGTGGACTGGAGACTGTGCAAGAGGGCTGTAGTGTTTCTGGTATGGTACTCTTTGGCTGTTGAGCTGATGCCCAGGCCGAGCTTGTCGATGTCCTCCCTAACGACGGCATTGGTTGTGCCTAGTGGGAGTCTGAGTTTTTTCTTAACACATTGGTTGATTGCTCTGTCGTAGAGGTCTAGATCTCCTGGTGTGCATGGGACCACGCAGAAACTGTAAGCCAGACTGGGGATGATGGCTGTTTTGATGATGTGGATGGCTTGTCTCGCGCTGGCAAACGAGCGTCGTAGTCTTTCTAACTTCTGTCTCAGTTGGGACATTATGGCTATGTGTTGTGGTTTCCAGTTGAGCGTCATGGTAAGTAGTACACCTAGGTAAGTGAAGGGAGCGGTCGGTTGGAGGTAGGTGACAGGCTTCCCTTGTAGTTTTACGACTTGTAGTTCTCTGCGGGCTTGTTTTTCCGCTTCTGCCGTAGTGCTGCATCTGCCGGATTGGTGCGCTTTGTGGAGCGCCGCTGTGGCGATGGTTTTGCTGTGGGATATGATGAGGTGGCCCCAGTCCGAGTAGGCGGAGAGCTTGTCGGCCTGGCAACGTAGATTGCTGATTGAGTTGCATAGGATAGCGATGTCGTCTGCATAGTCGATGCTGCCGATTGTAAATCGCCCGGCGCTGTCGGTTGTATCGGATGTGAATTTGTACCCCCGCGCTCCTACTTGGAGCCAACGCAGTAGGGGTTCGATGTAGATGAGGAATAAGAAAGGTGATAGGGAGTCGCCTTGGATGGTGCCCCGGTCAACGGGTACCGGGTCGGTGTGACCGTACGGAGTGTTGAAGCGTGTCGTTGCCCCCGTGTAGAGGTCCCGCACCGCATCTGTAGCGTCGGTGGGAAAGCCTAAGTCATGCATAATCCATAGCAGTTTGTCTTGACAAGTGGTGTTAAAGGCACTAGTGAAGTCGACCAGGAGCGCATATATATCTACTTTGGCTAGCTTGGCGTCTTCGAGGGCCATGACTAACATTTGGAGCTGTTGTGTGGTGTCCCTGTGAGAGCGGAAGCCTGCTTGGCAGTTGCTTAGCATCCCATTAGCTTCAGCATACTCGCACAGCGCCCTAGTTATGAGGCTGGTCCAGAGTTTGTAGATGGTGTTGGCCAGCCCCACAGGTCTATAGGCGTTGAGGTCTGTTTCCTGGCCCTTGTCTTTGTATAGCAGGCAGGTGTCACTGGCTTTCCATGCTGTGGGTGTGCAGCCAGTGGCCCACATGACGATAAACAGCTGGTGAATGGTGTCCCTCATCTCCCATGGCAGCATCTTGATGATCTCGTTTTCAATGCCGTCTGGGCCAGGTGCTTTGCCACCTGACAGTTTGCTGATGCATTCTTGAAATCCTGCTTTGTCCATGATGGCTGTGTGCAGCCAGTGTACATTTTGGCAGGTGTGCAACGTGAAGGGGTCGTCGGCTTTGGGGCGGGTCCAGGGATAGTTTCTGGTCTGTGTGCTAGTGTAGTAACCGGTTTTGGGAGTCGGCGGCGTGAGCTTTTGTCTGTAGGCGGTGGTAATAATTCGGTTGAGGTCGGCCGGGGCGGTGCAGATGTTCTTGGTATCGGGGTCGGCTAGTGCCTGCAGTCCTTTGTGGTCGGTGCGAGAAGGGCGTAGTATGTATTTGTTGGCTTTTTTGGGTTGGGTGCTGATGAGGTGTTGCATTCTGAGACGCGCCTGTGCAATGGCAAGTGCGGAGTCGTCGTCATCTAGTTTGTGGATTTGGTCGCGGTAGGAGTTGGTTAGCTGGGCGAGCGCGGCTTGCACGTGATTTTCGGTTGTACCGTCGCCCTGGCGTGCTTGCACCGCCTCCCTTACCTCCGCGTTGGTCGTGTCTGTCTCTGGGAGTAGGTCATCGATAGACGGGTGGACGCCGTTTTGTTTGTATAACCTTCTAGCCTTCCGGCTGAGTTCTCTGGTGGTTTTGAGCTTTTTCCCTAGTGCCAGTCTGATCTTGCACATGCTCCTGCGTTGGTAATGCTGGCCTCCTCTGGTCAATGTCTTGGTGTTGCATGTCTGCATGGCAGTTCCCCTGCAGGTTTCCAGGAGCGTTGTGAGCATGGTGGCTGCGGTGTCGACAGCTTCTCTAGCCGGGAGGCCTGCCACTAGTGTCAGTCGTTGTGGTTGTTGTGGGTTAGCCTTGTCTAGTGTGGTCAGGAAGTGGATAGCGTCTGTGTACATGGGAGCTAGGTATGCTGTCAGGTGTGCATGTAGTTGTGGAGCGCCTGAGCTGGGTTGTTGCACTGCCAGGCGGTAGGCTTCCCTGTCATTATTGGTAATTGGGGTTGTGAGAATGGTATGGCTGTGTTTCAGGGGTTTATGTGTGGCTGCTAGTTCTATGCCCAGCCTGGTTGTGGTCAGTGTGGCGGTGAGCGGTCTGTGGTCACTAAGGTACGCTTGTGTGTCGACATGCGTGCGGTGCCCAGGGCCGTGTCTCGCATCGCGCGTCAGGATGGCGTCAATGCGGCTGTTGCAGTGTGGCTGCTGGTAGGTCCAGGCCCGGTCGCCGGAATCAGCTTCGGACAGGAGCATCTCTGTGGCGAACTCCCTCATCATGTGGTCTTGTGGGTATTCAGTGTGTTCGGAGCGGTCCTCTGCTTTCATCGTGGCATTGATATCTCCCGCCAGGATGAGTGAGCCGGGCAGTTGTCCAGTGGCAGTCCGTATGTGCTCCTGCATCTTTTTCCTTAGCGGGATCGCGTCGTCGTTGTTCCCTGACGGCCAGTACGTGGCGACGAGTGTGAGTTCCTCGCTTTGTCGTTGGCGAAGGTTTAGGATGACGCATCGGGTGTTCACGTTCGCATCTGTGCACGGCGGCATCATGGTGGCTTGCATCTGGATAGCTAGATCGTGTCTGATGCCAATGAGGACCTCACTATGGCCTTCGTGACGGTGGACGGTGTAGTTGGGCATGACCCTCTTCAGCCAGCCAGAGCTAGTGTTGTTGCTCTTGGGTTGGGTCATAGTTTCTGTGAGGATTAAGATGTCCGGACTTTGTTTGTGCACCAGGTTAAGGACTTCGTTTCTAGATCTGTGTAGGCCTCTGACATTGAAGGTTGTGAGGGTGATGTGTTGCCTGTTGAGGGTTGCTTGGGGCAGTCCGGTTGGTTGAACGTCTGTGGTGTTGGCTCATTCTTGGGTCACTCTCTGGCGTGGTTAGCGGTGTCTCGTCTATGATTGGATTTGTTTCTGTGGTGTGGATCCCCATAGTGGGTTTGGGGAGGTATTGGGACATGAGGGTTTGTGTGTGCGTGTCCTTGCGGTGTGCCTTGGTGGCTCGTGACCGCTTAGCTGACGGGTCAGTGTTGGTATCGACACGCGTGGTGGGTCGGTTGGTACGCGGCTTTCCTGGGGGGACTGGCGGGCGGAGGGTAACGGTGGGAATGTCCCGGCGCTGTCGCGACCGGGCAGGTTCCTCTTGTAATGGGGTGTCCTCAATTGTAGTGTTGCGCTTGGTGTCTAGTGTAGAGTTATTGTCGGCGCCAAAGGCGGTCACGGGCAGTGGGGTCACGGGCACGGGCACGGGCACGGGCACGGGCACGGGCACGGGCACGGGCACTGGCACGGGCATGGGCAGGGGCACGGGCACGGGCACGGGCACGGGCACGGGCAGTGGGGTCACGGGCACGGGCACGGGCACGGGCACGGGCACGGGCACGGGCACGGGCACGGGCAGTGGGGCGAGTATCTCTGTGTGGTCGGTGGCCTCTCTTGCCTCTGTGTTGTCTGTGGTAAGATCAATCGGGTCAGTGTGATCTTGGAAGTGTGCTGCTAGTGCTGATGTGGTGGTGGCCTCCAACGGGTCCGCTATCCAGATCTCTCTTCTAATGAATCTTGTGCGTTTCACGTTGCCTGTGCAAATGGTGAGCAGGTTCCCTTGGAGGCGCCTCCAGTCGTTAGGTGTGGAAAGTGGCTTTGGCCCCCGGTTGAGTGAGTCCAGCTGGTACCAACCATGTTGCGTATGTTTGATGACAGTTGCATGGTGGTGTGAAAGTAAGAGGACAGCCTCCGTGTTTGTCGCGCCGGTGCTTGCGATGGTTGTGGTGATTGTTTCTGGTGTGATACTGTGGGTTGGTAGGTAGGTTGTTGCTGGGTGCAAGTATGTGCGTACCTCATGGTGTTTGCGGTACAGGTAGTGGTTCAGTGTGTCGGTGGAAAACTTGCCTTTCTCGCTATAGATGTGGTCGGTTGTGAGGGTTCGGATAGCATATCCTTCTTCTCGTGCTTTTTGTGCAAGGTGTTGCAGGTGCTCTTTTAACTGCTTGCAGTGGTCGATGACAGCGTGATAGTCTATGTATTTCTTTCCCATGGCCATGTTCAATGCATGTACTAGGCAACACTCTTCGTACTGCCCTTCCATGTACATATGTGTGGGGTGGTGGGTCGGGGTGTACGCGGGGGCGGATGCTATTGGGTTGGAATCATGATCGCCTGTCTGCTCCACATGGCTGATGATGTGATGGATGCCCTTTTCCTCGCATCGGCGTATCTGCTCTCGTGAGCGGGTATTGGGCGTGATGATAAAGAGTTGGTGCATAGTCCGCTTGGTTGCAGCAGGGATGTGCGAGAGAGGTGTAGGTGTCGTTTTCATGGAGTCCAGCAAGTTCCATGTGCCGTTCATGCACTTCATGGCCATGCTGTGGCCTGGCTTTTTGCACAGGAACGTGTGTGTGCCGTACTGGCCAGCGAGGTGCCCTAGATTATCAGCGGACCAATCACTGGGTTGGTTGAGTTGGGCAATGCTTTGTACTGTAAGTCCGTAATGGGTACGTAGGTACATTTCAATGACTTCGTCGGAATAGCCATCAACGCCTCGTGCCATCAGCCATGCGCCGCGCTCAAGGTGGTCAGTTAGTTGAGGGAGCCTGGTCTCGTAAAAATTGTCTATGTCATGCGTGGTGACCCATTCATGTCCCGCAGCATTGTTCAGGGAGTAGATCTGGCATTCCGAGCTATCTTTGTCTTGCTGAAAGTGCTTGATGGTTGGGCCTGGATTAGCTTCAACATCCCCAGCGGCTAGTAACAGCCAGGCCACGTAGACAGCTCTTGCGACAGCTATGGGGTTCAAGGTGGCCCGGGCGGCAGATAGGGGGTCCACGGTGCAAGGTGTCTTTTCTGTTTCATTGCTATTCACTGCAACCTGGTAGGTGCAATAAACATGCAGCGTGCTATTGAACTGGTTGACTGTGAAAGGGTGGCTGCTGTTGGCGCCGTGTGTGGAGAGGTGAAACCTGTTGGCCAGCTTGCAGAGGGCACAAGAGGCTGCTTGAGTACCGTCTATCCCTGTCATAAGGTTGTAACATGTGGTTCTAACCGTCGCTCTGATACGGCTTAGTAATTTCTTGTGCTTCTTAAGGCAACGTTTGGAATCCTTTATAGTTGGCTTTAAGGGGTGGTTCATGCGTTGATAGAGAGTGGTAAGCAAGTGTGTGCATATTAAAATGAGCATAAGCACATTCACCAGTTTGTCTTGTTGTCTTAAGATTATCCCGATGTGTGTGGGCTGTGGTCGTTGGTGAGGAGGATATGGTTGTTGGTGGATGTCTTGCATGTCAGCATGTATGTATAACATATCTGTGTCATACGGCTGGTCATGCCAACTTGCAGCGGTCAGGGCTGGCAGGTGGTGGTGGGGCTGAGCGGCATGTAGCTTGTCAGCCTGCATGTCAACATGTGTAGCTTGCATCGCTGTGTCATATGGGTGGGCATGCCAACCTGCAACGGTCAGGGCTGGCAGGTGGTGGTGGGGCTGAGCGGCATGTAGCTTGTCAGCCTGCATGTCAACATGTGTAGCTTGCATCGCAGTGTCATATGGGTGGGCATGCCAACCTGCAGCGGTCAGGGCTGGCAGGTGGTGGTGGGGCTGAGCGGCATGTAGCTTGTCGGCCTGCATGTCAACATGTGTAGCTTGCATCGCTGTGTCATATGGGTGGGCATGCCAACCTGCAGCGGTCAGGGCTGGCAGGTGGTGGTGGGGCTGAGCGGCATGTAGCTTGTCAGCCTGCATGTCAACATGTGTAGCTTGCATCGCTGTGTCATATGGGTGAGCATGCCAACCTGCAGCGGTCAGGGCTGGCAGGTGGTGGTGGGGCTGAGCTGCATGTAGCTTGTCAGCCTGCATGTCAACATGTGTAGCTTGCATCGCTGTGTCATACGGCTGGTCATGCCAACCTGCAACGGTCAGGGCTGGCAGGTGGTGGTGGGACTGAGCGGCATGTAGCTTGTCAGCCTGCATGTCAACATGTGTAGCTTGCATCGCTGTGTCATACGGCTGGTCATGCCAACCTGCAACGGTCAGGGCTGGCAGGTGGTGGTGGGGCTGAGCTGCATGTAGCTTGTCAGCCTGCATGTCAACTTGGACGGTTTGCTGCTCTGTGTGAGACAGCTGGTTGTGCCTGGCTGTAGCAGCGAGGACTGTAGGGTGGTGGTGATCCTTCATGCCATTGTGTATAGCATGTAATTCTGTGTCAGGCGGCTGGATGTGCCTGCTTGTAGCAGCCAAGGCTGGTAGTTGGAGTGCACCACGTCGTTTGACGGGGCTTGTATGTGGCAGATTGCTGTTGGTAAAATCCCAGTTGTAGTGGCACAGGGCCGCAGGTTGGCATATAGCCAACGCCATGTTTGCGCGGCTTTTAAAGCCTTCTGGGCGGTGCTCAAGCTGCGGGGGGGTCTCAAAGGACCATGTCCCGATCGCAGCTCGGCACCGCCCAGCGCAGAACAGGCACAGAACAACGCATAAGACGATAAGCCACCGCCTGCTTCTACCTGCAGGCGCGTCCACCGTCATTGCTGCTGTCTGTCCACGGAGGTTACAACTCGGCTTTGGTGAATCGAAGCTCATTTGGAAGCTCTCGGCTTGCTCGTCACCGTCCTGCTAACAGGTCGTTGAGAACTGGCGTAGATGCTCCAGGAAATCGCTATCGAATTTTCAAACCGAAATTGTGGGGGGGGGGGGGGGGGGGGGGGGGGGCTGTCTAACTAAGTCTCGTGGATCACCCCTTGCGCTTTGCAGCTGTCTTGGGCAGCCCCTCAGAAGGTGTGGTACGCTTGCGTAGCGTGAAGCCAGGAGCCGGCGCTGCTGCACCTGGCTCACTACCTTGAGCCGGAGCAGCCTGCCCTTGGGTGGCGATTGCAGCTAGAGCCAGCTGATACATGTGCCGTAGATCAGGTGATGCAATAGGCCCCTGAGGCGACGCAATGGGGGGTGCCAGCATCTGCCCCTCTAGGGCTGTGCCCCACGAGCTCCGGCCCTGCTGCTGGGGTGGCTGCTGTGGGGGGGGCTGTTGGGGCAGGGGGGGCTGTGGAGGCGGCACACCTGCTGGCACAACTCGGCTGCACCCTGCTGCTGCTGCTGCTGCCACCCGTTGCTGGCTTGCATGGTCCCCCACATTCACCACAACCCCCCCTACACAGCTGGGAGGGGTTGGGATTGGAGGGGGTGGGCTGGGAGTGGTTGGGCTGGGAGGGGGTGGACTGGGCGGGGTTGGGCTGGGAGGGGTGGGCTGGGAGGGGTGGGCTGGGAGGGGTGGGGCTGGGAGGGGTGGGCTGGGAGGGGTTGAGTTAGGAGGGGGTGTGCTGGGAGGGGGTGGGCTGGGAGGGGTGGGCTGGGAGGGGGTGGGCTGGGAGGGGGTGGGCTGGGAGGGGTGTGTTGGGAGGGGTGGAGCTGGGAGGGGTTGGGCAGGCTTGATGAGGTGGGCTCCTGCAATGATGGGTGGAGGGAGGGCGGGCATGCTGGGTCGTTGCATGCCGTGGCCTTGAACCTGCCTGGTGAACATGATGTAACTTTGAAAGTGTTAAACTGATTGAGGCCTAGGCTGTTTAATGTGCAATTTGTTTCAATTGATGGGCCAATGGGTCAAGAACAAGGTCTTTGTATCGATTTCCCTATAGTTGCAACGGGTGCAACACAGTGGAGGACGCAGTGGAGGAGGGGGGGGTGTAAGCCGGTGATACCTTAGTGTGCGCCGACCGAAATGATGTATTCGGCGGAAGCGAATACAACCAGATGTTTTAGTTGCCCCGTCTAGGCGCCCTGCACGCCCGGCAGGCATCGCGTTGGGTGTCGGCCGGACATTCCATTTGTGCACAAACAGCTCACTACGCTAGGTAGATGGGGTCACAGGGATGCGGCTCACCGTGCCAAGGAGACCCGTCTCGCCGATGTGATTTGTTCGCGGGCACATGTGGCAGTACGCGAGCAAAGAATGCAATGGCTTGCGCTGATGGTCAGATTACGCGCAATGAAGTGCAGCTGCCAATGTGACAAACGCTATCGAAAAAGATGAAGTACTGAAAGAGTAATCGCATGCATATTACCAACCCCATGTTGGGGCGGCCTGACTCTCTCTCGCCAGTCACACAGGAAAAGAGACCCTCTTCCACAATTTGGCATGTTGAGAGCTGACCACTGTGACTTTTCGCTCTTTCAATTTATAACTCTGTTCCTTACTCAACGTCACAGCTGCTGGAGAAGAAAGCATGGCAATTAGTTGATCAGGCCTGCTCGAAACGACATTGGCGTGACCCGACTTTGCCTTGCAGGAATGATTAGCGCATCCAACCGCCCGGACCCTGCCTCTTGCAGCCCCCCCCCCCCTCCCCAGCCCAGCATAGCCTTCCTACCTCCTCTCACCCACTCCCGACCCCAGCCCGGCCCTCCCACCCCCTCCCAGCCCCCTCACTGCCCTCCCACCCCCGCTACCCCCTCCTAACCCCAGGCCCCCCCTCCACCTCCTTCACACCCCCTCCCAGCCCCCTCCCTGCCCTCCCATCCCCTCCCAACCCCAACCCCAGCCCCGCCCTCCCCCCCCCCCCCTCCCCCCCCCCCCTTACCCCCTCCCAGCCCCCTCCCTACCCTTCCACCCCTGCTACCCCTAGCAACTCCAGCCCACCCCCTAGCAACTCCAGCCTACCCCTCCTGCTGCCCCCCCCTGTCAGCAGCTGGAAGCTGGTGCTGGTGCCGCCATTGGGCTGCCCACCCCTCTGGCTGGCCCCCCCTTGCAGCAGTTGGTAGCTGGTGCTAATGCATCCCCAAAGTTGCTCACCCCTCCTGCTGGCCCCTCCTAGCAGCAGTTGGTAGCTAGTGCTGGTGCATCCCCAAAGCTGCTCACCCCTCCTGCTGCCCCCCCCTGGGGCATCCCCTGACCTGCTCACCCCTCCAGCTGAGCAGCAGGGGGTCAGGGCGGAGCTGGACACAAGCTCGACACGCAAGCGGAGGGCGGGCGGGAGGGATTGGACCCAACATGTCGAGCAAGGTAACGTAGCAATGGCCTACACACCTTGTGCGGCCTTAAAGAGTGGCCAGGTAGTAGGTACTACTCACGAAGGGGTCAAGCATCGCAGCAGCCTTGTATATTTCCGAGCATGGGTGGAGGGGCGTCATTTGTTTGGCGTGCCATGTGAACCGTTGTAACTGCGGCTACTGTTCCTCACTGTGTGCAGGTGCTCCTGGGCCACTTTGAATTGAGCCGCCATAGCACTCATCACCCTGTACAGTATTTAATGATACGAGGGGTAGGTTTTCTGTTAGTTGGGGTAGGTTATTACCAGGGGTAGGTTTTCTGTTAGTTGGGGACACCTGAGCTGGTGTGGCGGCAGTGCGATAGAGTGGCCCGACGGGGGTGAGTGCAGGGAGAGCAGGCTGGGTCAGGGGAGGAAGGGGGTGAAAGCGAGGTCGACATGAAAAGTACGTGGATTGAAGGAGAGTCACTTTCAGCACCCTTCGCTGCATCTCTATGGCTAGAAAAAAAGACGGACCGTGCATAGGCCAGTGCCGGAGGACCTAGGCAGTGACATTGAGGACCGCGACGAGGCACTACAGCCAGACCTCACCGAAGCGGAGCGCAATAGAAAGACCTCCGGAGAGGCCCGCGCTGCCCGCGATAGGGACAACACACACCACGGCAGCAAGTGTAAGATAGCCCACCTCACCGACCACTTGACGCAAGAGCTTCGGGATGCCTTCCTGGACGACGCGGTGCAGCCACGAGTGGAGGCCTGCAGCGAGCGTGGGGTGCTCGCCAGCCTTGGGCTGGGCTTACTCGTGCGCGGCTTGTTTACCATTCGCGTAGCCGACCCGCTGGGCCTGCACGACCAGCCCGTGTACACAGACATCCCTGTCTCCCAGGCAGCCGTCCCGGACCTGAGCTGCCGGAACCTGTACCTGCAGCTGTGCCGCGGCCCGCCTGGAAACGGCGCGAACACTCAGCCAAACACGGCAGTGGCTGCCGTGCTGGCAGCGCACCCTGACCTTCGCGCCCGCCTCGCAGCAATCCCTCGCCACCCCTCAGACACCAACATGGTGGACCACGTCGGCAAGCAGCTAGAGACAGCTTTCAACAACATGCTAACGCTGCTCTTCGCTGGCAGGCTCAAGAAGTCAGTATCGTGATGCGCGTGGTGGCTTCGTTCTGGGCCAAGGTAAGGCACAGTAGCAGCTAGCCACGAGCTTGGCAGCAGCCAACCGCAATTAGCTCACCTGGCCAGCTGCTGCTGTTGCTGCCTCTGTTGCTGCTGCTACCTGACCTTACACATGTGTGCCATTGTGTGTTGTACCATGTGTGGATGCAGGTCAAGAAGCAGGCACAGAAGCGGTGGCCGGACCGCATCCTGGCCCTGGCCTATGGGGCAGCTAGCTTCAGCGGCAGCGGCAGCGTTGGCTGCAGGGGTGTCCCAGTCAGCCAGATGCGGAAGGAGGCAGTGAAGCAGTTCGGGGCAGGGCGTGTGGTGCTGGTGGAGGAGTTCCGCACCAGCCGGGTCAGCTCAGCCTACAGCAGCCCCAGTGAGGCCCTCCCTGGACAGCCGCCAGAGTCCTTCAGGTGAGAGGGTCAGTGGGTGATGGTCGTTGGGTCAGGGTAGTGCTGGGAGGTGGTGGAGTCAAGGCGGCTGGGTAGGGTCAAGGAATGAATCTTACAAATGTGCATTGCCCCATGTGTCCATGCAGGTGGCTGCGGCCAGTGTACAGCAAGGCGAAGCGCTCCCAAGTCAGGGGCTTGATGAGCTCAACAAGCCACAACATCAGGTAAGCACTGACCAGACACTTCACAAGTGCATGGCTGCAACATATCCCACATGAAATGACACATGACATGGCACATGACTTGACTTCATGCAACTCCCACACCATGTGCAGGTTCTATGACCGGGACGTGTCAGCCGCGCTAAACATCCGCCGCTGCGCAGTTGGCCCAGGGCCACGTCCCACTGAGCTGTGCTACTGGGACGGCCGGCCAGCCATGCCAAAGCGAGGCAGGCCAGGCCAAGAGTGGGTGTACCTGCCTGACAAGGCCCTGTTGAACAAGTGGCGGCGCAAGTGGCGGCAATAGCCAGCTACAGCAATACAACCCAAGAAACCAAGATACCAAACCCCTCACAAAGGGGATGTGTGTGAGTAAGAGCTATAGAGTAGGGTAGAGCTCTTGCTAGTAGTAGACCTGGAGGCACACACACCAGAAGGCTGAGCTGAAGTGGGCACTAGGCACACTATCAGTAGCCTCTACAACAGCGATCTCGCAGCCTGTGTTTGATTACAACTCATGAGTTGCATGAGGGCTGTAGGGATGCCATGTTGCCATACGATACGCTGTCCAATCTGGTCAATTTTGTAAACCAATAATTGTAATGGGTGGGCACTAGGCACAATAGAAGTAGCATTTACAATAATCATCTCGCAGCCTGTGTTTGATTACAATTCGTGCTTTATTTTGGTGTTGCATGAGGGCTGTAGGTTCCACTTCTGGTGCGCAAAGTTTGCCATGACTTTACATAACAATAATGAGAACTTGCATGACTTCATGTTGAGCCCATGTGCACCTTTGTTTGTGCACCTTGCTTTGAAGTGCGTTACAGAAAGTCCCGAACCCCTAGAGGGGGAGGGCGGCCTAGCAGCCTAACGGCTGACGGCTTAAGCGGTGTAAGCCACATCAGAAGGAGAGTCAGCAGACATGGCTTTTACCATTACAAGCCACACCGCAAGCAATTTAGCAGTGATCGGTTCGCTTCAATAGCAAAGGTGTCCGTGGCGTCATTAGTAACAGTGTTGTCATCATTGGGACGGGGTGCTGTACATTGTATTTGTGTTTGGAATTCGTCGCTGGTGTATGACCCTAACCCAGCGTTGGCAAGAGCCAAGGATGCCAAGAAACCCTGCTCAGCTCCCCTGGGCGTGGCCCCGGCCCAGCTCAACAGTACCGGATGCTGGGCGCAGCGGTCCGAACAATCGCCAGCTTGCCTCGAATGGCGAGAGAGAGGGTCGGGTGTTCAACGCGCCCTCAATTCGTCGGCCGAGGGTTGGGACGCCGTTGCGCGGTGTGGCCCGTGCTCGCTGCTAACGAATTGCGCTGTTGCTGTATGAATGCCGCAGCAAGTATGCTGCTGTCGCCGGGTTCGGCCACGGCGCTATCGATGAGCGGTACGTCGTGCCGCACAATCTGCGGACACCGGTGGCATGCACGAAGCGGACTGCTTAGTGCCTTGACATGGTGCATATCAAGCTCCTGTAACGCGCCGTTCTGTCGCATTTGCACCAACCACCATCGTTCAATAAGTACCAACAGCAAGGCAGCAGCATTTGATAGTAAAGGCTCACTAGCCCTGTGGTGCTTGCCAGGCAGTAAGCAGTAAGCAGTGCAGTGCAAGAACGGCCGACATGGAGAGATGGGGGTTGCATAAAGTGTGATAACCACTGTCAGACTCACCGCAGGGGGAGCACTGTGTGACGATGCACCTTGCTGGTGCTGTCTTTGGTTACTTGGTGGTCCTTGCTTATGCGAGACATGCTGCCTACTTGACTGGGGCGGCATGTGGCCGCTGGCAGCAACACCAGTCAGCTGCGTTGTAGGTTGCACGAGCTGCTGCCACTGCTGCTGGGCAGAGGATTGATCCTTCAGTGATCCTTCACTACCAGCCCCAGTGCCAGGGAGCAAGCCCTGGGGTTGGCCTGCATGCCCTTGAGGTTGGGGAGCTGTAGCTGCGCCTCTGCCCTTGTTCCCTTGTGGCTCTGCACTCGGTGGCAGTTGCATGCCGTCCACCGAGCCAAGGGCTGGCACTGCTGTCAGTCTGGGCCTATTGGCTGTGAGGGGAGAACAGGAACAGGAACTCAGGTGCGGGGCACCAGCTCCTGTCCCGCCTGCTGGCTGTGCTGCAGAGGGATGACCCAGGCTCGTGATGCTGGTGCCGCCATGTTGGCTCAGCACTGGACGTGGCCCAGGCAGCAGTCGCTCAGGGCCATGTGCTACCTGCTGGCTGGTGGCGAGAGAGGTGTGGGAGGAGGTGGATGCCCGCTGCCTGCCTTCCACAGCAGCTGTGTCGGTAGCAGTGCCCGATGCCTCGGCATGGCTGTGACCGTTTTGCCCCTGCCGCTGCATGGTGAGCAAGGCATCTGTGCTGTCATGGTGTTGTTGTGCTGATGGCCATGAGGCCTGCACTAGGCTGAGAGCAGCCGGGCCAGGGTGACCATGAGGGCGCACATGAGGGCCCCTCAGCCCAGCCGCCGCTGCATCTGGTGTCGCAGCAGCCAAGGGGCCCTGGTCAGGCTCAGGGGCAAAGGGGCGGGAGGAGGAGGAAGTGTTGAGGTGGGAGGTGTTGCTGGCACGAGGGTCGACCTGGTTTTCAGCCCAGCTGCTGATGCCAGATGGCTGGTGCAGGCTGGCTTTGGCATGCTTCAGTCGGGCGTGCTCCAGCGGGCCCACCTTGTGGCTCAGTCCTGTGGCCATGGGAAACATCAAGCCGCATGGAATCCAGCTCAGCCATGTGTGGCCAGCATGCAGCATGGAGTGAAGCCATGAACAGCCATGGATGTGCAAGCTCTTGGGCTTGCTGCCACAGCCACTGTTCAACAGGAATGCAGGAGCAGTCCACACCAGGTGCCCTTTGGAGGTGCCCTTTGATCCTTTGGAGGTGCCCTTCGAAGGTGCGAGAGTGAGTGACACACTGGTATAAGTTGCAGCGGTAGCAGAGCAGGTATGAGCTGGTACGTGCTCCAGCCCCCTCCTCCTGCCCTACCAGCAGGCCCTTCCAGCAGCAACAGTAGCCCAGCAGCAGCTCCAGGTGCAGCAGCAGCCCATGTGCTGGGACTCCCCCGCATCGGCAAGGCCCTAGCTAAGACGCGTGAGTTTGTGTTTAATCCAGCCACACCGTAGTGTGTGTCCCCCCATTTGAGCTGTCATCAGCTTGCAATTACTGCATGCTTGTCATGCCAACTCTACATCATAGCCCTCTGGGTCAGGCAATAGTGTAGGTGGTAGGCGACCATGCCCATGTGTATGCCATGTGTATGCCATGTGCATGGGAACTCCACAGAGACAAAAATGCCGTTTTGTAGTGGTCCACACTTAGTGTACCATGGCAATGAAGGCTCTTCGTTGAGGGCCCAAGGTGCTGCCACTGCCACGTCTGTTGCTGGAGGTGGTGCAGCTGGATTACCAAATAATGGCGAAACAGAAAATCAATGGCAGACATGAGTATGAAGAATTAGAGGTGGTGGTTGTGGGGCTCAGAAGTAGTTCACACTAGCTTGCTCCCTTTGACTGCTGGACCTGCCACTCCTCCCTGCAGGCAACCACAGCTTAGGCCTGCCACCCCATACCCTCTAGTGGACCTGGTTGTATGTGCTACAGCAATGCCGGCTGCATCAAATTGGCCACATCCTGGCAAATGCCATGAATGCTGCTTCCTTCCGGTGCTGCTGCCAGTGCTGCTGCCGGTGCTTCCGGTGCTGCTGCTACTGCTGCCGTTGCTGCTGATGATGAGTGGCCCTGGTTGCAAGAGCCACGTCAGCAGCATTAGGCGCCACCCACCAGGCATATGGCTGTCTTTGTCCTTGCTGGACCGCATGCGGGCCAACCCCCTCTTCAGTGGGCCCTCCTCGAGAGGGTCCTGGTTGATCTCCCGCAGGGGCGTGATGAGCTGGACCTCCTCAGGCAGCACGCCCCTGCTGCGCCGGGTGGCCCCAAGGGCGGCTGGGACCAGCTGCCTGTGGCAGGCGTCCGAGCTGCTGACGTGCAGTCGGGAGGGGTTGGCGCGGAGGTGGGCCGCGGCACAAGTGGCTGGGTGGGGGACAGCGGTAGGGTTTATATGCTGGCGGGTGGGAACTGCAGCCAGGCAGGGAGGCAGGCAGACTCAGTGGCAGGCAGCTTGTACAACACTGGCTGCAGCAGTGAGTGGCCAAGGGCGCCTATTTGAGCTTTCATTAGCTCACATCAGCACAATTAAAGGCTTGTCATGCCAATGAAAGGCTACAGCCCTGTCGAAGGGGTCAGGCAATAGTGCAGGTGGAAGGCCCCCATGCAGTATGTTTGACAAGTCCACCACAGTTAGACAAGACGCCACCCCATCTAGACAATTAGTACTCAACTGACTTACTGTTCACCACCCCTACTGTGTGAGCTTATGGAAGGGGTCGTCACAAGGGTGAGGGGTATACCTTTGCCCGTTGCTTGTAGGGCTGCCTTACGTGTTGCTTGTAGTGCTGATGAGAGAGGTGCTGGCTACAGCAAGGGGTGGACACGTGCGTGACTTGCCGCCCTGTGCCCGTGCATGGTGCCGCTTGCCTGGGCTAGCTTGCAGTTGAAGTGGCCGTTCCCAGTCCAGATGCTGTTCAGAGTCCGATGAGGTCCAAGAGTCAAAATGCACGGGGTGGGATGAGACAGCAGGCGTCAGGCCAGACCCAGAGGCAGTCCCTGGTGCTGATGGGTGTGGCTGTGATACGTTGCATGACTGCTGCTGCTGCTGCTCGTCCTCTTGACTGTTGCCTATTTTGGCGTCACGCCTTCTGGAGTGCTCAAACTGGCTGCCTGCTGGGCCCATGGTGTTGCCCCAGCTGGCATCGAGTGAAGCAGGGGGCTCGGAGCCGTCTGACAGCCCAGCCGTGTTGCCCCAGCTGGCGTCTGCCGAGCACTCAGGCTTGGACTGGAGCGCGGCTTTGGATGGCGCAGATGTGGCTGGCAACCACCGGGTGGAAGTGCTGGCTGCTGCTGCGGCTGCGGTGGCTCGTGAGTTGAGAGGAGGGGCCTGGGGTGCGTGTGCAAGCTCTGGTGACGTGCTGGCAACTGTGGGTGACAAGGCCAGGGGTACACTGCTAGCAGGCTGCGGGGACCTGTGAGTTGGCAGTGCAAAGGCTGGCTGTGACGAGCCTGCCATGATGCTGGCAGCCTTGGCTGCTGCCAGCGCTCTGATGTCGGCCGCTGTCAGCCCCGCTCCCTGCTTTGCATGAGCTGCGGGGTGTCCGCTGGCTGCAGTGGCACCGCCTTGTTGCTTCTGGTCAGGTGGGTTGGAGCACAGCAGTGTCAGCCTGTGCTGCTGCTGCAGGTGCTTGGGTGGGAGGGGGCCACTGTTGACGCTGGCGAGGCCCACAGCAGCTGAAGCTGGACCTGTCAGGTTGCGCCTGAGAGGGAGCTGCGAGGGACTGGGGCCGCTAGGCCAGGGCCCGGCCTGGTCTGTGGACAGGCCTGCTGCTGAGGGGGAGGGCAGGGAGACCGCGGCGCTCATGTCACTCCACTCTAGCTGGCTGCTGCCCAGAGCTTGTGAAATTGAAGACTGGCCTGCCAGCTGCATAAACTGTACAGCCTGGCTGTCATCAGAGTCGTTACCAAAGCAGGAGGGGGTGGGGGGTGGGTCTGCTGCAGGGGCAGTGCCTACCTCTGCCGGAGCCAAGTCAAAACTGGCGCTGGCATCAGCCAAGGTGGAGGGGCTCTTGGCACTGCTTGCTAGAGGCAGGGCTGGGCTCAATTGCTGCTCAGGAGGATGGAGCGGCTGGGGGCGGGTGGAGGCAGCCAGCAGCAGTCGGGACCCAGGCAAAGGTGGCATGGAGGTGGGGCCAGAGAGGGAGGGGCTGGACGCCCGCATGGCAGGGGGGTCGCGGATGGGCATCTGAGTTGACCCGCTCATCAACGCCCTATCGCTGCTGCCAGACAGTTTACGCTTCAACTGCCGCGTACCAGGTGTGCTGCTGGTGGTGCCAGGGGTGCCAGAGGGACCTGTGCCAGCATCAGCCTGGTGGCCAGCAAAGGCAGGGAGGTCAGCCAATGCTGGGGCAGCATGCAGCCTCTGCTTGCCCTGCTCGATTGAGGTGGCATGGTGCCTTGGGCGTGGATCGCTCATGCTGGGCGTCTGGCTGCCAGGGGGAGGCAGGGGCAGGTGCCAGTCTTGGCTGTCAGAGGGTGAGCGCTGAGGGGCTTGGAGGGGCGTGCAGGTGGCACTGTTGGCCATGCTGAAGGAGGGGCTGCTGGCAAGAGACAGAGAGGAAGGTGAGCCTGGGCCCTGGCTGGACCTGCTGCGCCGCAATGACACCTGCCTGGTCAGCTGGTGCTGCTGCTGCTGTGCAGGTGCTGAAGAGCTGGCGGCGGCTGCCATGGCGGCGGCTGCTGCCAAGTCAGAGCCCATGGTCCCTACCTCTGCCTCAAGCTCAACATGTGTTCCTGAGCTTGCAAGGCTCTCAAGCACAAGGGAGGGTTGCTGGGTGGTCTGCTGCTGGTGGTTGGTGACGGTTGTGGGGAAGGCTGGTTTGGCAAGTCTGGGTCTGGGCCCACTTGGGGCAGCCTGAGAGGCTGCTGAGGGCTGGAATGGCAGCTCAGGGGAGGTGGATGGCAGTGGGTGAGAGGGGGAGGCCAAGGAGGGGGGCGCCACAACTGCTGCTGCTGCTGCCATGACGTGGTCCTGGCCGTGGGGCCAGGCAGGCAGGGGGGAGGAGCCAGGGGTGACTTCATCTCCCAAGGGCCATGCCTGGCCTGCCTCAGCGCTAGTGTCAGCACAGTGTGCCCTGCTAGGTTCCTCAGGCAGTGCCAGGGGCAGCACCTCACTGGGTGCAGCCTGGCTGCAGCCGTCGTTGCTGTCATCGTCGTCAGGCAAGCTGGCGCGGAAGAGCTGGAAGCCCTCGGTGCTGTGGCCCAGGGGCAGGCAGGCAGGCGGAGTCATGCAGTACAAGTCGTCTGCGTCCTCAGAGGCCTGCCTGTCGTGCTGAGGCAGAGGAGGGTGTTGCGGGGTGCTGCAGGGGGTGCCCTCAGCTGGGGTCAAGGCGGCAGCTGCCTGTCCTAGGTGGCTGTTAGCAGCGTCAGAGGAGCCAAGGGGTGAGGTGGGGGTGAGCAACGGCATGGGTAAGGCGGACAGGGACTGGACCAGGGAGTGTGTTCCAGGTGGTTGAGTCTCTCCCAAGCCCTCCACTGCAGGAGTGCAAGCTTTGGGAGCTGCTGTGGTGGTGGCGCAGAGGGCTGGTTGTGACGGCGCTGGCGGTGTGAGGGCGCAGGGTGATGGGGTGTCAGGTGCTGGAGAAGGGAGCGCATCAGCGGGGGAGGCCAGGGCGGTGAAGCGGTTGGATGTGGGTGCCCTGTACGGCCACAGGCACAGACACAGTCAGATACACTATGGCACTTGACTTGTGCTGCTTGCCACTGATCAGGTGCATGGTGCCAATGGTAGCAGGGCAGATAGCCCTAACCCATGTCGCCTGAGCGTGTGCAGGAGAAGGGATGGCTAGCGCCCTCGGATGATTGGCTACCTAAGCCAAGGCGGCGGCTGCACTGGGCAATGGAGTACCTGTGGGGCATTGATGGCCAGGCCTGCAAGGAAGGCCTATAGATGACTTGGCTAATCTTAGCCTTGCAAGCATGGCTTCTAGCTGTCAATGTCAACCCCTCCTTCTCCCAGCACCCACCATTTTGCCATGGAGGCGTCCACATGCATTTGCAGCATAGGCCCGTCTCCCATTGCCCCCACCACCGCTTTGTCCACCTCCTCCCCTTCCTCTCCTCCCTCCTCATCTTCTGCAACCCCCTCCTCCTCCTCTTCTTCCTCCTCCTCCCTATCTTGCCGCTGCCCCTGGCCCTCAGACCAATCTCCAGTGCGACGCCGAGCATTCAGCTGCTTGCCCCCAGGTGACAGCGGCAGGCCTGCCCGGGGTATGTTGGCACGCACAGGGGGCCGCCCCTCGTGCGGCCGGGCAGCGATCAGGGGCGTCATCCGGGGAGTGGTGCCGCCTGCCTGTGACCTGCGGGCCAGGCTGACAGCCACAGGGCCATGCCCAGTGGGCGGACCCCAGGCTGTGTGTGACCCTCTCACACTGCCACGCACCACACTGCCCCGCAGGGCCTGTGACCTCACACTGCCCCTCACACTGCCCCTCACACTAGCCTGCAAGCTGGCCCGCAGGCTGGCTCGCAGGCTGGCCCGGGCAGCCGACAGGGGGTTGCTGGCGCTGCCCAGGGTTGAGAGCTCAAGCGCCTTGGCTCGCCTGCTGGGGGCAGGGCTAGGGCCGCCAGCATCCCACTGCGCCGGGGGGTCTGGGCGGGGCGAGGCAGGGCCAGGGTGGGGGGCTGGTAAGGCGGCTTGAGAGAAGCTGTCCTCACTCCTGCGTGGAGTCAGGCACATGGGGCGCGCAGCATTCACTAATGCTTGTGGCCTACCAGGTTCAAAGCTGGCTGGCTGGTCGGCTGGCTGGCAGGTAGGCTGTGGTGCACAGCTAATGATTTGGTAACGAAGCAGTGTGCTTTGGAGCACATGCAGCGGGCTGGTGAGTGGTTGTGGCGCACAACATGGTCCTTGACACTATTGCCAGTCACCAATGCACCCTGGATGTCTCTCAGCACTGTTGTCAGTCGTGTAAGCAGGTCTCGTGGCTCCCATGATCCCAGGCCTGAGTTTGACCAGCAGGGGCAGGGGCTGTATGCGGGTATGGGGGCTCCCATGCCGCTAGGCCAGGGATTTGACCCGTCTGGCTGGTGTCTTTTGCCTCACCTTGACAGTCCTGATTCCTCAGAGATAGTAGATATAGTGGACACCATGCATGCATTGAAGCGCTTGCCATGCCCAGGGGTGTGAGCTGGTGAGTGTGCGGGCAGCAGGGCAGGCTGGCCTTCTGGCAGCTGAGGGAGGTCCACGCGCTGGGTGCTGAGGCGCAGTAGGTCCCTGGGCGCAAACTGCTGGGCCAGCACGGCTTGCATGCTGAGGCGCAGGGAGCTGCGGGTGTCAGGGGGCCGCTTGCTGGCGGGCAGGGCGGACTTGCTCCCTTTGTCTGCAGGTCAGGGTCAGGGGCAGGAGCAGGGTCAGGGCAGAAGCAGGGTCAGGGCAGGAGCAGGGCAAAGGCCAGGCCAAGGGCAAGGCTGACAAGGCAAAGCCAGCACCACAGCCAGGCAGGTGGGTAGACAGGGACTGCAATGCAGCATTGAACATGCAGCGCATTGGGGAGAGCAGGTGGCGCCCACTGGAGCTGTGCTACTGGCCCCAGCAGGGGAAGCTGCCAGCCAAGGGCAAGGAGTACCCAGGGCTGGGGTACAAGCAGGTGCGAGACAAGCCACCCAAGGCCCAGCAGCAGCAGCAGGAGCCCGCTGGCGCACAATAATGTGTGCCCCCCCATTTGAGCTGTCATCAGCTTGCGATTAGTGCGTGTTTGTCATGCCAACTCTACATATAGCCCTCTGGGTCAGGCAATAGTGTAGGTGGTAGGCGACCATGCCCATGTGTATGCCATGTGCATGGGAACTCCACACAGACAAAAACACCGTGTTGTAGTGGTCCACGCTTAGTGTTCCATGGCCATGAAGGCTCTAGGTTGAGGGCCAAGGTGGCTGAAGAGGTGCTGTGTGTGGATAGTGGCACCTTGCAGGTGCAGTGGTGCAGGGGCCCAGGCCCACCTTTGCGATCAAACCCAGCCAAGATGCTTGGTGTGGTAGGGGCAGCCGCCGCCCCTCCAACAGGCCTGCTGGACCCTGGCCGGCCGCGCAGCCCATCGAACATCACAGCCAGGCTCTGGCGCATGGTGATGTTCTGCTCCTTCAGCCGGTCGCGAGCGCCCTTCTCTGTGAGGAGGGCCCTGCACCCACCATGGACCAGCAGAGCAGAGCAGATGGCGCAGCTGGAGGCAGGACAGGGAAGGCAGATTTCGGGCCAGCCAGGAGAGGAGGAGGTGAGCTAGGACGAAATGCAGGTGCCACAGCATCATTGTGCCCGTAAAAATCGTCAACAAACATGGCATTCGCCAGTCAGCGGTGCTGCAACACACAAATTGTCACACTTTGGTTAGTGCGTTGTGTTGGGTGATGCTTGTAGGCTGGGAGCCTGTACCACATGCCTTACCACATGTAGCAGTATGATGCTGCTGCATGACTGGCCTTCAGCTTACCAGCCACCAAATGCAAGGCGAACACTTACACAGCGAGGCAAACATGAGCAGGGTGACAGGCTTCAGTACTAGGCCCCATCCACCATTGTGCTGCCCACTTCAAGTCAATCAAGGCGAGACTCCGCTAATGCACACAGTCTGCACAGACCCACTTCAACCCACCTGGCCTCGTTGGGTTTCATGCGCCCGTAGAGCTTAATCTCACTGAGCACTGCCGCCTTGGTGGATGGGGCGCCATGGGTGGTAGGCACCCGCTTGCCTGCAGCAGGGCCTCCACTTGGAGTGTTGGCCCTGGCAGCTGCCTTTGCGGCCTGCGCACAGTCGTGTGAGCGTGCAGCATGTATGCATCACTATTGCAGCAAGCACGCCTTTCTCCACACCCAGACCAGAAAGCATCAACAAACAATGAAAAGATTGAAGCATTGCGTTTCAGCATCAGAATGCCACCACAGCCGACCCCAGCTGACCTTAGCGTCTTGCTCCTCATTTTGCTTGTGTGCATTCTTCACATCCTGGCCTAGGTTGAAAAGGATGCCAAACAGCACATGCGGCTCTAGCTTGTTCTGAGGTCCGTTCAAATACTTGCCCATCTGCAGCAACAGAAACGTTTTTCTCCACTCAGCCCAAAAAGGTGTGACAATACTGGAGCGTGGCACAGCCACAGCACATGACCATCATCATCAGCAAAGATAGACCTGAAGCCAGAGCAGGAGGGTTGGGGGTGTGGCTGCATGAACCAGGGCCCAGCAACTCAGCTCATTGCACTGCTGGGCCAGGGAACTGGCTTGGCTTGCATGGCAGAGAATGGCAGGGGTAATGTGATGTTGAGACTCAGAGGGGTAGCTTGGCTGCCTGCCAGACACCTGGCAGGAGCCAGCACAGCATTGTGTGTCGGCCCCTCAAGATCAGGAGTGAGCAGGATTGCATCTCAGCTCCATGACATCAGTGACGTGCTGGCTGGGGCGAGTGCAAGCACTGCTTACCTGGGTCAATGACTTTTCAGTGTCTGCCAGGTCATGGGCAGCCCCCGTCATCTTGGTCACTGCATCCTCACGGAACTGCAGCATGCGGACCTGAGCAGGGAGCAACAGCAACAGCCAGGGGCCATGGTACAGGGTGAGTGTTTGGAGCTGTGCTGCAACATGCTGTCAACTCAGGCTGGTCTACAACAGCAGGAGCAGTCCGCACCAGGTGCCCTTTTAAGATGCCCTGTAACCCTTTGGAGGTTTCCTTTGGAGGTGCGAGAGTGATGTGGCGGAGTGACACACTGGTATGAGCAGGTATGAGCTGGTATGAGCCTAGTGGCGCAATGCCTCCAAAGAAGCGGAAAAGAACCGAAAAGCAAAAGCAGTGTCCGACAGACAAAAACACCGTTTTGTAGTGGTCCACACTTAGTGTTCCACGGCAATGTTGGCTCTAGGTTGACGGCCAAGGTGCTGGTCAACCTCCTCATGACAGGTATAAGGTCAGATCAGCTTGTGCTAGGGTTGGGTCAAGTCGGCCAAGTGTCACAGCCAGGCAGCGCCATCAGCACCATCATCAGCCAGGCATCTCCATCACCAGCCAGGCATCACTGTCACAGGACAAGACCCAGTCGTGGGCCAGCAGGTCACCATCAAATTCACATGACACAGTCCCTGCAGCTAGTACCTTGAATTGTGTGTCCATGGCATCAGCTCCATTGTGCAGTCCATCTATGGATGCAGCCTCCACACTGGCGTCCATTCCATTGGTTGCCCCTTCTGCCAGCTGGTCCAGCTGCTCCAGGGCGCCACGCAGCTCATCCAGCCGCTGACGCAGCACCTTGACCTCCAGCTTGGCTGCTGCCTCACTGCTGGCCAGCTGGGCGTGCAGGTCGTAGTCGTCAGGGCACTCCATCTTCAGGGCCCTGAAGAACCATACCAGCAGTTGGCTTGGGGTGTTGGCTATGGCTTGATGTGGTGCTGATAAGATAGGAACATATGTCATCCAGGTGCGGGTGGAAGCCACCCAGGTCAGCATGCAAGCAGCTCTGTCTCAGACAATTCAGCACAAGGTCAGGTACAACTGAAACTCAAGTATTGTCCAGCATGCGCTGACACAATCAGGGGCAGGGAGTGCCAGTCACCTCGCCAGGAAGTGCACCAGTGTGACAGCCTTGTTGGTGGTGGACTTGATGGACTTGAGCTTGGGCAGGTACTCAAAGGAGAAGCCAATGGCTGAGCCCTGAGCAGGTGACAGGCCAGGCCAGCCAGGGAGCAGATCACAAAGAGTAGTGGAAGCATGGACATGCTGCTGCTACTGCTGCTGATGATGAACACAATGATGCCACCATACAACCAACATAGAAGAAGAAGAAGAAGAAGAAGACTACGCCGGCAGCACCGGCATGCATTGAGGAAGGATCTCCGCCTGGGGCGCGGACTGCTCCCACCACGTACAACCCACATACATGGACAATGCAGTCACAGTAGCGCACCTGCTTCGCTCCATAGTTCATGAAATTGCCAGCGTCCAGGGCCATGCGCAAGGTCTGAGTCAAGGTGTCGCTCGTGCACACCTCCTGGCAGGCTGCAGCCAAGGTGAGAATGGCCTGGTTCACATCCTGCATGCAGTGCCACAAGGCCGGGTGAAAAGCTGGCCAACCAACTACCAGCCCATAGTCCCAGCGGCTGCTCCATACTGGGCACCTAGAGCACAGTCTGTCCTGCCACAAGCAAGCCAGGCGAGTTAATACCTGGCCAGAGCAGTGTGGCCTGTACATGTCAAACAAAATGGCCATGCAAGGTAGGTCATGCAATGTGTTAGCCTCCAGGCCCCTGTGTACTTGCACCTTCACCCTCCAGCACCATTTTCACCCTAGCTTCCACAGAAACGGCTTCCCGCCACTCGGCCATGGCAGGGGAGGAGTGGCCCTCGCCCTCACGTGATGCAGATGCCAGGTTGGTGCCGGCACACCATGCGGGATTGTGTGCTAGTTGACCCTAGCCCCGACCCCAACCCAAGCAGGGCTTTGACCCCTAACCCCTCCCAAGCCATAGTCCATCTTGCCCTCTTCTGGGTAGCACCCCAACATGCCGCCGCTCTGCCTCGCCCTCCTCCCAGCAACTAGCTGGGCTACTGCTGGCTCACCAGGATCTTGGGCTCAAAGTCCCGCATGAGCTTGAAGACGGTGGCCTTTTGATCCAGGTTGGGGATGAGGGCCAGCTCCATCATCAGCTGCTCCCCTTCATACAGCTCTGACACTGCGCCAGTGTAGCGCAGCAGCTCCTTGCGCTCCTCCTGCCGGCCAAACAGCAGCCAGGCAGCACACCACTTGTGTGGCAGGCAGTGTAGCTCAAGTTGCTAGGCACCATGTAAGTTTGCAGAGGGTGACAGCCAAAAATGTTGCCCTTGTAAGAGGGGTCCTTGCAGCTTGTGCGGAGGTTGGGCAGGGCGCAGCACCACTCCATTACCTCGGTCGGGAACTGTAGGATGAGGTTGTCCACCTGGTCCTCGCTCATGGCACAGGTGCCCTCACACAGCAGCCGCAGCAACTCCTCCTTGACCTGCAGGTGCGTGTGACATGCAGCAGTTAGCTGTGTGTGAGGCCAAGGCCTGCTCCAGCAACACAGCAGCAGCAGCTCCAGCAAAATAGCATCAGCTTAGAGCTCATTCGGCCACAGTGACAACAGGGATGCCGGCCACACAGTCAGCTGCTGCCCATCATAACCCATCAACCTGCTGCAGTGCCCAGGGGTGCAGGAACATAAGTTCGGACACTGGGCACCAGTGTTTTGTTTTCGCCTTATATACAGCGATCGCTATAAAAAGCGACATTTCAGGGGTCCTATTGCGCTATGAAATGATCGCTTTTTGAGCTTCACTACCTCGCACTGCGCTATGAAAACTGCGATGTACCCTGAGATTTTGCGTATTTTAGCGTAGTTTTCGTTTGATTTTTTCTACCTGAGCGATGTTTTGAAGTAAGGTCGAATCAGGGGTATAAACCTATGCCATGTCACTTTGAGCCATAGATCATGCATTCGAGCGAAACGAAAACAAAAGCACTGCTGGGCACTTGCAATCGTATGCAGAAGGAAGCTGGGCAAGGTAAGGAGACGCTTGCACAGTGACAGTTTTCCAGTTGCGGATTCACAATTGCAGTTTCCCAGTGGCAGTTCCCCAGTGGCCGTTGCCCAGTGGCGGTTGCCTAGTGGCGGGTGCACAGTGACAGTTGATCGGAAGTCGCACACACTGGCAGTCAAGTGGAGGTTGGACTCCATCAGTGGTCCAGTGCTAGGGAGATGTGAAGCAGCGCCATGAGCACCCCGCCCCCACTGTGAGTGCGTGTGAGTGTGAGCTAGGGTTACCAGTCAGCTGAACCGCCATGCCTGCTGGGCCCTTGACTACACTCTGGCATCAGCCTGCCTGCACACACCTGCTTGGGGCTCATCTTGAAGTTCTTGAGCAGCACGCTGACGTTGTTGATTTTCTTGAGCGGCAGGATGTTGTGACGCACCGCAGCCGCGCTGCTGGCAGAGGTACTCTTGGCTGGCGCAGCCCGCTGGGTGCTCACTGCAAAGTTCTCCTCCAACAGCTCATATAGGTGCTTTGTTGATGGCCGGGCCTGCTGAACCTGTGGGACACCCAGGCAGGGAGGTGGTGGGATGATGACCTGTGGGCTGGTAGGCTGGTAGGGTAGCTCTTTTGACCCTTTGGAGGTGCCCTTCGCAGGTGCGAGAGTGATGTGGTGGAGTGACACACTGGTATGAGCAGGTATGAGCTGGTATGAGCCCAGGTTAATGAAGGCTCTAGGTTGAGGGCCAAGGTGCTGGTAGAGTAGCCGTTGCAACGAAGGGCAGGGGTGGCTGAGCCAGCACACAGCAGTGTGTCACAGTCTTTGCCCTGGGCACGACGAGGAGAGAGCACCAGCAGCGTGGGTGTCGTTGCGCTTGCCTCTTGTCAATGGCTGCATCCTGACCCTACAAATCCTTCGTGCAAGGAGCACATGCGTTTGCAGCTCTCGCAGCTGCTTTGATGGTGTGTTGCCTCATGAGTCATGTGCATTGCAACTCACCTTGGACCACACCGTGTCCTTGGCATGGTTCAGGTTGATCTTGTCCCAGAACACCTTGGGCAGCGGCTTGCTGGGCTTGGGCTGGCTGGAGGGCTGCGCGGGGCTGTCAGACGTGTCCAGCGTGGGCACAGCCCCTGGTGCTGGTGGTGGAGGCGGTCGGGGCGCACCAAACACATGGGGTGGGGGAGGTGGGTGAGGAGGGGCGGAGGGGGATGCGCCAATTGCTTTGGAAAAAGGTGGAGGGGGTGGGGGTGGGGGAGGGGGCGGAGGAGGGGGCGAGGCTGCTCCAAGTGGCTGGGCCGAAGGGGACGATGCTCCAGCTCCTGCTTTTGGCGATGGCAGCATGTGACGTGGCTGTGCAGCACCACTGGCAGAAGGTGGCGAGGGGAGATGAGTTCCCTTCATCTTTGGCGGTGGAGGAGGCGGTGGGGGTGGAGGTGGGCTCCTCCCCACCGCAGCGGCTTTCCCACTCAGCTGTGCAGTGAGGGACTCAGAGAGTAAGGCCCTAGCTGTGTGGGCAGGGGAGCCGCCAGTGACACCCACCTGGCCCAGAGCAGGGGGAGGTGGAGGTGGCCCTGGTGGGGGAGGGGGCCCTCCCAGGCTTGCAGGGCAAGGGTGAGGAGGTGCGGGAGGGGGCTGTGGTGCTGGTGGGAGTCGGCTTGGCACACTGCTGGCTGTTGGAGTGGGCTTGGGCCGCTGGGTAGGTGAAGGGGTGAACACAGGGGGAGGGGGGGGCCCTGGAGGGGGTGGGGGAGGGGGGCGCTGGCACTGGGTCGAGTCAGCTCCAGTGGTTTGTGCCTTGACTGCCTGCATGGCTCCGGCTTTGCCGCCGAGGGGTGGTGGTGGTGGCGGTGAGAAGCTGACTGGTGGTGGCGGTGGTGGGGGCCCAGGTGGTGGTGGCGGTGGACGCAGATGCGCAGCGGTGGTGGACGGAGCATTTGCTGCGGGGTGCAGAGGCTCCTGTGACTTGGCTACCTCTCCGCCTGCTGCTGGCTTGTGTGGCAGCTGGCAGGTAGCTGAGGTTGAGCTTGAGGTGGTGCTGGGCACAGCAGGTGCACTGTCAGGCACAGCCACAGGCGAACACCACAGTGGTGCTGGCTTGCTGTTGGGCGTGTCTGAGTCACCCTGCCCCGCTCCCTGCCCTGCCCTCGACACCACACTGGATAAGGCACAGTCAGGAGTGCCCAGCGCAGGGCTGGCCATGTTCATGGCAGGGGTGCCAGCATCAGAGCCAGCGGTGGTGTACAGGGAGGGTGTGGTGGTGCTGGAGGCCATGCGGAAGGAGGGGCCGGAGGCCAGCTGCAGGCTGACTTCTGGCGTGGTGTCAGCTGCAGAGGCGTACTGTGAGGGGTCTGTGCCCGGGCAGGGTGTGGTGAAGGTCATCTGGGGGCTGATGGATGGGGTGGGCGTGGTGAGGGACAGGCGCTGGCCATGGGCAAAGCCGGTGACCCCCAGTGGCCCAGGGCTCAAAGCAGGGCGGGCAGTTGGTGGCGGGGGGAGCGGAGGTGTGAGCTGCATGGTGGCACTGCTGGCTTTGGCCGCGGCCATGGATTTGAGTGAAGAGCCTACCCCTGCTTGGGCTGGGCCAAAGGGCAGAGGCTTGACTGAGGCTGGCGTGTTCAGGGGCGTTTGGGGAAGCAGCTGCTCCGATGGAGGGGACTGCAGCATCTGCCTGACCAGGGAGGTCAAGTCATGAGCCTGGCTGTTGGCTGCCTGCACGCCACGGCCTAGCACTACCCCTTCTTGCTCGACGGTGAATTTGGCTGCGTCAACCACTGCTTTGGTGACTGCAGTGGGTGCCAGGCAGCTGCCAGCACTGCCCAGCTTGTGGGCGCGCACCAGGGGCGAGACTGGGGCCATGAGGGGCCGGCTGACCCTGCCAGGCTGCTCCGTAGCAGCAGTGGAGCGGTGAGCCTTGGCCATCAGGGCCAGGCTGCTGCTGCCCAGGATGGCACTGGCAGCTGAGGCATGCCTGATTACCTCAGGTGTGGCTCTAGGCACAGACCAGGTGACAGCCTGGCTGGCTGGGGCGCCTGCACTTTCCTGCTGTGGCTGAGGCGGTTGCGGGGGCTGGGGTAGACTGACTGCAGCTGTCGGGGCCACTTCCTCATCCTCATGGTCGGACAGCTGGCTGGCGTGGTGACCGTTACTGCTGCTGTCAGAAGTCTGGCCGCTGACGTCCTCGGGGGAACTGATGCCTGCCTCGATGCCCTCTGGGATGGGTGTCTTAATGACCAGTCGTGAACGCCTCAGGCTGGCATTGGAGCGGCGGTTGAACTTGTACCGCCCAATGCCAGCACTGCTTTGAACACCAGGTAGCAAGAAAGCAGTGCTGGGCTGTGCATCAGGCTGAGCAGATCGCCCAGTCATGCCAGGTGGCTGGCTCAGAGCAAGGGAAACCCTGGCTGCTGATGCTGTGGTGCACTGGCTGCCGTCAAACCCCTCTCCACAGGCATGCCTGGAGTTGGATGCAGTGCATTGCAGCCCGCTGTCGTCGATTGAGATGCGCCTGCTGTCACCTGCCCGCTGGGCAGGCTCCCATGCCTTGGTACTGCCTTGCTGCCTGTTGGACGCATCCTCCTCCCCTTGCGGAAAGGAGCTGGCCAGTGTGCTGTATGTGCTGCTGCTGCGGCTTGCATGGCCGTCATCTTCACACATGACAATCAGCTGTTTCACTGCATGCACACCTGTGGATAGCAGCGCCCGCATGACAATCAAGAAGTGACAGCATTGTCACTGCATGGGAAGCTATGCATGCATGTATCTCACCACCGCCAGGCTCAGCCGCATGTCCAAGGAAGGAAACTCTGAAGAAGCGCTGCATCACAGTTGCTTTGCCCAGGCGGAAGATGTGCTTGCTGTTAGCAGTCAGAACGTGGTCCGGGCCGACTTGCACAAATGTGCCTGTTGTTGAGGCTGCATGGCTGAAACGCACTGCCCTGGGGAGGCATGGTTTCTCAAACACCACCTGCAACATGTATGTGCACAAGCAGCAGACTAATGGCTGGCCTCCTAGTGTGATGTTGAAGAAGTAGCTAGTCATCATCAGGCAGGATGATGGCATGCCCAAGTGAGGCTGTGCTCGCGTACCTGCACGACAATGTTTGAGCTTTCCCGCCGCCGGAGCTGAAGCACAACAAAGCTCTCCATATGCTTCTTGTGGCTCCTGCAACGAAAAGATATTGAGCATTGGGCAATTGTCAATAAACCCAGCTCATGCATGTTGCGCCTCCTGCTGCACCTGGTTCTCCATGCTCCCAGAGGCAGGCTGCCACGTATTGTCTTTTGCAGCCCGAGAGCATCTTGAATGCCCTGCCCACTCGACGATACAACTGCCTTGACGAGTGACAATGATTGCATGCGTGCTGGTGACACTGGCCTTGGCATCTGCACATCTTGAGTGCTGGAGTGAAGGCCATTCTGCAATGAGTCTGCTGAAATGGTCGCTGTCACCCGCGCAGGGCCCTGGTCTGTGCTGTGGGCATGGGACCATGCGTCTGCTCTGGGCCATGAGCTTTGACCAGAATAGCTGCCTTGAAGCTCTTCTACGCTGACTCGAGTGAACATGGCTGCATGCCTGTGGCGGTCCTGGTCCTGCTGTTGTCCATCCGTCCGTGAGTGAACAGCATTTGCCTTTAGCGCCTGCAGCTTCGTGTCCGCGTGCGCAAGCTCTAAGCGCAGCTCGGCCTCAGTGGTATCCGGGTCGGATGCCAGCATGCTTTTGACCGTCTAGGGACCCACTAGCGCCACAGTATGAAGAGCTGTTAAAGCCAACGATATAGGCCTGGCTAAAGGTCTGGCTAAGGTCATCACAAGGCCATAAGGCGTATCAGCGTTGCTAAGGGCGCATGCGGCAGTGGTAGCTGCTGCTAACAACTTGAGTGTGTCGACTTGTAACAGCTGTGCTTTCTCATGTTTGTAAATTTGCAACACGCAGTGTTCGCGGTCGTAAGGTTCTTTAATCCTCGACCCCCCAATCGTATAGCAGTCCGCTTCCGTCGCCGTAGTCCCTCCAGCTGCAAGCAATGCAAAGTTGTCGATGGTTTCTCGCACTAGGTTCCTCCTCTTGAAAGCAGCTTCAGTTCTTAGGCCTCTAGAAGCTGGAGTAGCAGGACTGTGTAGCTTGTCGGCTGCCGCACCCGCCCAGTCACTAATGTGGGCGCAGCCGCGTACGTATTCGGCGAACAGTGCCGCGCCTGCCAGGCCCATCTTGCCTCGGGGCCGTGGGTACGCCAAAGGGATTCGCCGACGACCTAGCGTAGTTGCAGAGGCGGCAGCCACTGCGCGCTTCTTTGCGGACGAGGGCATAACATATGAGACATTGGGTTTACACCACGAGGTCGTTACTGCTCTTAAGCAGCTTCAGCTCCCACGACCTGCACACATACAGGTGGGCCCCATGTCACCGCACACCCCCTGATGGTACACAGCTTGTGACGCATGTGGCATTGCTCGTCAGCATAGGAGGATATAGGCATGCCTTCTGCCGTGCTTTGCCTGTGTGCAGGCATTGACCGCACCTGTCTTGCTCACAGGCAAGAATGCTGTGGTGGCTGCAGAAACAGGCAGTGGCAAAACACTTGCTTATGTAGCTCCCATAGCCTCCATGCTACTGCGGCAAAAGCGACGCCAAGCCACCTCAGCAAGGTCAGTTGCACTCTTCAAGATGACCCAATCCTTGCCAAGCCTAACACCCTTAACATCGCTAATACTGCATGTCTCGCAGGCCTTTCCAGTTCCATGCGTTGGTGCTGTTGCCCAATGGCCCTCTGTGCCAGCAGCTTGTGTCAGTGGTGCAGAGCCTGAGGGACACAACAGGGCAGACCCTCCTCACAGCAGCCCAGGTAGGCCCTGGGCACTCAATGGCCACTCAATGGCCATGGCCAAGGGCAGGGAGGAGTGAGGGTAGAGGTGCTTATTGCTCAGTCCCACGTACTTCAGCCCCATGTAGCTAAGCAGGCCATGTACAGCTATACGTGATGCAACCCTTGTTATGCATGGCTTGGGCTGGACTGGTCAAGCCTAGCCTGCTGCTTAGGTCAGCCGCCCCTGTCTCTGCCACCCTTTCCACTCTGCCCTATCTGATGCTTTGGCTCAACAAAGCTGAAACAAGCTTCACCTTGCCACCCCTCCCACTCCTGCAGGTCAACAGCAGCAACCCACCACCTCAAGAACCACCTGACTTCATCACTGCCACCCCTGCTGGCCTGCTGACTCTGCTGGAGGAAGCAGGCCCGGCCTATGGCAAGCTATGGACGCTAGAGGGGCTGCAGACGCGGGTGAAGCATGTAGTGCTGGATGAGGCTGACCTGCTGATGACAGCGGCGTACAGCCGGGCCCTCAACAGGCTGCTGCAGGTATGGGTGACGGCAGGCCGTGTGACTCGTACCCAGGGTGAAAGGCAGGGTTTGGGTGGTCAGTGGAGTCAGGGTGAGGTGGGGTTAGGAAGGGGCTGTGTGTCGACATTGGCGGCAAGGCTGGGGTGGCAACAGCTGCGTCAGCAGCAGCCACCCCAGCAGCAGCAGCAGCAACATGTGGTGTGTAGCAGGTGCTGCAGGTCATGCACATGTGGTGTGCATTGCTGCTCGGTGTTGACTTCATTTGCTGCTGTTCTGGTTTGTATAATTCTAGTTATAATGATTAGTACAGCTGGTGCAATTGCTGTTCCGGCTGTTGCTGATGCCATCACCTCACCACCCTTGCCTGCCACCATTGTCACGGCTGGTCCTCATGCTGATGCTGATGCTGATGCTCACAAAACCAGGCACTGCGGTCTGGTGATCGGCGCCTGGTGGAAGCTAAATTGTTCACAGAGCTGCAGCTGAGTGAGGGAGAGTTTGCACGGCTGCCCAGGAAGCTGCAGGTGGCAGCCTGGACAGGTGAGAGGCGCATGAGCAATTGGAGAGACAGGGGCCAGCAGCAGCAGCAGCAGCAACGGGAGCAGCAGAAGCTGTGAGACAGAGGTGATGCCCAGCTGCTGAACTGTGCAACGGAAGGCCAAGGCATGCCCCCGTTGCAAACAGTGGTGTGTGTCTACTCCTGCCCACATTTTCGCCCTTGGTCAGGCAGCAGGCTGACAGCTGTCCAGGCCTGCCCTGCCCTGGCCCCGACAGGTGGTTCCTCGGCCCTGCTGGCTGCCGGGTACCGGCCACCTGAACCCCCTGCCCCTGACGCCCAGTTTGGTCCCTACTGGCGCCGGCAGTATGTGTTCGTGGCCGCCACCATGCCCGCCGTTACTCTGCACGATGTGGGGACGCAGATTGAGAAGCTGTACCCTGATGCGGAGTGGGTTGCTACGCCCAGTCTGCACACCAGCAAGACCCAGGTGGAGCACGCCTGGCAGCAGGTAGGTGCGGCAGGGTGGGGTGGGTAGGTGTGAGGTAGGTGTGAGGAGGGTAGACGGGAGCGGCATGGCTGCTGGTTTTGGAGGTTGAGGAAAGTGGGGATGGTGGTGGAGGGGAGCCTGACAGCCTAGCACTTGCTAGCTGTGCACTATGCCCAGTGTGCTCAGTCAACAGCCAGTCTCCTGCTGGTCCTGCCACCCAAGCCACACAGTCAATGCTCGTGGGGGTAGGGGCTGTGCCGCACTGACATCAAGCTCAGCGCAGTAGTATGCTAACCTCATGACATAGAAGTGGAGGCAGAGTTGCTGGCTGGGACAAAGCCTGTACAGTGTATTGACAGTAAGCAGCGCCAGCCAATGAGAGCTGCTGCAGCAAGCAAAGCACGGGTGCCAGGCATGCAAACCTGATCCAGCTATAGTGGATGTAGGCTGTTTGCAGTGGGACAGCTTTGACACGCATGCGCTGCCAGCCACCTCTTTTCCGACCTGCCAGTTCCAGTGACCCTCAATGTGTGTCTGGAACTTAACTGCAGCGAAGTCTAGTATGTGCCATGTTCATGGCTGAGCCTTATGTGTGTAGAGCCAGCTAATCATCTCAACACCCCTGCTTTTACCATTGCCCAGGTGTCTGATGCTGACTGCGTCAAGCATCTGCTCAAGGCAGTTTGTGATGACCCTGACTACCGAGCAGGCAAGGCCAAGACCCTGGTGTTTGTTAATGACATCGCCCAGGCTGACCACGTCTCCCAGCTGTTCCAAGAGAACCAGATATCGTGAGTGCGGTGCACACAGCAAGCAAGGGCTGCTCAACAGGCAGGTTGTGGGCAGCAATGCATGCAGGGGGCAGACAGGGCATGTGGCAAGTCAGGCCATCTCCTCCCTGGTGGGCCTACATTTGCAACTCCATCGTGGCTGAGGTTGAGGGCTGCAGTTGGGCAGTGTGCAAAAGAGGCACGCAGTACAGTATGCCACATGTCTGCTACTCGCCTCGGTTGTATCCAGGCATGAGGTGTACCATAAGAAGCTCGACTCGGCGTCGTTGAAGCTGTCCTTGGAAAGAATGAAGTCCAGCGAGTCGGGCGTGATGATCAGCACTGATGCGTCCTCACGCGGCATCGACATTCCCGATGTCACGCATATCGTCCAGGCAGAGTGCGCACCCAACGCCATCGCGTTCCTGCACCGCGTGGGGCGCACCGGCAGGGCGGGCAAGCAGGGAAAGGTTACCACACTGTACAGGTGCGTGAGCTGGGAGTTAGGCTGGGTTTGGGTTGGGTTTGGGCAGGGTTTGGTCCAGGGTTGGGCTTGGATCTGGGTTGGTCCGCTGTGCCCAGCGGAACGGTGGCGCCGCTGATGTGCATCTGTTGGTGTGCATGCTGTGCTTATGCACAGGGAAGAGAATCTGCCCTTGGTGGAAGTGTTGAAGCAATTCATTGCGGAGGGCCGCCCCCTGGAGGCTGCATTCAGTCGCAACAGGTCTTTCTCAAAGAAATACAGCCGTATGGGCGACACATTTGTGCCACGAGGCATGAGCAGCTCGACATTCAAGTCTTTGATGAGCGCCCCAGCGCCGTGAGCTTTGATCGCATATCCGACTGCTTTCATAGGAGCTTGCTAAGGGCAGGTCGCAGAGACTGGTATTGGTCAATTTTTGAAAACTTCATTCTTTCCATTACGAGAAAACCACAAATCGTAAAAACCCGTAAAAAGCAGATAATCACAATAACAGTATTCACGAAGGAAAAAAACGCGCACCACCCTGAACTCAGAATCTGATGTTGTCATTGGTTGACATGCTGCTATATCCGGCACCGATACCTAATTGCTTATCCCCACCCCCTTACTAGGGTGGAGCGGTAGGTGTTAGCATTAAACACATGGTCTGATGTAAGCAACAGGTCACCCCCGCCATTGGCTGCACCCCCATGGCTCATGAGATAAAAACTTGCTCATCTTTGCACGGATGAGGCCGCCGATTTGTGCGATGAGCTGCTGATGGCCCGAATAGAGTGCAGACAGCTCCAGCGGTTTGCCGGGTGGCTGGCCCCCAACCAGCGCCGTGTTCTGGAGCTTCGCAGACACATTTAGCAACATCTATATGCAGCCTGGACACATTGCGGCGTGAATGGCGCATCCCGAGTGGACATGTCAACTTTTCAGGTTAGCTCGCATTAGTGTTGCAACGTCTCAGCACGCATCGAAATCCTCTCCCAAGCTCACCTACTGCATTGAAACCCTCTCCCGGCCTGCTCCCTTGCCCCCCGCTCCAAAGTGTCACCTTTCGTCATGAAACGGCGCCCAATCTGCAGGTCGATGGCATTGCGGGTTGGGAGCGTGACCGCGACGACGCATTACTGCTGAACACAGGTTCGGTCCACATGTGGCAGCGATTCTAGGTTGCACACGATTTTCTGATTATTGGAGCTTGTGGCTCCTGAGCAACCACGAACGGCAAGAACTAGTAATAAATATGCAGAATCTGAGCTGAAATCTGTTTTTGTTATGGTGCAGGCTAGTGAAGGCCATGGGTGACAAGAAAAGCGGATTGAAGGCTAGATGTGCCGGTGCGCAAAAAGCGAGGGAGGTTATGGCACGGCGTAGGGCTGCTGAGGCTGAGGCCAAGGCCCAGGCTGGTGCTGCTGAGGCTGAGGCCCTGGCACAGGCTGATGCTGGTGCTTATGAGGCACGGTTGCACCAGCTGCAGGCTGACCTGCAAAAGAGGGAGCAACAAGTTGTTGACACCCAACGCTTGCAACATCTACAGCAACAGTTGCAGGACCTCCAGAAGGATGAACTTCAACGTAAGGAGCAGCAGGTGGCTGAGCAGCAACAGCAGCTGCAGCAGCAGCAGGCAGACATGCACTTGAGGGAGCAGCAGTTGGCTCAGCAACAACACCAGGTCCCTGAGTCCCTGAGTCCCTCCGGTCACCCCTCTTCAAGCGCCCACGCCAGGACACAACTCAAGCGCCCATGCCAAGGTACGCAGTTCCCATGCATGCCCTCCCAAGCACCCACCACCACACCTCCCACTCAAACCATTCTGGGATGCATGTGTGCATGTGCAGGCATCATAGTGTGGCCCATGCATTGCGCATCCCTGGGCTGCCCTACTCAGCTGTGGTGGGTGCCCACCAAAGCCGGTCGCTTGCAACAGCGCCCCCTCCCCCGCAGCCCAGGCCAGCGCAGCAAGCACAGTCCAACCCAACCCAGCCACCGCCCTCCATCCCTTCCTGTCTGCCACCACCACCCCTGCATGGGGGCACAGCCAGTGGGTTGGCCGTGAGGGCCTGGGGGAGGTCATTGACGGAGTTCTTGCCGCATGCCTGGGGATCTATGGGTCCTGTACGCTGCTGGTCGTTCCACTGGGGGTGCAGAGGTGTGGTGGTTCCACCAGGTATTTAACAACACCCCCGCTGCCACGTGTTGGATGGCCTTTGTGGGAGGACTGTGTGAGCATTACACCCCCGCTAAAGAGCGCGCATGGCTGCCAGCCGCGCAGACTTCGGCCACACGCTCCGCAGCTCAACAGGTGCACAGCGCAGCCCCCACTGTGTTGCTGACGACCAGCAACAGATTTGCCACGCTTTCAGAGGCCGATGAGCAGGAGCAGCAACTGCCCTCCCAACCTGCAAAGTGAGTGTTGCCCCCACATTCCATCCCCACCATCCACGAGCCTCACAGTCATCTGTTGCTACTGCTGCTGCTGCTGCTGCCACCGTGCTGTTGCTGTTGCTGCTCCTGTGCAGGATGGATGAGCACCAAGCAGCAGCAGCAGCGATTGCTGCGGCAGCAGTGGCTACTGTGCTAAGAGCTGCAGCAAGGGCAGAGGCAGCAGGGGCAGTGACGAGGGTGGGGCGATAGGTGTTGGCATGAAACAAATGCTCTGCAGTAAGCGACAGCTTAAGAATTGCCTAGTGCACACATGCTACCGTGCTCCAGGCTGCTGGGGCTGGGCCTTGGGTGCTCGGTCATTTAACAGCGGTCTTGAGAGAAGCTGTTGCTGACAACAATGTTACACTGCACCACCACCACATGCCGCAACAATGAGCACAAAGCTGAGAATGAGTAACGAACGCAACGAGCAACCTCAAGACTGAAACAAGCATTGCAGCAAACGTAGAACAGTAAGTATTGCGAAAGCCGTGCTACTGGAATAGACTGGACTGGGCTGGAAAGCAAGCCACACAAGGTTCTATCATTCCCAAGAACAAGGTAAAACAGGCAGGCAACAGCAAGGCAAATCTAACTGAATTCCATCTCAAGGAACGTGATGTGTACGTCACACCTCATGTACAACAACCATGATGGGGCCCTCACACGTGCTGCTGCTTTTGCGACTGATACTGCGCAGCTGGGCTGCAGCAGGCAGTATGCCAGGTAAGTACAGGCCTCAACTTATGCTTGCAGCCAGCTGCTGCTCACTTGCCCACATTGGCCCCCGCAGAGCCGATACCGGCATTGCCAGGGCCACCGCCACCAGGACCGATGCCGGTTCCACCAGCCAACCCGCCAGCCGTCTGCGATGTGCAGGTGTTCGCGGCCTCACCGACAACGGCTCATCCAAAACGCATGACTGTTCAGTGCGCAAGTACTCACCGTTCCTGCCAGGCCGGACGTTAGGTCGGGCCCTGGGCCAGAGGGGAAGTAGCCATCCTCCGCGAAGTCATCAAGTTCCAACAGCGCGGCAATCTGGCGCAGCTCGCGTCCTGCGCAGCAGGCTGGTGGGACGGCCGGTGGGACGTGCCAAGAACCTGACTACTGCCCGCTGGGTGCCTACGACTGCTCAAGAGTCGCGCTTACACACACCTTCAACGCGCTTGGGGTTCAGGGCCAGAGCCATCACAAGTAGCCCAGCAATCAGTAGACACGCACGTGCAGGCTTTCCAGACGCGGCCATCTTGTGCGGTAAGCGTGGGCCGCAGGGGTTTGGTTCGCAAGGTGTAAGTGCGACGAACAGTGCGGGCTGAGAGGACGGCGCGCTGGTCACACTGCGCATTACGCGGCGCGGGTACGATGCACGGCGCGGATGCGGCGCGGGTACGGATACCAACCGGTCATGTGTCCAGCTTGTACCAAGCATGATGCTGCAACATTTGATAGCAGCTTCGCGGCAGGCCACGACGTCGCCGCTTTGTCGGACAACAACGATGAGCGACAATAATTTGCATGACGAGGTCATTAGTACGTTGTGTCGGCCAACAGCAACAGTAGCCGAAGTCACAGCGAAATGTCAGCACCAGCACAAGTGCCGCTACCATTTGCCAGCAATGCAACTGCGGTGATTTGTACCACTGAAGCCACACAATGAGTACTAGTTTGCAGACAGGATCCACTTAGACAACACAGCTCGAATGCTCATGACATACGGCGACTGGAGATTAAGGGCTGCGTTGCAGTCCCTGTCCACCCATTTGCCAATGTCACTAGGGGTGGCCTGGTCCAGCTTGGGGCACCACATGAGGCCCCGCACCGGCGCCTCAAACCGCTTGCTCCAGGCTGACCGCAACAAGCGGTGCTGCACCTGACCTGGCTGTGGCTTCCAGCCTTCAGGCCTGTTGGGCTTGCTGCGGTCCAGCTCCGCCTCACATCCCCTTACAGCCAAAGTTCAGCCAGGCGCTGTCCAAGATACAGTTTGCCGGAGCTTCCCACTCTGCCAGAGATAAGCACAACACCCACCACGGCAGGAGATGCAAGCTAAGCCACCTCACCGGGGACCTTAAGGAGCTAGGGTTATAAGACGCCCTCCTGGAGCGGTGCAGTGAGCGGGCAGTGCATGGCGGCCTGCTGCCGGGTCTGCTGATGCGCAGCTTCCTCACCGAGTTGAACGTCACAGACGCGGTCACCCTGAACCTAGGCTGCCGGAACCTCTACTTGCAGCTGTGCCGCGACTTGCCTGCAGCCTGCCAGCCAGCCAGCCAGTGGGTATTTGTGCCCAACAAGGTCCTGTTGCACAAGCAGCGGCATTCAATTAAGTCAAGTAATCTCCTCATGAGAGGAATGTGTGAGCGAAAGAGTTGTAGGAGCTTGAGCTAGTCATGGAGGCACACACACCAGGTTGGCGGAGTTGAAATTGGCAACAGGCACACTAGCAGTAGCTATACATTTTGCACAGCGAGAGGGATTGTAGGGTGAGTATAAGGTGAGCATTCAAGCTTGTTATCATGAGTAGTAAGAGGGCAGTTTAAACATTACTAGGCCACCCTGCCAGTCAATAATTCCAGACTGCCACTGCACTTACCTCATGGAGGGGTCTGTGAAGAGTTACTATTCATCTGCGCTGCCATCCGTGCACGTAGCTCAGATTTCTCGGCTTCACTGGCGAAAGTGTAGTCCACTGCTGCAAGGGCCAGCCCCTGCAATTCTTCCACTGTGGTTTCCAAGCAGCAGCGACAGCAACAACACCAACATCAGCACCTTGGCCCTCAACCTAGAGCCTTCATTCTTTGACCCTAACCGTAACCGTAACCCTGGACCCTGAACATGCCGTTTGCCACAGACGTGACAACAGGGCAGGCGAGCATGTCACAAACCCAGCGCCCACCATGTGCATTCCCATTGCAATATTACGCAGGCATCAGGGGACAGCTGGGCAGGTTTCAAACCCACACGACACGGCCATAGTGTGAGAGGGGAAGAGGGACCCAGAGTACAGAACTCAAGGTACCGCCACCTGCCCTCAACTACAGCCCAGCACATTTGGCCCAGCCTGCGTCTCTGACCTGTAAGGTTGAAGACTGCCATGGCGATCGCGTACTCTTGAGACAGAGTTGTGTCAAACACACCGCTGTCGTCAGTGCACAGCACCACCGGGTGGCCTTGTGCATGCAGCCCTTTGAAATGGTGGTCAGCATCAGGGTTCGACCCCCCGTACGGGGCCCGTACTTTTGACCCATTTCGACGAGGGCCCCCGTAACTGAGCCGAATGCCCAGTACGGGGGCCCGTGGTTTTCAAAACTTGGGTTACGGGGGGGAGTTCACGGGCTATCTACGGGCGCCTGTTATTCTTAGTTGCGCCCGTACATTCCTGCCATATCTCAAACCTAACTCACGGCTGCTGGGAAAGCCAGGCAAGAAAGTAAGGCAGACTCCGTCGGACCAGCGACAGATGACAATCTAGATGGCGCTTGGTGGGTACCATCGCATCGTTGACATCTCCGCGTTCACATGTTAACTCATGTTAACTTCTTGAACCGCGCAGACCACGCAGCCCGCAATCCCGCCTTTCCCGATGAAACTGGTCTTGTCAGCCCAATGCGCCCAATGCGGGGAGGATTAAACTTGTTTGGGGTATAATTTGTCTGATAAATATCATTTAGCATTCTTAATAAGTGCTGCAGCAGGTCCTGCAGGTCCTGCAGCAGGGCAGCATCACGGTAGCAGCAGCAGGGCAGCAGCATAACGGCAGTGGAGCAGCAGCAGGGCAGGAGCTGCAGCAGCATGGCTGCAGCAGCAGGAGGGTAGCAGCAGCAGGGCAGCAGCTGCATCAGCAGGGCAACAGCAGCAGGGCAGCAGCAGCAGGAGCAGGGCAGCAGCAGCATCAGCAGGGCTGCGCAGCAGCAGCAGCAGCAGCAGCAGAGCAGCAGCAGGGCAGCGGCAGCAGCAGCAGGGCAGCAGCAGGGCTAAAGTGCTTCACCATCGGCAGCAGCAGCGGCAGTGAAGCTACAGCAGGGTTGCAGCGGCAGCAGCAGGGCTGCAGCAGCAGCTGCAGCAGCAGGGAAGCTGCAGCATGGCAGCAGCAGCATGGCAACAGCAGCAGTAGGGCATCACAGCATCAGGGGAGCAGCAGCAGGGCAGCAGCTGCAGCGGCAAGGCAGCAGCAGCAGGGCAGCGGTATCAGGGGCAGCGGCAGCAGCAGCAGCAGCAGCAGGGTAGAAGCGGCAGGGCAGCAGCAGCAGCAGCGGCAGTGCAGCTACAGCAAGGCAGCAGCGGCAGCAGCAGCAGCGCAGCAGCAGCAGCAGCAGCAGGGCAGCTACAGCAGGGCAGCAACGTCACCAGCAGCAGGGCAGCATCACGGTAGCAGCAGCAGGGCAGGAGCCCAGCCCCCTCCCCTTCCAGCCCAACCTCTTCGGCTCCGTCCACCCCGCAGCCAGTGGCCAGCCTTAGCCCAGACGATCCTATTCTCATTGACCAAGAGCCAGCACCTTCCAGCATCCGCAGAGGCCACAAGACTGCAGTGACTGAGGCTAAGCAGAAGGAGTTGCAAGCAAAGTACCCATGGTGCAGGTTCAGTGGCGGATGCAACGAGAGAGGCACCCTCCAAGCCCACTGCTCCACTTGCTTGGAGCACAAGCCCAACTCATCTCTATTCGCCAAGGCGAGTGGTGGTGGGGGGGCTGTGACGTGTGAGGCGGAGCTGGCCCAACACGCCAAGAGCAAGGCCCATTCAGAAGCCATCGGCATGGCACAGCGTGCTGGGGGGGGTGCCAGTTCCATCAAAGCAGCTGTGAAGGCTGCAACAACAACAGTGGTCCAAGGCACCCCCGCATGGTGCTGGCAGCCCTCTTCATGGTGTTGTGGGGCCACTCAGCCATGTCCTTTGCCACTCACAGTGGGGCGCCAGCTATGCCGCATGACTTCAGTGCCGCCCGTTACTTCAATGCCGCCCTTTACTCTATTAGCCGAACCCTCCTCACTCAACAGCTAGCAGCTGTACGAGCCAGCCCCTATTTCAGCTTGTTAGCTGACAGCAGCACGGACGTGGGAACTGAGGACCATTTGCTCCTCTACGTGCGCTATCTGGAGCCATCGTCCTTTATCTACCACACCTCTTTCTTATGCGCTGTCAAAGTGGTGGGGGCCACATCTGAGCACATCACAGCTGTCATACTGCGTGTGATTGACACCCTCAGCCTAGATGTTGGCAAGTTTGTGGCTTTCTGCTCTGTTGGTGCCAGCACCTTCATGGGGGCTCACAATGGGGTCATGGGGGCTCACAATGGGGTCACGGGGGCTCACAATGGGGGGAAGAGAGCGCGCAAGAAGAGCAAGAGTGAGAGCATGAGTGAAGTGATGAAGTGGAAGAGGCCTTGTTTGACACGGAGGCAGGTGGTGGCCCAGAGGACACCTTTGGAGCCTCCTTGTTAGCTGCTGTAAGCTAACATGCCTCTTCCAAGCCGGCCGCAGGCCTGCAAATATTTTTGGGGTATGAACAGTGTATAGGGTCCCCGTAGTTTACCCTGACATCAGTTAAGGGCGCCCTTAGACCAGATATCACCAACTGTCGAACCCTGGTCAGCATAGCCCGGCCATGTGGCCGTCACGATATTTGACGTGAGGCACAGCTCTAGGGGAATGCGGCTGGCCACCAGGGCAGCCTCGGCGGCTGGGCTCAAGCAGGCCATGTGGCCCAGGCGGTGGGGCCGCCAAGCCAGCATGGAGGCCACCTCCGCCTCCGCCTCAATCTCACCACCGTGCAGTGTGACCTTCAGACCCAGCTGCCTGGCAGCTTCTAGGGCAGGCAGCCAGTCCCGCCAGCAGCCAGCGTGGGGGTCCCCAGAGAGGTCCACGCCCACCACGCCCTGGGGTGCAAGACTGGCAGCGAGCTGCACCTGGGCACAGGGGAGAAGGCGTGGTCAGGGAGGGACCTTTGCCTTTTACTTTATGACATTACCTAATCCCTAAGTGGTGGAGGTGACATGGTGGGGTGGGTGGGGTTTCGAGGGGGAGTACAGTGAGGCATGTGATTAGGAGTGGGAAAGCAGAGAGGGAGGGGTGGTAGGGGAGTAGTCATGCCTGGAGGTATGTTGTAGTCTTGCGAAGTGGTGGCCTCAAGTAGCCCCAAGCAGCAGGGGGATGGAGGGAGGAGGGAGGCAGGGGGGAGGGGAGGGGCGGTGGCAGCTGACTCACTGTTTCCATGGCATCAGCTGCCCCTTCCCGCCGGTCAATGCTGAGCAACAGCTTCACCAACATCCACCTGCGACCCAGTCAGAGGCAAGCACCCCACAACTGCACCTCCCCCTTTCACAATCCTGCCCATACCTGCCCTTGTCTGGACCCTTCCCTTAGGCAGCTCTGTGGAACCACTCCCCACGCCGTGATAGCAGGCAGCAGCAGGTCAGCCACTAGGGACTGCCTCTCTTGTATCCAGGCCGGGTGGAGGCAGGTCAGCCACCAGGTCTCTTGTATTGAGGCCGGGTGGAAGCAGGTCAGACAGCGCATGCCTAAAGCAGGGCAGCCACCAGGCTGTGTCTGGCTCATGAAGCCAGGCATGGCAGCAGCAGCTGAGCTGTGAGGGCCGGCCCCGTGAGGCACGTCCTTGGGAGGGGCGTGTGCAGGCACAAGCTGTGCTCTGGTCCTGCTGCAGCCATGCAGCCCCTGGCCAGCCTGCTCCCCTACCCTTCGTCACACCTCTGCCACCCCTACCCTTACTCTTCCTCATGGACTGGCTGGTCCCTGGGTCCCTGGGTTTGGAAGGGCAGCAGGGGTGGGAGCTAAGTTGGTTGTAGGTTCTGCATAGTTTCTGTCGCTTCAGGGTTGGGGTGGTGGGTGTTAAGCAGAATCAGCGTAGTTGGTTTTAGGTCCTGCAACCAGCACCCTCAACAGCTGACAACACCCACACGGCAGCAGACAAGCAATAAGCAGGGTCAACAGAGCCGGGCCAGAGGTGCAATATCCAGACCCTGTCACTGCAGACAGGGGGGGGGAGCAGGCGAAGGCTCCTCCCTTTACCCCCTCTGCTTCCACGCCGGAGTAGTACAAAGAGTGACTCCCCAAAAGGGGCGTGAGCTAAGGAACCGTGCGCAGCTGCAGGCTTCAGGCCAACTTCCACGCCGGAGTACACTTCTTCTTCTTCTTCTTCCAGCCGGTGCATGTGGTGCTGGCTGCAGGTGGAGCCCGCCTGTTAGCTGCTGATGATGTAGCGGAGTGAGATTACCCACAGCCCAACATGTTGTTCCTTGTTGAATGAGTTTTGTTGGCCTGGCTGGTCCCTGATGTTGACTGTGGCTGGTGACTAGGGGGTGTCAATGGTGTCACGCTCCACCCTGCCTGGCCCTACTCCCCTGCAGGCCCCTGACCCACCTGCCCTGCTCCTGAAGCTGCTGCTGTGCTGCCTGCATGCCGCGCAACACCGCCTGAGTGTAGCTGGACTTGGTCATGGCCAGCTCAGGCCGGGCCTTGGGGCTAGTCCGCAGCTCCAGGTATAGCACCCGGTCAGCAGCAAAGTCCAGGATGACCTGAGGGGGGTCAGTCATGAGTCATGGATTCACAATGAAGGGAAGGGAAGGGATCCAGGTTTGGGATTTAGTTTGCGGTTAGGGTTCAGGCAGTGGGTGTTACAAACCCTGACCCTGCCCCTAGGTGGCCCGTATCCTGCAGCTGCCCATGGAGTACCATAAGGAGCTGTGCCTCTCCTGTGATGTACTTTGCTGCTTGCAATTGAGTGTGCAATGGTGCAGATGATCGATGCAGCTGGGTACGAGGCAGCCAGCCTCTCCATGCTTCAGGCAAGAGGCTGAATGAGGCTGGTGATGTTAGTACCTTCAGCACGAAGGACATGCCACTGTTCCTGCTGCTGCTGCTGCTGCTGCTTTGCACCCAACGACTGTTGTCATGCCCCCTGCTTTGCATGTGGTGCCAAACCTGGCAGTGGTGCTGCTGCCCTCATGCTGCCACCACTGATGCTACTGCTGCCACCACTACTGCTGTCATCTGGCTGCTGCTGCTGTGCACAGTCATCATTTTGAGTGGTGTTAGTTTGGACGAGATTGACAGGAAGGCCAGTGGTCAGGGATGGACTCAGGCACCAGGAATGGTTATAGCTGTGAAGGCTGTTCCAGGGATGTAGTGGTTGCAGTGGAGGGGAGATTGCCCACAGGCCAACACCCTTGCAGGAGATGTCTTGCGTGGAAAGGAGTGCTGGTTTCCTCAGTGGTGTACCTCAGTGGTGATGCGGGTGATGATGCGCTCGTCAGTAGTCAGCCGGTGGATGACAGGAAACAAGCGGAAGCAGCCCTGAAGCGACCTGTCACCTGCATGGCCGCAGTGGATGGTCTGTTGATGACACCAGGCGGCAGCAGCAGCAGCAGCAGCGGCAGCGGCAGCGGCAGCGGCAGCGGCAGTGGCAGCGGCAGCGGCAGCAGCAGCAGCAGCAGCAGCAGCAGCAGCAGCAGCAGCAGCAGCAGCAGCAGCAGCAGCAGCAGCAGCAGCAGCAGCAGCAGCCTGCCGGCTCTGAAGCCCTTCACGACTGTAGGTCAACGAGAGCATGGCAGTGTAATGTGGCCGGCTGAGCAAACTGTCTGCCATATATGCAAGCTGTGGATGGCATGGAGCATGCTTGCACGGTGAAGTTGAGTAAGAGGATTGTCGTTTTGAGCTGTCTTACTTAAGATGGCAGTCAGCTCTGCCTGCGACACTGGCGACCTATCGCCTGCCTCAGATATAAGAGTCCTGCGAAGTGGTGGCTCCAATGCCTTGGTCTTGCTAATTCGCATTTGCAGTGTGATGGCCACCTGCAACCACCTCCTGCTACCATTGACCTCAATGTCTTCATGCTAACAGAGCCGTTCAGATGAGCATGTAGCTCGATTTTGGGCAATAGTCTACACGCCGCAAGCTGCTCTACTGAGTAAACCATTCCCTGGAGAATCACAAGGACCTCCGCGATGCGTCAGTTGGATCACTTGACGCGCGGTAACGTTCGGATCGCGTCTGGTGCGTCATGGTCACCATCCCATGCACCCCCATGCACCTCATGCGCCCCCCTCACGCCATATTCATACTAGCGAGCAGTCAAACAGAACTCATCAAACATGGAACAGCCTGTTTCAATGTGAGCTATCTCGCTCAGCTATTCCAATCAGGGTGGGAGCATCCTCGGCCGCACCCTTGATGACTACAAACCCCACACCGGTGGCACTTCCCCCCTAAACCACTGGGCGCCTCATCAAAACTAACAGCTGGATGCTTAGAGGCTAACAGCCTGTGTAAAGTACTAAGCCCTATGGGTGGTTGCGGGCCCGGCCATCAATGCCCCGCCGGTACTCTCCAGCCCGGTGCAGCCGCTGCCTGCCTCTGGGCAGCCGGTCATTGACCAGCTCGTAGCCCTGCTGGTAATCATCGTCAACGGGGGAAAGAGCCTCCAGGTCCTTCCACTGTCACAGCTCCAAGGGGCGCTGCATGCTCTCCCCAATGGGCTGGAAGTTCAGGCATCCGTTGGTGTCCCGGTCCAGCCACCTGCCACATGGGGGGGCCTGGGGTAATGAGACTGGGCCAGGTGCAGGAGGTAGTAGTGGGTGGTTGCACCAACCAGGGATCTGCAGCCAGGTGCACCTTTGGACGAGTCCAACATTTGGTGTATTGAACGAACAGGTTTTACAGGCCCTTTCAGTAGCCGCGCCAGCAAGTCTAGTCTTTTGAAGGTTTCCCCTGATGTTTTTGCCTATGGAGCAATACAAGTAGGGAGCGTCTGGACCCGTGTAACGTTACATGTTACATTGTTATGTTATGTTACATGTTACATCCCGTATACGTACACGTGCCGGTCATGTTACATAGCCTTCTTAGCTGCTCGGCTCGATTACAGTGTGCTTGTACACCCCGCCGCACTGGTCGCAACTGCTCCCGCACCTGAAAATATTTTTGGGGTCGCGTGCCGCGGGCTGCAGCTCGGCAAGATGCAGTCGCAGTTCTAGCAGCTGCTGATGGCTGCTGCGAATGTTTCCAAGCAGCAGGTCTACAACAGTCTCAATTTGGCAGCAAATGTTGTACTTCAGCAAGTTCGCAAATGACTGGCTCTTTCGTTACAATAGCGACGGCATTGTAGTGTGCCAGTGCAAAAGGTGCCCACCGGGCCGAGCTCGGCGTCGCTAACATGAGCCAGCTGCCAGGCACAAATGCAAGTTTTGGCCCACTGCCGCGAGAGGACCGGGGTGAAGCAATGCCTCAAGGCATTCAGCGGGCTGTCAGGCGCGGGATCGGACTCTTTCTCGACACGCAGCAACTTCTGAATTCTACTTCTACTTCTACTTTTACTTCTTCTTCTACTTCTACTTCTACTCCTACTTCTACTTCTACTTCTACTTCTGACTTCTACACGCAACAACTTCTGGCTTTTGCACAACCTTATCATGCATGTCCCGGAGCCGGGACGTGTGCGATTGGCGTAGCACCGTGCGGCATGCGATGAACGCTTAGTCTGCTATACGCCCGTAATGCCAGGAACCCCGTAATCGTTAGCATGTAACATCCCGTGTAACATCCCGTGTAACACCCGTATAACCCGCAAATGTAACAGTTACATGTACGTACATGTACGTACATGAGACGCTCCCTAAATACAAGCCCCTGACACGGGATTGCTTTGCCCTGCTGAACACTGTTTTGTACGTTTGTGTACGCTGCGGCTGGAGACGGTGTGTCATAGATGCCACTGCCCATTCCCATCTGTTACAGACTTGACAGCTTTAGCTGGGCTTACATGCCTCACCTCCGTGTAGGACTAACAGGCTCAGCCATGACGCTAGTAACACTGATGTGCCCCGCCGGTGGGCCGGGAGGTACCAAAATCCGTTCAAAATCCCTGTGCTACTACTTGAGCTGGAGGGCGGCTGCGGTGCTTAATAGCGGTCTCCAAAGCGGCTTCAAACCCACCATAGCCACACTCAACAAGGCTGATCCGCGTGCCAGCCCTCAACCTCCACCGGCACCTTCACTAACACTCCACCTCTTTCTGGCTGTCCAAGGTTTCTGACTTACTGCGATCTCTGCCTCACCGCACGAACCCAAAACTGCCACTAGCTGACTGTTGCCAGTGTTTGTGAGATGCATGAGTGGTGTGCGCGAGGCGTGTAAGCGCCGACTGTTACGGCTGAGCTGAGGTGAACAGCTGCTCCCAGCGCTGACGATCCTGGCCTGGCCCCTCCCCTTCCCTGCTGGCCAGGGCAAAGGCTCGCCCCTCCGCGGCGCTACTCTGTAGAGCCTGCACCACGGCTTCTGCAGCGTATGGGCAAGCAAGCAGGCAGGTGGGCAGGCAGGTAGGCAGGCAGGCCAGTGAGGCGGGCAGAGAGGGCCAATCAGAGGCCTATCAGAAAAGTGCATGCCTTCCTGGTTATGGCTGCAGTCGTGTCTTCTCAGTTGCTGGGTGTGGTGTGGTGTGATCCGGGACGGTGCGGTGCGGTGCGGTGCGGTGCGGTGCGGTGCGGTGCGGCTGACCCACGCGGCACAAAAGGAGGGGTAGCAGCCAGCCAAGCAGCCAGCCATGCCCACCTGCTGTGGCAATGCGCGATGCCTCCCCTGACAAGCTGTCGCTGAGCGCCAGTGTGACATCCTGGCGTGACCCAGCAGTGGCCTGAACGGAGGGGTACAGGCAGGCAGGCAGGCAGGCAGGCAGGCTGGCTGACAGGGCAGGCGGGGCAGGCAGTGCACGCAGGCCTCCTTGGCTGGTGGGTGACCCCAAGCTGTGAAGTGGTTGGGAGGTGGGGCTATCATTGTATGGCTATCAATGTATCAGCTAGAAGGTGTGGTGTCATGCATGGCTGGCGAGTGATGCATGCATGCTGCTCTTGGTGTTGCATGCTGTGAGGCGAGGTGGGATCCTTTTGATCCTTTGGAGGTGCCCTTTGGAGGTGCGTGAGTGATGTGGCGGAGTGACACACTGGTATGAGCAGGTACGAGACGGTGTGAGCTGGTATGAGCCTACTGGCGCAATGCCTCCGAAGAAGCGGAAGAGTATTGCGAAAAGCCGCGCCCGACTAAAAGCCCGCGAAGACAATGAGTTGTTTGCATGCGTTGTGCATGTCAACTCCATGCAGGCAGCAGGTGTTGGTTCAGCATCCAGGCAGCAGCCCTGACCTGCAGCAGCGTGTTGAGGTCGAAGGAGGTGTAGGGCCCGTCAGTGAGGCGGCCGGGGCGGAAGATGGTGTACGGCATTCCACTGCCCTCCAGCAGCTGCTCTGACATGCGTTTGAAGCGCAGCACACCTGAGGGGCCAAATAGACCCCGGGTTCAAACCCCAGGCCACACAACAAGAAGGAAGTGAGGGCAAAGGGCCGTCTTCCATCGGGGTGACCTCTACCGCAAGACTATGGTGGTGTTTGGCTGGCTAGGATGTGGTGGGACCTACACCCTGCCACGCTTACAGGTAATGAAAGGCTAGGGGTGTCAGATGACAGTACAGGGGTCGACTACCGCAGTCCTAGCGGCATTATGATGCTGGAATCTGTGATGGGAACCAGGAAGGGGCAGGGGCAAAGTGTCACACTGGGCACCACAGTGATCTACCCTGCCTTGCTCCACTGGCAGTGTGTGTTCAATGGTCGGGCAAGAAGTAAGTAGCTGGCTGACAGTAGCTATTGCCTGTGGCTGCATTGCAAGGCTCTGGCTGTGTCGGACAGTCGGACCCACCAAATGTGTTGAGGATGGTGTAAGGGAAGGTGGTGGGCCGCATGACGCCCGCTGATGTCACCAGCACGAACCGCTTGACCTGCATGTACTCCAGGCCACTACCTGTCCTCTTCAAACAACACCCGTGCAAGTGTGATGAGTATTCATGAAACACCATACACGGCCCATCTCTATGCACACCTTGATAGCTGGCTCAACAGATGGATGGTGAGGAGCCTGCCCTGCCCTGACTGGCACCCTTACCTAGCTATGGGTTAGGGCACAGGCAGCTAGGACCCAGCTGGGCTAGGGCGCCTAATGCTAGGACCCAGTTAGGCTAGGGAGCAGGCAGCTTCAACTCCAATACTGCTGGCTGGCAGCGCAGGGCACTGGGCGTGAACCAGCAGCTGTGGGACTGGGCAGCTAGCCAGGCCAGCCAGGTCTGCCGTATCTGCCACTGCCCCCATGCGCGCTCCCTACCCGTCCACACACACATGGCCATGCTGAGGCAGCCCTGACGTTCTAGGGCTGCTGATACCAACAGCTGCCAGGTCAGGGACCCTGGTTGTTGACAAGTGACCCATCGGCAGCGCTGGACATTAGGTTAGAGAGCTGTCAGCCAGTGGCTTGCAGGCAGTGCAGGGCGTCGTCTTTGCTGGCATGGACTTGGCTCTCTGCTAAGAAATCAAAGCAGGGCAGTGAAAGAATGCCAGCTCTGCTGAACTTGCCCTGTTGGCCCCAGCACCAGTGGGGTTGTGGGGCGCTGGCTGCCTCTGCCAGCACCGCCCCTATACTGGCCCTGGGCTTGCAGGAGAAGCTTGCGGGGCCTGATGTGCAGCCCGGTAGTGGCCCCCGGCAAGCCCCCCCATGCCCCAAGCAGCAGCCAGGCAGCCACACGCCCAGCAGCCTCAGAGCCAGGGCCCTTTGGAGGTGCCCTTTGATCGGCTGAGCGGCTGCGAGACAAGCCACCCAAGGCCCAGCAGCAGCAGCAGCAGGAGCCTGCTGTGACACAGTAGTGTGTGCCCCCCATTTGAGCCGTCATCAGCTCACGATTAGTGCATGTTATGCCAACTCTACATCATGTAGGTGGTAGGCGACCATGGCCATGTGTATGCCATGTGTATGCCATGTGCATGGGAACTCCACGCAAACAAAACATTGCTTTGTAGTGATCCACGCTTAGTGTACCATGGCAATCAAGGCTCTAGGTTGAGGGCCAAGGTGCTGCCCTTGTACACAGGTCGAACCCCAAGGCTGCCGCAGTTCCCTTGGTGTCAGCACTGAACCGTGAGGCATGGCCGTCCAGAATCAGCAAAACGCGGTTCCTGATGCTAACCCCACCAGGAACCTGCTTGGCCATGCTGACCAGGAGCTTGGGGAATACGGAGCCATCCATCATGTGGGTCTTGGGCTTGAGGATGATGGCTGAATTAGGGAAAAAACGGACCCCACCCAAGGCATTGGCTGTCAGCATGGTGCCGGCATTTATGTAGTTTGGCGCCAGCACCTGCCCATCAGCAGAGCCCCAAGCAACACAGGTAATGCTATGCTTAGGGTTGGCTGCAGCTGCCTGGAAGACATGCTTAGACCCAGTCTCAGCCAAAACCCTCTCGTTGCTCTGTGGCTGAAAACCTGTCTCGTCCGCGTTGAACACCCGGTCAGGCCGCTCCATGTATGTCTGCCGGCTGTTGCAGCGCTTTTGCAAGGCTGGCATGAGCTGTGTGTCATACCAATGTGTGAGAGCATGTTGGCTCTCAGCAGCAGCCCTTCGGGCCTTGGTCTGGGGGGAGGCTTTGCGCATTGACAAGCCATGCCTGCTCATGAAGGCGCTGATCCATTTGCTGCTGGGGCTTGCATGAGGGAAGGGGTGTGGCAGGCCCTTGCTCACACGGACCTCACAGGCCCGCTGAACTGCTCCAAGGAGGTCCAATCTGGTCACCCCCCTACCCAGCGCCTGGGCCCCCTTGACAATGTTGACCAGCTGCAACTCCTCTGCCTCAGTCAGAGCTGTCGGTCTCCCCCTTTTAGCAACCCTACCCCCCCTCTTGATAAAGCCACTGAGGGTGGAGCGGGGGACGCCATGCTGTTTCGCCACAGCACGCACCGAAGGGCGCACAGCCCCCCTCTTGTACTTGAAGAGGGCCTGAGCGGCGGCTGTAAGCATGCTAGCCCTGTGGCGTGCCCCGTTAGAAGCTTTGCTAGACCTCCTAGCGCGTGTGGCAGAAGCGGTGGTCATCTGAGCAGGTGCCGGAAACTGAGCTCTGCAAGTAGAAAACCCAATTTTTGCTACATGAAAAATTTTCGAGCCAACATGACAAGCGCTGCCGCCGAACAGCCGCACATTTGACACAGCGCGCCGACTGTACCATCTATGTTACCTACCAAGGTATCTAGGAGCGTTGAGGAAGCTTCCTGAAACGCTCCTGGTAGTCGCGGCCGGGCCTTAACTCCGGATGCGGGTAAAACAGGTACTCGTGTAACTACCTAACAATGCGACGCGCGACAAAAAAACGGGGGCTTTCAGCGAAGAAACGAGAGAACACGAGGAACGGGGTGGCCGGAATTAGGCACTTTACTGTGTACATCACTGGCAGTTTTCCCCCGCAGAGCTGCCTTGGCACTTGCCTTGCCCTGCGCTTGCGCTGCCTTGATCAGGTTGCTGCTTGCTTCAAGGTCTGTTGGCCGGGGGCCATTGCCTCCTTCCCATCTGAGCAGCAGGTCACACCAAGCAGTTGCGGATCACACATGTGAATTGAATGAGGAAGTCAGGCATGCCCCTGCCCCTGCATCTACCTCTACCCCTGCCTAACCCCAGGCGCCCAGATCGATTTCTAGCCATGACCACCCTGCCGTCATGCCACTAATCTCATGCTTCGTCTGCCTCCTCCTACCTCTCGCCCTCACCTAGAAGACGGGAAGGCAGTGGTGCCAGTAGCGCTGACGACAGCAGCCACTCCCTCCAGCAATGGGGCCACACTGTCTGCCTTGCGCAAGTCAGCTGCTACGACCTGCACCACATGCAAACATAGCTTCCCACCTAGTCCCGCACCAGCTAATGTTCAGGGAGCATGTATTCATGCTGCTGCAGCAGTCCTTGCCAGGCCAGCTGCTGCTCATCCTTCACTGTCCCTATCGCCATGTTCTCATTTTCATGTTTTCATTAGTGTTTTCCTATTATTCTTCAGCCTGATGCTGTTACCACTGCCGTGGCTGCTTTACACAGTGGGGCGTGCCCAGACACAAGTGACTGGTGCGTGCCTGGTGCGTGCCTGGTGCGTGCCTGGTGCATGACTGGTGCGTGACTGGTGCGTGACTGGTGCGTGCCCTCTTGCAGTTACGGCTGGAGTGTCTCATGCTGCACCTGGCTCGGCCCACAAAGCCGCCCTGTGCCCCTCGCCCCACACTCCTAGGTGAGTCAGCCTCACCTCACCTCACAGTTTGGACCGTAGTCCTTCAGGGCGTCTGCATTCCGGCTACGGGTTAGACCTCGAACTTTGTAGCCCCTCTGCCAAGGGGATTAGGCACAAATCACGTGTTAAATAGGGGCGGGGGGGGACAGGGTCTGGGTCTGGGTCTGGGTCTGGGTCTGGGTCTGGGTCTGGGTCTGGGTCTGGGTCTGGGTCTGGGTCTGGGTCTGGGTCTGGGTCTGGGTCTGGGTCTGGGTCTGGGTCTGGGTCTGGGTCTGGGTCTGGGTCTGGGTCTAGCCCGGCAATGCACCTCGAGTAGCTTTGCAGTCACCAGCTGCCCGACGCCTCCAGTGGCGCCCGCTACTAGCACCAAGTCTCCAGGCGCCTGATAATTATCGCAGGGATTCCTGGCCAGGCGCTTCAGGGCGATCATGCAAGCCTTGCGTTACGGTGCACTTTACGACCTACCAAGACTCCAGCCTTCACTACAACAGCGGCCTGACGATTGCGGTACGCAAGTGCCGTCGGCCGGGTAGTGTTGATGCGTCGCGATGACATAGTGCCTCCGAGAGAACCGGAGCTAGGCATCATAGCCATCGCAGGGTTGCCACACGTGCAGGAAGCGATCGCAATAGATCGGCCACACTGCCACACTCGACACACTAGATCGACACTGCCACTGTGTGCAGCATGTGCAGTGGCATGTGCAGTGGCATGTGCAGCATGTTATAGGGTCCAGCAAATCACACAGTCGAATCGGTCGCTGTATGCTGAATGTCTGAATGCTAACAAGTTTTAATCCCTACAACCCTCATGCAACACCAAAATAAAGCATTGCCCCACTCCACCCCCTCGTCCCTCACTAAGGCCTACATCAGAGTCGGGCCACTAGCGACTGAATGCTAACAATGTGTGCTCACAATGCTAGACTTTGCCATGGCTTGACATGTGCTCAGAATGTGTCTCTTCTTGTGTGCCTTGGCTGCAGACTGTGAGGGGTGCCATGGTACGCTGCAACTCGGCTGCCACAGGTCGCCCCCTGGCCCTGGGCAGCAGGCTTCAGCGGCAGCGGCAGCATTGGCTGCAGGGGCGTGCCCGTCAAGCAGATGCTCAGGGAGGCATGCAAGCAGTTCCCCGGGCGTGTGGTGATGGTGCATGAGTTCCGTACCAGCCGGGTCAGCTCTGCCCGCACCAACGTGGTGGCAGGCCAGGCAGAGTCTTTCAGGTGAGAGACCCCAGGTGCATGTGCATTGTAGGAGTGCTGTAGAATGGCACCTCACACACCAGCACCGTTTTGACTAAACATGGATTGACTTAACACTTGGTTTGGCAACCTTACAAATGTGCATTGACATATATGCCGGCCCCAAGCGACATCACTGTGCAAGCCATCATCATCCAAACAACAGCACTGAAGCACCCCTGACGAGCCAGCAGCGAGGAAATGCTACACAACTGAACGGGCTGAGGCTGACCGCCGCTAACACGCCGACACGGTTGCTAGGGCTCGTCTTGCCGTGTCCTCAGCACATGCATACATTTCCTCAATGGCGGGCCCTTCCACCCCACACTAGGGCCAGCTGCCTAATGATGTCCTGACTTTAGCTGGTGGCAAGCACGCCGTGATGTCGTTGCTGGCCCGCTGCCGCAACCTGTGCTACCTCCGTTGCATGCGCTTTCTGGCTGGCAGCGATCCAGGCAGCCAACGTACTGCCTGCTTTACCACTGCGTTGCGCTTCCTGAGCCATCACGACGCCCTCCTGAGGAGAGGCAGCGACTTGGGCCGCGGCCAATGCGACGCCGGCGTTCAGGTTCAGGGCATCTGCGACGGCCCCTGCGCAAGCAACGAGCCCCTGCGTCTCAACACCCTGGACAGCCCCGCCCTGTCCTTCTTTATCGTAGAGACGCCAAACTTAGCGACTTTGCATCATTCTAGTCAAAGTGGGTGCGGATCAGCGGCCTGATCGCTCACCGCGAGCTCCGCCGAACACGTCACGAAGGATCTGGGCGTTCAGAGCAGCATCCCCTCCCTTCAGGTCCTCTACCTGAAAACAAAAATTCCCACATGAGGCACAACGGTACCCACACATGTAAGATCGCCCCTTGGCCTCCACACTGGTTGTTCACCCCTGGCTGCTCTGGACATGCAGGATTGAAGTCCTGCAGCTGCACCCTCATGTGCCTGCCACTGTCTTCACCACTGCCTGCTGTCAAGGCCTCTAGCATGGTTGCTGCTCATGCATTCACCACTTGAACCACGAGGTGTGGTGTGAAATGGATTCACAGCCGTGTTCTCCTGGTGACACCCTGCTCTCACAGCCAGCACCCTGCATGGTTCAGACAGCCACGGCAAGCTACCCCCCAGCAGTACACCTTAAGCAGGAGCTGGCCCCTGCCCCCAACCTTGCCTAACCTGGCAACGCGCAATGCCCATGTCTAGGGGGTCCAGCCGGTACCGCTTCAAGCCAGGCTGGCCCGCCTCCACCTCCACCACGTCTGCCGGGGCCATGGGGGTCAGTTCATCAAGGCCAGCAGAGTGCACCACCAGCGCCTTGCGCAGACCCAAGCGCTGCAGGGCAGGTGGCAGCCCCACACCGGCATTTGGCACCACCACTGCCATCATGTGCACAACTGTCGGCCGCCTGCTTTTGGCTCACAGTGGACTTGACGTTCGGGTTTGTGGATGCATGGGGGAAGGTCTCCACTTGAGGTAGTGGCTGTGCTTTGCGTTGTGATGCACTCTGGCAAGGCGCAGCAAGACAAGGTGGCTGCCAGGTAGGCAGCACGGCGGCAAAGGGAGTGGGAGGATGCTCGAGGGATGGGTGGGTGGAGGGACCAGGGGTGCCAAGATGTGAAGCGTGAGGTGAGTGTGAGTGCAGCAGCAGGACAGCAGTGGGTGTGCAGTGGCAGCAGGCCAGGCAGACCTACAGCTGGGGAGAAGGACAACTCACAAGACAAGCAGCATACCGACCATAGCTCATAGGTATGACTTGCATGCAACCTGGGTGTGACCTGCGTGTGACTGACCAAGAGCGAGGTGGCCATCAGCTCTGAGATGTCAGTGGAGTACACGCCCACTAGCCCGTACTCAGCTTCTGCGGGGTTCAGCAGCGGCCCCAGCATGTTGAGCACTGTGCGCACCTGCAAGGGGCAAGCCGGCTGGCAAGGTGGCTTGGCAGCTTGGCAGGAGGCATTGGGAGAGCGTGTTAAGGTGGCGGGTTCAGTGCTGGCACGCTGGACACCCCCGCCGCCTTCACGACTCCCTCCTTCACTAGAGCCGTGCTTGCACCTCTCCAATCTCAGCCAGCACCTTGTTACACCTTGTGCAAGCACCTGCGATATGTTCCCTCCGTGCTTGCTCTTGCTTGCATCTGCGCCGATGCTCCTTGGTGCCAGTGCCTGCGCTGCCTCATCACCGTCGCCGTGACCACCTGCGCTTGCCCTGTTCCTGTTTGCCCAGCCTCCCCTGAGGCCTTGGCAATACCCCCTGAGGCTGTCAAGCCCCCTGAGGCACTGACCTTGAGAGCCGCCCGCACCGGGCGGACCGCCTTCATGGCTGGGTGGTAGCGGGGAGCGTACATGAAGCCCACCCGTGCCTCGTGCAAGCATGCCGTCACGCCCTCTGGCCCCAGGTCGATGGCCACACCCAGGGCCTGGGCAGGGCAAGCATTGCAAGCAGCGCCGCAAATAGCGTTGACAGTAGCGTTGCAGCAGCATTGCAAGCATTGCAAATGTTACAAGCAGCAGGGCCTAGCCCCAAAGGCCACCAGAGTATACGCCAGCTTCTTACCTTAGCGCTATGTAGAGCGTTAGCCACTAGTTACTTTTCATACTTCAGCAATCGCCTTGTACTATTGATAAGGCTGTTGGGTGAATGAACAGCTAGAAACTGGTGGCTGTTTGCCTTGCTCTAGGTGGTTTGGGCATGGATGGGACCCGACCCTTGCTCTCTGCCCCTGTGCTGCCAATGGCTGCCTCTTGGATGCCCCAGGCTGACTCTGCGTTGCCCTAGAATGTCCCTTGGCCGCCCCTAGCTGCCCCTGCTCTGCCCTTGCTGCCCCAACACTGCCCTTTGCCGCACCTCCAGCACGTCAGCGCTGCCGCATAGGCTGGACACAGAGCGGTTGCCATGTTTTGCTACCCTGGCCCCTGCAGCTGCAGCCACAATGCTGGCGCCTGTGCTGATGTTGACTGAGCCAATGCCATCCCCTCCAGTGCCCACAATGTCCACAACTGCACGTCAGGCAGCAGGTGGGCAGGCTGGGAGTCAGCAGGCAAACGGCGGGGTAGCCATGTGATAAGGAGATCCACATGTTGCTGCTGGCAGGCATACCAGGGATCAGGTGCCAGATTGTGTGTTTGGGTGAGCTGCTGTTTGGCTGACCTGGATGCCCAATGGAGACCCGGACACATTTGTTCAGCATTGCCCTGGCAAGCCCTGCAACTTCATCCGCTGTTTCTCCCTGCATGAAAACAGTTTTGCAAAAGCTCAGGATTATTGTAGTCTGCTAGCCATTGGCATAAAGCATGGCATGACCAATGTGGTTAGCTCACTTGTGGCGGCTACCCAGGGCTAGGAGCATTGCTGTGTATTTGTACTCACACTATTACCTTGGCACGTAGCAGCACTAAGAAGGCTGATGCCTGTTCTGAAGAGAAATTGTCCAGCAAGCTCTGTAGGTGCAAGCCCAAGCATGTGCAGCCCAAGTCATCCTCTTAGCTCATAGTCAACAGCTAGTGTAACTTCATGCGGCCACCTCAAGGCTGGACTCTGCCTGCTGCTGTGACAAGTCTTTTCTGTCTATGAGGAGCTCCAGGACCTGGGCCAGAGAGACGGACGGGTGTGAGTCTGGGGTCTCACCAAATGGAACAGTTGACAAGTACCTCACGCATTGGCAGCGTTGCAGGGCGCGTTACTAATCCACGGTGTGTTGTTCGGGTCCTGGGGGACTGGGACAACCGTGCGCCTCCATGTCGAAAACCTTGGCGATGCAGCATTTGCAGAACACAGTTGTCAAGGTGTGCGCCGAAGTAACTTGATGCGATTTGCTGGTCACTTTCTGGTGTGTAATCTGCGATTGCAAAAATCAGGAAAGTATTGCTGTGTCCGCTGTGCATGCGGAGGGGCTTGTCCCTAGTAACTGCAGGATTCAGATTAGCAGCGGCGCCAACTGCTCCAGCTCTTGGCACTCTCTGCGCCCCTCCGCAGAGTGGCTTGTTGAAGCAGACGTGCATCAGCGTACTGCGCGCGGGCTCAGGTTTGTGCCAACCGCCAGCCAGGTTCAACGGTGGTGGAAAGGTTGGCTCTAAGCGAGCCGCCGCTTACCTTTCCTGCGTCGCTGCAGATCTCAGTCGATTGTCTGGACAGTCTCACCTGTACCCGGTCGCCTGGACAGGGATCGCACCTCCTCGGCACCTCACTCTGATGGTAAGCCAATGTAACTGAATGTAGGCACATCTGCCTTCTTCTGTGACATACCTGGACATCGCATGTCTTCGCAGTCTGAGCCTGCATTGGACGTGAAGGATCTGACTATCTCCGAACCAGCAGCAGAAGCGCAGCCTGGTGCAACGCCTGGTGCAGTGGTAAAGGAAAAGAAGCCTAAAAAGGAGCCCAAAGAGAAGAAGCCTCAGGAGCCAAAGGAAAAGAAGGAAGGGGAAGGTGAGCTCTTTGCACAAAGAACTTAATTGTGGTTGTGGTAGAAGGGATGTGATGTACCTGTACATAAGCTGCCTGCTGGGGCTCCGTCAACAGGTGAAAAGAAAAAGGAGTCCAAGCTTGGGCTGCAGACATCTAAGAAAGACAGTTTCAGTGATTGGTGGGTGAGCAAGGAAGACAGCCCCAGCCCACCCACCTCCAGACTTGCCTCCTAATGCCTCCCACCCCACCTCCCCACACCTTTTTGCAGGTACTCAGAGTTGGTGGTGGCCAGTGAGTTGATCTCCTACTATGACGTGTCAGGCTGCTACATCTTGCGACCCAGCGCATTCGCTATATGGGAATGCATCACCCGCTTCTTTGATGACGCCATCAAGGCCATGGGCGTACAGGTCAGAAACCACTTTGATTCCAAGGGGATATGAAGGGTATGGCAGGCCAGGGCGGGGTCATGTGATGTACAGTGCGAGGTCAACCATTGTAACAGAAGCTGCCACAACATCAGCAAAGGGATGCAGCAATGAGCAGCAATGCCCGGAATGGGTCAGGAGATGTTGTCATGCAGCCTAGCCAGCGTCGGGGATGTTTTGTCATTACCATCAGTATCGTAATCATCAAATGCATCCGGCTGCCAGCATTGCTACCACATACATACCCACACACTGCACCTGGTGTGTGGTGCCTTCTACGAGCCGTGGCTCTGTTTATTCCGCGCATCACCGCCTTACTTGTGCCTGCCACTGGGTCCCCGCCTGTGGTGCAGAACGCATACTTCCCTCTGTTCATCACCGAGGACGTGCTGAACACAGAGAAGGACCATGTGGAGGGGTTTGCTCCAGAGGTGGCCTGGGTCACCCGCTGCGGCAACACAGAGATGGACAAGCCCATTGCCATCCGGCCCACCTCTGAAACTGTGGGTTGATAAGCTCCCAGCTAGTAGGGCAGCAGCCTGCTAGGCTGGGCGAGCACTGCATGGGCCGCAGCGGCATGGCGTGCGCCATCAGCAGCATGATGGCAGCTCTTGTGTGCACAGGCTGTGGGGCTGTGTTAGGGAGTGTCAGCTCTCCCACACCAGACATGCACACCACATGTGCTACACTACCACCTACTCCCTGAACCTGAACAGTGCCGTGACCCCTGACACAAGCAGCTGCAGCTCAAGTCTGTTTCACCAGTCAGGCTGCTGTAAGAGCTCATGCAGCACAAGAACAGCATGAGCCCCATTGAAGGCAGACGTAGAGCCCTGTTTGCATGTTTGCCATAGTGACACTAATGACACATCCTGAGCTGTGCCCAGCTGGCTGCATCATCATGGGTGGCGAGAGTGCTGCCACGTTAATACCCTGAGGTGGTGTGGTCGCTAGTATGCTCAACCCACATGGATGCCTGTGCCTTGCTCTTCAGCTGCTGTGCACCACTCAGTGTCACTTTGGCGGCAAGGCCCTGCAACAGCACTGCCTTCAGGCTCTTGTTTGAACACATTCTCTCCAGCCCTGTTTGCCTACCTACCTGCCCCTCTCTCTGTCTGCTGGTCACCCGCATACCCACCAACCAAGAATTGACACTGCACACACACAGCGGCACTGCTGCTGCAATACCCTGCTAGGGTAGGTGGCAGGAGGTAGGGTAGGAGGTAGGGTAGGAGGTAGGGTAGGAGGTAGGGTAGGTGGCAGGAGGTAGGGTAGGTGGCAGGAGGTAGGGTAGGAGGCCGCGCTCCAGGCAGAAGCTCCTCCCTTGCCTCCGGAGTCTGCTGCTGCTGTTGCTGCTGCTGCTTGTAGAACCCCTGCAGTTACACTTGCTCGACTGAAAGTCCCTGCCCTCCCCTATGTCCCTTTGCCACCCCCTCCCTCCCTGCTTGACTCAGGTCATGTACCCCTACTATGCCCAGTGGATCCGGTCTCACCGCGACCTGCCCTTGCGGTTGAATCAGTGGACCAACGTGGTGCGCTGGGAGTTCAAGTACCCCACACCCTTCATCCGCTCCCGCGAGTTCCTCTGGCAGGAGGGCCACACTGCCTTTGCCACCCAGCCTGAGGCTGAGGCTGAGGTGCTGGAGGTGCTGGAGCTGTACAGGTGCGAGTGTGCTAGGAGGATACAACAGGGGTGGGTGCAGGGGAGGTAGTGCCAGTACGAGGTGGGACGGGCAGCCTGATTGCCTCAAAGGCAGCCTGGCTGCTAGGAGCCATGGAGCTGAGCCTCGCTTCACCTTTGTGATGTGCAAGGCCTGTTGAAGGTGGGACCAGACAGCCCATCGCAGGGTGAACCCTACACAGATAAATGCCTGAGTTGAGCCACTTGGTTCCAGAAAACAGTGTAGTCTCACAACGGGTTGGCTGCTTGGGCCTTGTAGCCTGGGGCCAGGGCTGGGACATCGTGCACGTGCTGAGGCTGTGCAGGACTGGTGCATGCACTGGCGCAGCTGTGTCTGTAGCAAGGCAGTGGCCCTCCTGCTGCTTCATCTGCAGGCGCGTGTATGAGGAGCTGCTGGCTGTGCCAGTCATCAAGGGCAAGAAGTCCAAGAAGGAGCAGTTTGCAGGCGCTTTCTACACCACCACCGTGGAGGTCAGTGGCTGGCGGCAGCATCCAGGAGCTCTACTGTGTGGCTGGCAGCAAGCAGTGCACAGCAAGGGGTCCTAGTAGTGCCTGCCAAACACAGCTGGCCTGCCTTGGGCACTGTCATCAGGCTGCTCAGGTACTCACAGCAACTGCTTGCGCCAGCACCTCATGCTTGCATTGACATGCTGAACTCTTGCAGTCAGCCAGGCAGTCACGTGGCGGGTGTTGCTGCTGCCCTCCAGGCATTCATCCCAGAGACTGGCAAGGGCATCCAGGGCGCCACCAGCCACTGCCTGGGTCAGAACTTCTCCAAGATGTTCCACATTGAGTTTGAGACAGAGGAGAAGACCAAGGCCTTTGCCTGGCAGAACTCCTGGGGGCTCACCACACGCACCATTGGCGTCATGATCATGACCCACTCAGACGACAAGGGCCTGGTGATGCCCCCACGTGTGGCGCCCAAGCAGCTGGTGCTGGTGCCCATCCCCAAGGCTACCACGCCTGAGGATGTGCGAGCGGTGAGTAAGGGGTGTGAGGAAGGGGTGTGAGGGAGTGGGGTCCTAAGCTGAAGGAGGAGGGCAGGGCAAGGTTAGGGTGACAGGTCTCCGCTGTGCCGCTCCCTCGTCCTCCACACTGACCCTTGCTCACCAGCTCGTGTGAAGCCTGGTGAAAGGGAGCAGGGTGGCCGCAGCTGAAGGTGCTGCTGCCCCTGTCGCTGTAGGGCATGGTGAGCAAGACAGCTGAGCTCGCTGCCGCCCTGGGTGCTGCGGGGGTGCGAGTGACAACCGACACTCGCGACAACTACACACCCGGCTGGAAGTACAACTACTGGGAGCTGCGGGGCGTGCCGCTGCGCCTGGAGCTGGGCCCCAAGGACATGGAGGCGGGCTGTGTGGTGCTGGCCCGCAGAGACACAGGTGCGCCTGGAGCGGCAGGAGGGGGCAGGGGCAGCTGGGGAAGAGTCGTGGGGAAGGGGGCGGGGGCCCTGCTTCGAAGGCCAGCCACGTGGAGGCTGGGGGTCAGCACTGAGGCTGAGGCTGGGGCTGGCAGCTCAGTCGTTTGCCGCAAGGTAGATTGCCATGCAAGCATGTGGGCGTCGCTGCTGGTGCCCTGCAGGTGCCAAGGAGACAGTGGCGTGGGCAGACGTTGCGTCGCGTGTTCCTGTATTGCTGGATCAGATCCAGGCTGACATGCTGGCCTCGGCCAAAGTCCGCATGGACGCATGCTTGGAAACTGTGAGTGTAAAGGCTCTCACTGTCACCCTCCCCGAGAAAAGAGATAGCTGGGTGTTTTTTATTTGAGGGCATTCTGTCCACAGGGCCAAGATGTTGTGGCCAGCAATTGTGGGTGGGGATGTGTTGTCAGTTGGTTGAGCGCTCACTGTTCGCAATAACGGCAGAGCTGTATGTATGGGTGTGGGTGTTGGTGTGGGTGTTGATGTGGGTGTGGATGTTTCTGCGTGAGCAGGTGACAAGCTGGGATGACTTCATGGCAGCATTGGATCGGAGACACATGGTGTTGGCTCCTTGGGCTGATGAGGAGGAAGTGGAGGAGGATGTGAAGAAGCGGTCTACAACAGGGACCTTGGCAGGAGCCAAGACACTGTGCCTGCCATTTCAGCAGCCAGAGCTGCCTGAAGGCACATTGTGCTTTGCAAGTGGCAAGCCTGCGAAGAACTGGGCGCTCTGGGGACGATCCTACTAGGGCATCCAGTCCCTGTGGTCAACAAGTGATACTCGAGAGACGAAGACAAGTTCAGACATGATGGTTGGATGACGCCTTGATTTGTCCATGTGCGTTTGGATGAGCTTGATTACAGCTCACTTCAGTGTAGTTGACTTCGTATCATTCTCATACTGGCTCAGAATATGCGATTGTGTACAAGACTGTATGGCGCCAAGAACGCCTAAGGGACCCGCTTTCAATTTCATAAGATGCCGTAGTCCATAGAGGCGCAGGTTAGACATGATATACCGAGTGATGGAGGTAGGTACTGTGTATTTAATGGAAAGTTTCGCCAAAACTCGCCCACATTAACCGGTGATGAGTCTTCTGTGCCGCCAGCTAACTTTCCCGGCTTGGGCTGTTTGGGCTAATCCGGTCCCTTGCGCTTCTTGCCCTTCATTGCAATTTGTAGTAGACGGCACTTCGCGACTCTCGCGACCCACTCTCGCGACCCACTCGCCACCCAGAGCAGCGTGAGGATGTTGCCAAAAGCTGTCTGCAGCTGCTGGCCGACGTTGTCCACCATGTTGGTGTCAGACAGGTTGCGTGGGATTGCTTCGAGGCGGGCGCTAAGGTCGGGGTGCGCGGCCAGCACGGCAGCGACTGCTGCACTCGGCCGAGTGTTCTCGCCCTCTCCGGGCAGGCCGCGGCATAGCTGTCGGAACAAATTGTCGCAGATCAGGTCCGGGATGTCTGCTGCGGAGACTGGGATGTCTGTGTCTGTGTATGACAGTGGCTGGCCTTGCGCGTCAAGCTGGTCGGCTAAGTGCAGGGTAAACAAGCCGCGCACGAGGAAGCCCAACAGCAGGCTGCCAATCACCCCCCGCTCGCTGATGTCCTTCACTCGTGGGCGCACAGCCTTGTCAAGGAAGGCATCCCAAAGCGCTTGCGGGAGGTGGCCGGTGAGGTGAGCTAACTTGGCCTTTCTTCCGTGGAACGTATTATCTCTACCGCGGGCAGCGCGGGCCTCTCCTGAAGCCTTCCTTTTGCGCTGTGCCTCGGTCAGTTCAGGTTCGCCTGCCTCGTCGCGGACAACTATGTCGAAGTCGGGGTCCTCCGGCACTGGTCTAGGCCTACCCACACCGGTTCGTCTCTTCTTCCTCGCCATAAACAATAGCAACGCGAGGCAGCAACATATACTAAGGATTTTCGTGTTGTCACACACATGTATACACACATGTCGAACGAACGCAACGAGCAACCCCAAACACGTATGTCCACTTTAACGCGTTAGCGTGTAGTGAAGCTACGCTACCATTTTACAGCAGTCTTGAGAGAAGCTGTGGCTGACAACAATGCTACACTGCACCAGCACCACCACCACCACCACCACCACATGCCGTGACGATGAGCACAAATCTGATGAGCACAACTCAAACAAGCATTGCACAGCAAACGTTGAACAGCGAGTATTGTGAAAGCCGTGCTACTGCACGACTCTGAATGGACTGGAAAGCAAGCCACACAGGTCTTATCATTGGGTTGTGCTTGCGGATGAGCACCGCACCAGCCGTGTCAGCTCAGCAGTGAATGGCCAGCAGCCCGGTGAGAGCAGGCTGAACAAGCGCAGGGCCACTGGGCCTGCAGACTGGAAGCCCCCAGCAGGGCAGGTGGAACAGCGCTTGCTACGCTCAGCCTGGAGCCAGCAGCGTGACCAGCCAGTGCGGGGCCTGATGTGGTGCCCGGCAGTGGCCTCACGCAAGCCCACACATGCCCCATGCAGCAGCCAGGCAGCCACACAGCCAGCAGCCACACAGCCAGCAGCCCTCAGAGCCAGGGCCCAGCACTCCCCAGCCAGCCAAGCGCAGCAAGCCGGCAGCTGAGCCCACCAAGGGCAAGGGCAAGGGGAACTCTGTCAAGGCCAAGCCAGCACCACAGCCAGGCAGGTGGCTGGACAGGGACTGCAATGCAGCATTGAACATGCAGCGCATTGGAGAAGAGCAGGTGGCGCATGCGGGAGTTGTTCTACTGGCCAGAGCAGGCGAAGATGCCAGCCATGGGCAAAGAGTACCCTGGCCTGGGCTACAAGCGGCTGGGAGACAGGCCACTCAAGGCCCAGCAGCAGCAGCAGCAGCAGCAGCAGCCTGCTGTGGCACAGTAGTGTGCCCCCCTTTGTTGAGCTGTAATCAGCTTACAATCAGCACATGTTTCTCATGCCAACTTTACACAATACCTTCGCGGCCAGGCACTAGTGTAGATGGTAGGCATTCATGCACCATGTGCATCGGGTATACTCCACACAGCCCATTAACACCATCTGAGTCGGGCCACTATTGCCCATTATTGGCAACAAACCAACTAACAATGAAAGCTGTATCGCGAGTAGGAGACAAATGATTTTGGGGTGTGGGGGGAGCCACCAGGGTCAAGTCATCCAAATACAGTTAATACGTGCTAGTGGGTGCCAGCTGTGCGATGTACGCACAGCATCGAGACATCGTTATTGAGATGGTATTACACTGTCAGCCATTACGCTGCTTTACCACTGAGAACATTCCAATTGCAGGCTTGTAACATGTGCTGAGCTGGCTGACAATGTTTCAATGACATAGAATGTTATGTAAGTGTGCACCACATGCAGCTCCTCAAGGTAATTACTAGTCATCGCCAACTGGCGGTGCCACTATGGGACTGTGTCGGACTGCATGTACCGCTGAGAAACTGCTTTATCACCTTGCATGCATGCATCCTGCATCACATTGCAGACTTGAGCAAAGCTCGTGTCTATGTATTCAAGGATGGCCGATGTCATTGGGCCTGAACCTCATTTCCTTGCTGTACCATGCCTGGCGCTCCAGGCTGGGGCTGTCCATAATTCTTAGGGCGCCTGCAGAGTTGATAGGGAATTTAGGATGGGGTATCAAAGTGAGAGAGACTGAACACTGCACTAGAGCAGCACTGAAGGCGCACCTGAACAACATGATGTGTTGCTCTGGTCTATGTACAGCGTAGTGAACCCATCCCCGCGACTGCTGGACGCCAATGCCTCGCCATTCCGCCTGTAAAAGCAAGCTTCAGTGAGAGCTAGACGATGGGCTGAGCTGATCACCTGGGCTGACTCACCTCTGATAACAATCGGCCCTTAGGAAGTAGTTGTGCTATCTCACTGGGCAGGACAACATGGCGGTACTCATACACTGCGGCGCAGAGGGGCGACTGAGCTGGAAACTATGAAATAATCCCCGACAGCCGTGCAGAAATGCTAAGTAGCTTGGAACGCACCATCGTCGTAGTACTTCTCAGAATACTGTATAGAATGGCAAGCGAAGACAATGGAGTCAGCGTCAAACCAGGGACTTAAACGTGCGATAGAAGTGAATGTACCTGAATGTTGTTGTGCGCCATTGCTGTTGCTTTGCTTCAGAGAGAGAGGGAAAAAGCAGAGAGATAGGCCGCGGGAGTTCAAGCACTGATTTACACCCGTTGCTTGGAATGGGCGGTGGGGCTGGAACTGGTTGTGCTACACCATGCTCCGCGGTCCACACCTGGGACGTTGTGCCAATTCAAAATCTCACATTTCTGCCTTGCACGGATTCGATTACTGTCTACGGCATGGGAAGCCATGCGGGCGGTGGGTCTCAACAACCTGGAGTAGTTCCAGCTGTAGCCAAGGTGCTGTCTTTGCAGAATACGCTGGAAGTAGGGAGGAGCGCCTTGCTGGGCTGAGAGCAGAGGTGTTCAGCTACAGAGCAGCGCAACATAGGGCATCACAACATAGGGGAGCTGCCGCGATGATAAGTGCAGCATGGCATGGTAAGGGAGGGGATACTTGCCGGGCTGACAACACAGGCCCCCGCAAGCCCCCACAGGCCCCACGCAGCAGCCAGGCAGCCACACAGCCAGCAGCCTCAGAGCCAGGGCCCAGCACTCCCCCTCCAGCCAAGCGCAGCAAGCCGGCAGCTGAGCCCACCAAGGGCAAGGGCAAGGGCAAGGCTGCCAAGGCAAAGCCAGCACCACAGCCAGGCAGGTGGCTGGACAGGGACTGCAATGCAGCATTGAACATGCAGCGCATTGGGGAGGCCAAGTGGCGCCCACTGGAGCTGTGCTACTGGCCAGAGCAGGGGAAGCTGCCAGCCACGGGCAAGGAGTACCCTGGCCTGGGTTACAAGCGGGTGCGAGACCAGCTGCCCCAGGCCCAGCAGCAGCAGCAGCAGTAACCTGTTGAGGCACAGTAGTGTGTGCCCCCTATCTTAAGCTGTCATCAGCTTGCAATTAGTGCATGCTTTGTCATGCCAACTCTACATCATAGCCCTTGGGTCAGCCAATAGTGTAGGTGATAGGCGGCTCATGTGCCGTGTGCACTGGGTTTACTCCACACAGCTCAATAACACTGTTTGAGTCGGGTTTAGTTTGTGGCTGCTAGTGGTTGCTAGTGGCTGCTAGTAGGCTCAAATGGAGGCCCTAGTGAGGGACAAGAGAGCTGACAACACAGCTCGAAGCCACTACACAGCCCAGTATCAATAAGTGTGCAAGCTCGAATGCTCATGACATACGGCGTCTGACTTGAACATGGCAGCAGCATCAATGCATTGATAGGTAACCTCAGGTCAGTATTGACGCTCCTTGTCCTATCCGGCCAGCAGACCCCATGGCTGGGCAGCTGGCCTTGGACTCCTGCCATATAATAGGTGATCGTTATTGAAATGGTATTACACTGTCAGCCATTACGCTGCTTGACCACTGAGAACATTCCAATTGCAGGCTTGTAAACATGTGTTGCGCTGGCTGACAATGTTTCAATATGACATAGAATGTTATGTAAGTGTGCACCACATGCAGCTCCTCACGGTGTTTACTGGTCATCGCCAACTAGCGGTGCCACTGTTTTGTTTGCCAGATCTCATGGATGGGCAGCTGGCCTTGGACTCCTGCAGAAGGCTGGGCTGCAGCAGTGATGATGTCACGGCAACATGGCAGCCACAGCCTTGGCCCCTGAAGACAGTACCCAGCATGTGAGGCCTGCATTGGAGCAGTGGGTCAATGGGGTGCATTGCGACCCCCCAGCACATGTACTTCTCAGTTGGCTGCAGCGGCTGTGGCGGCATGTAAGACATGCTGAGGTGTTGAGTTGTGGATAATTAGGTGCACCCTTGAAGATTAAAAACCTCAGCTGCCACCCCAGCTGGCACCACCCTGGACAGCCTCCAGGCCCACACTCAGGCCCTTAAGGCCACTTGGGGCCCGCTGTGGGAGGAGTACCTCGAGCCACGCTGGCGCAGGCACTGGTTGGGGCTGTACCATGCCCAGGAGCGCGTCATTGAGCGTTTCTGCAAGAAGGTATGACCTTCCCCTGCCCCGACCCCGGCCCCGGCCCCGGCCCCGGCCCCGGCCCCGGCCCCGACCCCGACCCCGACCCCGACCCCGACCCCGACCCCGACCCCGACCCCGACCCCGACCCCAGCCCCAACCCCGACCCCGACCCCGTTACGCATTCATACTTAATAGCATGTGCCTGGAGGGAAGGCTGGCCACCATGCGAAGCTCTAGGGCCTTCATCGTCACTGGCACCCTGCATGTCTGTGTCAGGTTGTGGATTGTAGCTGACACCCAGTCAACCAGGTCGCTCTCATACCTATACTGCCTAGGATACTCCAGCTTACCCAACACTAGGTGCTGAATAAGGGAGGCCAAGTCAACGCCACGAGTCAGCTCCAGCCGCTGCCAGCTGCAGGGTGCTTCTGATCGTGAGCTGTCCGGGCTATAGAGAGAGATATCTAGTAATGAGGGACGAGAGGCCGGTCCACGTGTTGTGCTTTCGCCCCACTTTCCCTCGGATGATTGGTTGCCGGCACTCCGGTGAAGTGGCCCTTGATGTACATTACAACACCTTGGCCCTCAACCTAGAGCCTTCATTGCCATGGTACAGTAAGTGTGGACCACTACAAAACGGCATTTTTGTCTGTGTGGAGTTCCCATGCACATGGCATACACATGGCATACACATGGGCATGGTCGCCTACCACCTACACTATTGCCTGACCCAGAGGGCCACTGTGTATAACTGGCATGACAAACACACACTAATTGCAGGCTGATGACAGCTCAAATGGGGGGCACACACTACTGTGCCACAGCAGGCTGCTGCTGCTGCTGCTGGGCCTTGGGTGGCTTGTCTCGCAGCCGCTTGTAGCCCAGGCCAGGGTACTCCTTGCCCTTGGCTGGCAGCTTCCCCTGCTCTGGCCAGTAGCACAGCTCCAGTGGGCGCCACTTGGCCTCCCCAATGCGCTGCATGTTCAATGCTGCATTGCAGTCCCTGTCTACCCACCTGCCTGGCTGTAGTGCTGGCTTTGCCTTGAAATACTTGCCCCTGCTCAGCTCAGCTACCTGCTCAGCCTCGCTGCGCTTGCTGCGCTTGGCTGGAAGGGGAGTGCTGGGCCCTGGCTCTGAGGCTGCTGGCTGTGTGGCTGCCTGGCTGCTGCATGGGGCCTGTGGGGGCTTGCGTGAGGCCACTACCGGGCACCACATCAGGCCCCGCACTGGCTGGTCACGCTGCTGGCTCCAGGCTGGGCGCAGCAGGCACTGTTCCACCTGCCCTGCTGGGGGCTTCCAGTCTGCAGGCCTGGTGGCCCTGCGCTTGCTCAGCCGGCTCTCACAGGGCTGCTGGCCATTCACTGCTGAGCTGACACGGCTGGTGCGGTGCTCATCTACAAGCACCACCCTGCCCCGCTGCTGGTCTGGGCCCCTGCACACCACCTTGCAGCAGGCACGCAGCACCGCATCAGCACCCCAGCCACCCCAGGTGCCAATGCAGCAGCGCCTAAGAACACCACCAGCTGCTAGGCACATCCATGGTGCTTTATGGCCACCTCAGCCATCTCCTCCTCCCACTGCAGTCATGCACACAAGACACACACATGGTGGCTGACATGGTAGCACCATGGCTGTATGCCCACGGCTTCATGCACCAAGGCTACATGCCCAACCCACCACCTCTCACTATCATACCCACCCACCCACCCTACATTTTTGAAGAACTACTCCAGCTCCATACAGCCTCAGCCGCTGCCTTGCCCACTTGGGGTCCAGGTACACCTCCCACACCGCGTCCCAGGTGACCAGGGTGACGCTGATGCGCTTCAGGTTGGCCTCCAAGGCGGTGCCAGCTGAGCTTGCTGCTGCCAGGTGCTGGAGGTGTGGTTTGATAGGGTCTAGCCACCGCTCGGTGACACGGTGGGAGTTGTTCAGGCCCCTGGCATGCCGCACCTGGCCCTTGGTCAGCTTCCACCGGGCCAGATGGTCTGTTACCAGCTGGCCTGACTTCACTTCCCAGATTTGTGCCATTGTAAGCCACTACCGACGCGCCACTGTACCGACGCGCTTCCCTGTAAGCTGTCTCCGCTGCAGGTCTCAGGACAGCACGCCTCTAGTCCAGGTCCTCCTGTCAGCAGCTAACCAGCAGCTAAGGACGTGTCCTCAAATGCAACGGCTGTCAAAGGACGGACACGCGCACAGTGTGACAGCGGACACTATGAAAAGGCTCCGTTTGCCACAAATTGCCATCTTACTTGGAGCAGGCGTGGCTGCCTGCTCCGATTACCGCGCGGACCCTAAGCTGTCAGCCCCGGTGTGGGCCACGCTGGAACCATCGCTTAAGCGGTGCGGAAGGAGCCCATTGAAGGTGAGCTCCGCCACACCACAAGCAACACCAGCACCGCACCAGCACTAGCACCGCAGTCCAGCAGCCCCGCAATAAAGCAGCCCCGTTACGTACTCACTAACTATTGCCCTATGCTTCCGCAGATCGACGCGCCAAGTCGTGACCGCGCATTAATCCTGACACACGGCACATACACACGGCACCTCTCTGAAAGGTAAGCCCCCTGCCCATAGCCCGCACACCTTGCCTTTGCACACATAGCCCGCACACCTTGCCTTTGTTGCCCCGCATATGCCATTGTCCCGCACATAGCACACAGCGCACAACGCACACAGGTAAGCAAGTCCCGCACATAGCCCGCATAGCTCAAGTGGCCCTGGTTGCCCCGCACGTAGCACATAGCCCACACTCCCGCACTCCACCCTAATGTCCCCGTGCCCTTTGTGCCCGCAGGTGTCGCCGGCTGGGGGCGATTAATTAAATTCCCGTGTCCACAGAGCGCGTCAGTGCTCTCAAAGCCCAGCCCAAGAGCTCTGGCGACTCGAGGGTTGGTTAGGGTAGGTTTCGCCAGGCTGTTAGCCTTTAAGCAATTAAGCTGTTAGTTTTGATGGGGAGCCCAGTGGTCTGTCCCGGGAAAGTGCCATCTTCGTGGGGTTGGCAGTCATCAAGGGTGCGACCGAGGATGCTTCAACATGTTTGTAGCGGAGTGAGATTACCCACAGGCCGACATGTTGTTCCTTGTTGAATGAGTTTTGTTGGCCTGACTTCACTTCCCACAGAGGCTGCTGTAACAGTACTAGACTGGATACTAGACTGATGCTACCAGCTGGCCTGACTCGAGGCTGCGCTGACTGCCTTGGTGACACCGGGGTCAATGCCCACCCCAATCTGTGTGGCTGGATCAAACACAAACTCATGCGTCTCAGCTAGGGCCTTGTTTATGTGGGGGAGTCCCAGCACATGGGAGCTGACTCGACCTCATGCAAACACGGTGGTTGGACCGGGACACCATCGAATGCCTGTCATTGCCTGAACTTCCAGCGCATTGGGGATAGCATGCAGCGCACCCTGGAGCTGTGCCAGTGGGAGGACTTAGAGGCTCTTCCCCCCGTTTGCGATGAGTACCAGCCGGGCTACGAGCTGGTCAATGACCGGCTGCTCAAGGGCAGACAGCAGTTGCACCGGGCTGCAGTGTACCGGCGGTCAGGCGTTCCCAACTACCTGAAAACCACCCCCCTGTGATAGGAAGCCCGTATCTCCGCACCCACTCAGTAAAAAATACATGTAAACAGTGCTTTAAACAGAGGAGACTCAAAGCTACGAGATGGCCGACGCAGCAAAAACTATCTCGCTCTCAGCGGTGCTCAGTGCCTGCCCAAAGATCGACATTTGAATTCATGCGATTTTGCCTCATGCGAGGCGCGCCACACTAGCACGCTTCGCCACACCGTTCTTGCTGGCACCTGCAACGCGCAGCATCAGTCGGAACATGATTTGCTTTTGGCATGTGGACGCGACGACGGCAGTCGTGACGACTGGATACCACTACTCAGCATTTAGAGCTGCTGCTGGCGCAAGTGCATTACCGGCTGCTCTACTACGCTTAACAAGGTGCTAGGTGCAGTACGTGGTGTTGCCTCACCTTGCTTTGCTGCCCTCGACTTGTTCGCTGCAGGTGCCTCACGCTTACGTGACGTGCTTTGCCGCTGCCAGCTGCTGCTGCTGCTGAGGGGGTGCACCAGCAGGCACAGCCAGCTCAGGGGTGGTGCCTGCAGGTGTCAGCTGCTGCTGAGGGGGCGCAGCTGCGGCGAGCTTCCCACGGATGTGGGTGCACACGTGGCTCTGTAGCTTGGGTACCCTCCAGCTCGTGTGTACCTCCTGCTTGTGAAACTGGAGGTGTGACTGAAGCTGGTTTCCTGTCATCTTCATTGCCTCCTCGACAGTTGTGTGGCGTTGGTGTGTTGCCTTCAGGTCGTCTAGGTCGCCCTGCAACCCATCCACGGTGTCCATCAGGGACTGCTCCACATCCCGCAGCCGCTGCACCTCAGCCTGCAGGTCACGGTTTGTCGCTTGTGCCCTACTGGCTGCAGCCTTGATGTTGTTAGGGCAATGCCGATTGCCAGCCCTTGGCGAGTTGTTTAGTGCATTGAGCTGGGCACTATGCGCCTTGCTCATTCTCTTCTTCATGGTTAGGGAATGAGAGGGGGTGGGTGAGTTGCTGAGCGGGGCTACGGGTGAAGGAGAGGTAGGGGAGAGTGGGTGGGGGAGGTAGGGGATGAGGCTGAGGTAGGGGAGGCTGAGGTAGGGGAGGTAGGGGAGGTAGGGGAGGTAGGGGAGGGTAGGGGAGGCTGAGGTAGGGAAGGTAGGCTGAGGTAGGCTGAGGTAGGGGAGGTAGGGAAGGCGGGTAGAAGGAGAGGTAGGGGAGAGGTGGGAGGCGAGGAGAAGGAGAGGTAGAAGGGAGGAGGCTGATGGCAGGCTGGGCTGCTGGGAGGAGGGGCTACTGGGAGCTGGGCGGAGTAGACGAGGTTGGGAGATGGTGGGTTAAGTTGTGTTGGTGGGGGCCACGTGGCGAAGTTGTAAGCCAAGCTCGGTCGTCTCCTCGTGCACCTGTAGCCATTCAGCATGTGTACCTTGTAAGGGGTCAATCTTGTCACATACAGACCCAATGATTGAGTTGCATAGTGCCACGGACGCGTCACTGAGTATGCTATAACAAATCCGAGTGAGGCCAGGCTGTTTGTTCAATGGTGCAAAACATAAAGCGGATAATAGCTGTAGGAGGTGACTAGTCCCTGTGCCGCCCACCATTACAGCGATGTAGCGCTGCCACACTCGGATTCGTGTTTTGTCACATCCTCGCCAAGCGGCCTGCACCATCAGGAACCTCGCGCAGCCATGTTTGCCGGACTTCGGTGGTGTGCGCCACCGACATGTCGTGCATCGCTAACGGATAGCCAAGGACGTAGCTTACCAGTGTAGCTAACCACGGTCTGCTGATTGGGACACATCCGGGGTCACATGTGGCTGCCCGCATCGAATGACTCCGATGGCAATTCCAGTCGGACATTAAACGCGCAGTATCGCATTGCAGCAGACGCAGCAAACGTTACTTCAAATGATGGAGTAGATGGGCCGCAGTTGCATGAAGATTACCAACCCCATGTTGGGAACGCCCGACCGGCGGGGCATTGATGGCCGGGCCCACAACCACCCATAGGGCCTTGCAGTTTGCATAGGCTATTAGCCTTTCAAGCGTAATGCTGTTTTTTTTGATGAGGTGCCCAGTGGTCTAGGGGAATGTGCCACCGGTGTGGGGTTTGTGGTCATCAAGGGTGCGACCGAGGATGCTTAAACTTCATTGGAATAGCTGAGTGATACTACCCACAGTCGAACAATTTGTTCTATGTTAATCGAGTTGTGTTTTGCTGAGCCTTGTACAAAGGTAAGGTGTGTAAAATAGCACATGTTACATGGAACTGTCTATGCCTGACACATTTTGCTTATCACCACAACTATCCTGCTCTGCACCACATGTACCTAAGGATCCGAGCTGCCTCAAATTCTATGGGCGTACCCTATATATACCGATACCACTTCCTTAAGTTTCGGCCCCACTCTTGTGTTCGCACTTTTTACCTTTTTCCATGCAGAAACCCTCGGGCCAGAGGCCTCGGACAGCTCCTGAACCCCACAGCCCTCATGCTACATGGGAAGCAATGCAGGCCTCGGATAGCGAGGTGTACCGCAGATTCGACGTATGGCCAGACCCAGGCGCAGTGCAACAGGCAGTACGCTGCATAGCTACAGCACGCTGTGCTTTTGATCGATGAAAAGGTGTCTGCTACCGCGCAGTTGGTTTGCCTCCGGCCCCGCCGACCGCGACCCTTGCCATCATGTGCGTAGGGTACGGCACAATGCCGAGGAAACTCTCCGTGATCGTTACGACTTCTGCATTTCCGCGGGGACCTGCTCAGGTCGGGCGGCCGCTTTTGCCATTGACGCTGGCAGACATATGTTCCGCGGGGCTCATGTGCTTCGCTCCGGCACCTCCTATCACGACCCCACTGCGTCTACTAAAAACCCATCGCCGTATCTGATTCTGCAGGCCCCCCGGCTGTCAACTTGTCCCAACTGCGCCTTGTCGCAATCAAGGTGTCCAATGGGCGGAAGGTCGGACAGACACGGGTGGACACGGCGCGTTCCGCCCACCAGGTCAGCTGCAGCAATCGCCCAGCTCCAGGCCAAATCAGGATGTTGCCTGCTGCTGCCTGCGGCCTTGGCCAAGGAGACGTGGAGTTAAAGCTCCTGGCTCTGCGCACACCTGGACTTGTATTCCTGCTGTTGCTGCTGTTGCTGCTGCTGGTGCTGCTTCTGCTGCTGCTGCTGCTGCTGCTCCTGCTGATGATGATGATGACGGTGCTGGGTCCTCAGGGTTTGAGCAGCGGTCCTCCCAGCTCCGCCCCACCCTCCCCCAGCGCCCTCTCCCTAGGGCCTGCCCCTCCAGCCCACCAGCCCCAGCACCAGCCCATGGTCTTCCGCACGCACCTGCGGAGGGCCCTGTACGTCAGCGCGGCCACCATGCATGAGCGCAAGGTGGGCATGGGTTTAGGCAGGAGAGGGTGGGCAGCCGGCCGCGGTGCGGTCCTTTCCTGCGTCTTGCACAGCATCTTGCACGCCACCCAGCTGGGAGGCCTGACTGTGGAGGGGGGGCACTAGGCGAAGTGAGCGCAGGGCGTGAGCAAGGGGGGGTCAGCAGAGGCTGGGTCATGGGCGTACAGTGGGCTGTGACAGTTGGGAAGGGGGTAGTTGTTACACTAAGGAGGTAGGGCTCGGGTGGATACAAGGAAAACCTCCAAAGGTAAAAGACTAAGGAGAGAACAGAGAAAAAGGGAAAAAGAAAGGGAACTACCTAGGAGAGAAAGAACTCAGAGAAGGGAGGGGAAGGGAGCTAACGGGAGCGGGGAAGAGACCTCGAGAAGCGGAGAAGCCAGAGAGGGAGGGGGTGGGGTTGATGGGGGAGAAGGCGGGGTGGAAGGCGGGGCTGGGAGGGGGAGGGGAGGAGGGGATAGGAATATAGGAATATAGGAATATAGGAATGAATCAGGAAGATAGGAAGGAAACCTGGTGGATGCTGTGGGCGGTTGGAGGCAGTTGGAGCCATGTGAGGGTGGTGTATGCGATGCAGAGCTGCTTCTGGGGTGCCAGGTGCGGGCAGGAGGACATCATCCAACAACAGACTGAATCCGGTGCAGCTCCTTCCCCCTGAACCCGCCCCTGCCTGCGCTGTTGGTGGCTGCAGCTGGTGCAGCTGGCGCTTCAGGGCAAGGAGGAGCGCGG